>MU223687.1:658407-697708 GCA_018584345.1 Thuja plicata | reverse complement strand
AAATTAGTGTGAAGATTAAAGAAGAGTTTATATGGCTTGAAACAAGTACCTCAACAATGGTACTTAAAAATTTGATAGTTTTATGGTTGAGAAAGGCTTCATGAGGTGTAATTTGGACCATTTTGTTTATTTTAAGAGGTTGGATAATGACAACTCCATTATTTTATGTTTATATGTTGATGACATTTTTGTCGATGGGTCAAACATGGATCACATAAGAAA
This sequence comes from Thuja plicata, assembly GCA_018584345.1. Lineage (NCBI taxonomy): Eukaryota > Viridiplantae > Streptophyta > Pinopsida > Cupressales > Cupressaceae > Thuja > Thuja plicata. The sequence goes on along the minus strand of MU223687.1, from coordinate 697,486 downwards.
ATTAAAATAACAGTATGAAAACTCATTTGCTATGAAGAATTTGTGGGCATAAAAATAAATCCTTGGTATGAAAATTTGTAGAGATAGGCAAAATAAAAGGCTGACTTTATCTTAGGCTAAATATGTTGCAAATATGTTGCAAATATTCTCCATTAAGAATGCAAAATTTGTCAGCACACCTTTTCCTGCTCATTTGAAAATGACTAAGGATATGTGTCCCAAGACATAAGAGGAGGAAGAAAAATATCCAATATATCCTATGCTTCAGCTTTAGGAATTTTTATGTATGCCATGGTATGCACTAGACTTGATATTTCATATATTGGAGGAGCTGTTAGTAGGTATATGAGTCATCCTTGTGTTGAGAATTGGAATGTGGTAAAATGGATTCTTAAATACTTGAGAGGTGCATCCAATAAATGTTTATGTTTTGGGAGCTCTAGTATTGATTTACAAGGCTATGTTGACTTAGATTTGGCAGGAGACATTGATACCAGGTAGAGTAAAACATGATATATCTTTAGTGTTCATGGAACATCGACAAGTTGGATCTCCAAGCTGCAAAAGGTGGTTTTTTTATCCACCATAGAGGCAGAGTATGTAGCTGCAACAGAGGAAAGCAATGAGATGGTATGGATGTAATACTTGATGAAAGAATTGGGAAAAACATAGGTTAACAATTATTTATTTACAAATAGTGAGAGTTATATTCATCTTAAAAAGAATTATGCCTTTCATTTAAAGAAATAACACATATAGTTGACGTATAACTTTATTCTGTCGGTATTGGATGATGGATGGTTTACGGTGGAAAAAAACATAGAGATGGAAATCCAGCGGATATGTTCACAAAGGAAGTGACAAGGGATAAGATGACCTCCTCTTCAGTTTGAGTTGTTCTTCATGACTAAAACAATAAAATATAACAATAGAGTCCAGGGTGTTTCTTTCCAGTGGGGGTTACAAGATTAGTCTCCAAGTGGAAGATTGTTTAGTGTGGAGCCATATCAATCCCCAAGTGGGCGATTGTTGGTTTTTTTGTGATTGATGAGGCAAGTATTGTACACTTTTCTGTAATTTTTGGGGTAGTAGTGAAGTTAATGTTAGCAATGGAAACTACTCCTTTCAACCATGAATCATAAAATTTGGTTGATAATGAGCTATTGTAGCCTTTCATAACATGAAAAAAGAAGACTAGTGTTGTCAAATGAATCAATTGGGTATTGTTTCTACATCACGGTGTTTTTTGGTGACTGATCACGCAAGTACTATACACATTTTTGAATTAATTGGGTTAACTTGTCAACCTTTTTTGGGTTGACTCATCAATAATTTCCTTAGGTTGACTCATCAAGTATTTTCCTATGTTGACCTGTCAAGAAAGCTTTAGGGATACAATTTTTCTAAAAGAAAAATAATGTTAGGGTTATGACCTAAGATAGTAGATAAGTGTTGTAGAATTTGCACTAGTAATGAGCTGCAAGGGATCACTAGTTGTAATAAATTGAAATTAGTGGATAATAATATTGGACTCTCTGTTTGGTGGATGTAGCCCAAGATTGGGTGAGCCAAGTTAAATTATTTGTGCCTTATTTTTGTGTGTGTTATATTTCTCTATTTCATTGAGATTATATCTATATTTAATTGTTAAGATATATGTCTTCTAATCCTACCACATTAGGTACACATAGAACTCTTAGGCTATGATCTCTTCAAAGCCCCTCAATTTCTACCCTTCACTCTATTAGACTTTAAGTATTTCCACAAGTTGAGATAGTACCACTAAGAATGGGAAATAAGATTAGTTTTTCATGAAATTTAGAAAAGATAAAACAAAACCTCAAGAGATGAAGGATGATAATATTGTTACTATTAATCACATTAACACATCTCAAATGGCTCATTAATAAATTTACCTCATTCATATCATAAATTTGAATTGTGTCATATTTCTAGCGAATTTGGAGGAGATATATAGCAATTCTGGAAATATGATTACATGGATTTTCATAATGGTACATACTTGTTAGTCTATCATCAACACTCATGCAAAATATCCAAGAAATAAAATGGTAATAAACCTCTCCCAGTTAATCCACATCATCAAAGATGTCCACTTCATCATTTTAAATTTAAAATGATGATCTACATGAATATTTTAATTAATACTTTTTGTTGGCAAGAGACCCTGCATGGATGTTTTGGTGTTGTCATTGATTCCAAGTAAACTCATGTTACTTATCCACATTGCAGTAGGAAGGCATGTAGTAAGTCAAAATGGAAATTTGTCTAAGTTTGGTAATGAAGAAAATGGTGTTTGACTAGTATAATGCTTTTTGTCTAGCAAACTCTTCTAGGTTCACATATTTTTTTGTGCATGTAAGTGAAGTCTTTTGGATGTGTAGAGATTATTAATCTAGAATTTGGAGGTCCAACATTTTAGGGTGTGGAAGTTTGAAGGATCTCTGAATTGGTATTACATTTGATAGTCAAAGAAGCCAAACTGTACGGTAAATTCATTTTACAGACATGGTTAAATAATTTTTGTGATAACTTTTATGTTCTAATGGTGGAGCCGAAATGTATAGAGGCATGTCCAATATTATTTTCATTTTCATTTGAGTTGATATTTAATTTTGGATTTGGTAGACTTGGTCAACATGGTACACATTTTCCTAGAACATTTATAAGCTCACATGGTGCGGTCAATTTCTTTGGTTTGGAACTATGATATGATTTTTTTTTTGTATGAAGAAGTCGTAATGCATCTAAAAAGTGAAAAAATATTGTTATGTGAAGGGTCTTGTGTACAAAATGGTGATCTAAATTTGTGATTAGCAAAGAATAGTGATGTAGGGTAGTTAAAAATAAAGTGGATCAAATTTGTATTATGTACTTATGAGGAACTGTAACTAGGCATTAGTAGATGTTTTTTTATAAGTTTAATATTGATTATGATAATTGTAGTTATCTTATAAGGTAGTGATCCTTCCACAAAGTTGTATCCCTTATTGTATTTGAGTAGTGAGCCTAAATGTATGTGCATTCCCCTTTTATTGTAATTGTTGGAATATTGGAAAATTTGGATGATGGTTATGTTAGCATTGATTTCAATATAGTAGAAGGTTTGAGATAAGGAATCAATGAGAAGAATTATTTTCTTTATGCTAACTTAACTTGTAATACCCACCCCTTAGTTTTCTTTCTTGTTTCAGTTGCCAAACCCTTTTAGGCATTTTCACGCATGTGTTGGTTATTTCAATTGGGTTTGAGGATATTCTTGTATTACCTTTCATTATATTATTGATCCATTTCATATTTTTTTTATATCTTCCATTTACATGTGATTTATGGCTATTTCAGGATGGTTATGTATATGTCATGATGTCATTTTGATTATGGTTTTCTAACAATACTAACACTATATATGTATGAGTATGGATCATTGTATGTTTTACATTACTGTTTGGTGTGTTTGGTATGGTATGGGACAAAGTCGTACTTACTTGCTTCAGCGTGATCCACACAATTGTTAGTAATAACTAAGAGGGGGGTGAATCAATAGCCTCAAAATTTATCCTTCAAACTTAACCACCAATCAATAAATCTCAGATTATTATGTCCCTACAAGATGCATGCCATGAAATACTAATAATGATTAACTGTCTATCAGTTTTCTCTGTCAATCCTTATTCTTTCTTGATTACCGATAAGTAGTATAGCTATTTATCGAAACTCAATAAATAAGCTGAGTATATCAATCAATCCAGAGTTAGCTATGTAAGATGCAAGAGAGTAAAGAAATTAATCATACACACATAACACATGAATTTTAACTTGGAAACCTTGTTAAGGGAAAAACCACTGGGACCGGTACCCCAAATTTTACTCTTCTAAAGTGAGCCATGTTAGGAGCCATCCCTATTAAAGGTTACAAACACACTTTTAAGTGTGACCTTGTTAGAGGATTTTATGCATAGAGGTTTGATGACATGTAATTGATTGAATGTTTGACAATGTTAAGTTGAAGATAATGCAAGGCATTAAATTAGTTAATGTATTATATTGTCATTGATGTCAACTTGATATCATCTATACGGTCATGTATATAATGCCAAAGACTTTAGATAATCAAAGGAACAAAGGTTATGCTTTTAGCAATGCATAAAAGTCAAGTATTCACTAAGTGGAAAACAACACCAATGGACAGAGAAAAGAAGAACAGTCACAATGATACCCAATGATCAGAAGCATAGTGTTTCCCAATGAAGCATAACCACAGGATGCCCAACGAGCAAAGTCAGAAGGTTGTCAGACGAGCTAAAGACAGTGTTGCCCGATGAGTAAAATTCCAATGATGCCCAACAAACAGAGATCACAAAGCTAACTTGAGTCTCACTAATGGAACTGACAGTTGTTACCGACTACTAACTATAGTGGTGACTGATGGAAGAGAAAGTTCAGAAAATGAAAAAATATCTAGCTGGTAGAGATAAAAATAGACTTAACTGGTTGTCTACTTTGTTTTATTCGACCATAGATAAGTGATTGATTTAAAGTTGATTTGTACATTTGGTAAGAAGATATCTATGACACAAATTAGGAGTTATGCTTTAAATTTAATTAGCTGGATTGTTTTTCATGCCAAGAATCAAGAATCAAGAATCAAGAAACAATGAATATCATGTCTATATAAGAGACAAGCTTAATTCATTTACGAATGGGATTAAGGGGAGTGAATAGAAAGAGGATGATGAAGAGAAACTGATGAAGAAGAACTTCATGCAGTCCTAATCAAACAAGCTGAAGGAAGAGCTAAGGAATTTTGTAGACATCGACAAACAGTGAAGCACAACATCACAGAGCTGAAAGTATGGATTAAAAATGATTGAATTGATACATTGGTCAGAGAGGTAATGTACTTAAATAGACCTGAAAATATGAAATTCAAAGTTGCAATATGAATAGGTCATAGTGTTTCAGTTTTACCATTGAAGCATCAAGTCTCTTAACTGAGTAGGACATAATAGTCTTCTATATATTGAGGTACATCTCAAGGAGTGCCAAAAAGGCTGATTCATGAAAGTAGCATTGGACTTTCTCGATACCTATTGATAGTCTAAGAAGGAGGCTGATTCAAGGATGGTAGTAATATATGCCCAATACTAAGTGACAACCTCTATGTATAAAATCCTCTAACAAGGTCACACTTAACAGTGTGTTTGCAACCTTTAACAGGGTTGGCTCCTAACAGGGCTCACTTCAGAAGAGTGAAATTTGGGGTACCGGTCCTAGTGGTTTTTCCCTTAACAGGGTTTCCACATTAAAATTCATGTGTTATGTGTGTATGATTCATTTCTATACTATTTTGTATCTTACATAGGTCACTCTAGACTAATTGTTATACTCTAGTTATTTATTGAGTTTCGATAAATAGTTATACTTCTTATCGGTAATCAATAAAGAATAAGGATTGACAGAGAAAATTGACTGACAGTTAATCATTAGTAGTATTTCATGGCATGCATCTTGTAGGGACTTAATAATATGAGGTTTATTGATTGGTGGTCAATTTTGAAGGATAAATTTTGAAGCCACTAATTCACCCCCCCTCTTAGTTATTACTAACAATTAGTATCAGAGCTTGTGTCCTTAGAAAGGAAGGTTTCAAGACCTAATTCAAGATCTTGAGATGAACAGGTGAGATGTGCCCAAGCTGAACAAAGACAACTTTTCTTCATGGCAAAGCAGGATAAGAATCCACTTATTAGGTATTGGTAATGATGTTTCTCAATTCCTAGATAATGAATATGTGTTTCCCATAGAAGTATTGATAGTAGATCAATTGAGAGAGAAGAATGAGAACAAATGCATGGTTATAGAGCTTTCTTCCTCACTCTCTAATGTTAAATTTGAAGATGTCAAAGATTGAAAAATGGCAAAGAAGATGTGGGACAAACTGAAGCTTGTACATGGAGGTGATACAAATGTTCTGAGAGCCAAGGAAGAAATCCTTAGAGGAAATTTTGAATATCTTAGAATGAATGAAGGAGAAAACATCACATAGTACAGAACAAGAATCAAAGAAGTAGTCAATTCTATACAAGGAGTTGGAGGTACACTTGAAGAGGAGACAGTGGTAAGTAAAATCTTAAGAACCTTACTGCCTGTATATTCTATTAGAGTTTCTTCCATTCAAGAAATAAGAGTGGTAGAAAACAATACAATTCCTCCTTATAGTTTAATTGGTAGACTGATTTCATTTGAGATGAATAACTTTGATAATAGTGTCTTACCAAACTTAGAGTCTGCATTTAAGTCTTCTATGAGAATAAGAAAATCAAGTCATAGACACACATCTAGAAGAGATAGTGAAAGTGAAAGTGAAGAAGAAGATCTAGATGAAATAGAAGCAATTATGGCTAGAATAATATAGAGAGGAAAAGGTAAATACAAAGGCAAGTTACCACTTGTATGCTTTAATTGTAAAGAAATTGGACACTTTGCTACAAGATCTCCTAACAGAAGAAAAGATGACAGAGTTAATGACAAATCTTTTGAGAAGAAATCTGACAGAGGTGATAACAATGATTACAAAATTTACTGACAATCTAAAAGAAGAGATACCCGAGACCACAAGGACAAAGGCAAGAAAGCCAACTACCTAGCTGCTTGCAAAGATGAAGATACTGACACCGAACCTAATGAAGACATCGAGATGGTGTTTGTGGTTGTGAAAGATGATTCAGATGAAGATGAAAGGTATGTAGAATTTGTAATCATATCAAAGGCTAGAAAAAATGATATCTAGATTATAGATAGTGGCTGCACTCACCACATGACCAGTGAAAAAGAAAATTTTAACACTTTTGAGTATTATAATGGCGATACAGTAAGAATGGGAAATGATACACCTTGTCCAGTTGAAGGTAAAGGAACTATAATGTTGAATAACCTGATTGAATGTGAAAATTCTTATTGGGTAAAGGGATTGAATTATAATTTGTTGAGTGTTTATTAGATGAATAATTTAGGTCACAGAGTAGCATTTGAGAATAAGAAGGAAAATATATTCAATGAATCAGGAAGATTGGTTGGTACCAGTGAACAGACAAAAGGTAACTGATTCTATTTGAATGATACTAACACCACTTGCTTAATCAATAGAAACAAAGACATATGGTTGTGGCTCAAAAGATTGTGTCATGTGAATTTTGACAACATGATGAAAATAAGCAGAAGGAGAAATGTAAGAGGCTTAACGACGATGACAAAGCTTGACAACATCATGTGCAAGAATTGTATAAAAAGGTAAGATGACAAAGTCTAGTTTCAAAAGTAAAATCCATACATCTGGTGATATTCTAGAATTAGTCCATACTAATCTATGTTGACCAATGAGGACAAAGATTTATTATGGAGAGATATTTTTTTCTCTTTGTTGATGATTACTCTAGAATGATGACAGTTATGTTTCTAAAAGATAAATTTGAAGCATTAAAGTTGTTTAAATGGTATAAGGCTATGCTAGAGAAACAAAGTGGTAAGGATCTAAAAGGATTGAGATCAGATAGAGAAGGAGAATTTATATCAGATGAATTCACTAATTCATGTAATGAGCATGGTATAAAAAGATAGGTTTCTCCACCAAGAAAACCACAACAAAATGGGATTGCTGAGAGAAGGAATAGATCAATAGTTGATTGTGATAGAACACTGATGATAGAGAAAGGCATTACCCAAATCTTTTGGAGGGAAGTTGTCAGTACTACTGTCTACACAATAAACAAAGTACAATTATAGAAGGAAACAAAGAAGACACCCTATGGGCTATGGTATGGTAAAACACCCAAAGTAAGTTACTTCAAAATCTTTGGTAGTCAAAGTTATATCTTAAAGGATGATAGAAATGGAAAGCTTGATGCCAAGAGTGATGAAGGTATCTTTCTAGGGTATTCCACAAAAAGAAAGGCTTATAAATGTCTTATTAAGGCCTCTAATAAAATTGTTGAAAGTGCAAATGTAAATATAGATGAATTTGTAGAAAAGAATGAGCTGGAAAGCCAAAAAGAACTAGAGAAATACAAAAAGTTTGTACATACTGTGAAGAACCCAACACTCTACCCGAGCAATAGTGCTTAATTTCTGAGAAAAAAAAATGTTGTAACCGATGGTTAGGCTGGAAATACCAACGGTCAAGATAATGATCAAAATAATGTGCAAGGTGATGAAGAATAGAATGAAGGACAAAATGATGATCAAGTTGATAGACAAAGAGTTGAACCTGTACTTGCAAGATATGTAAGAAGGACCCATCTAGAGATCCAGATTATAGGAGATAAGAAAGCTAGTACAAGAACAAGAAGTAAGTCTTTAAACTCAAGTTGTTTAATTTGTGAATTTGAGCCAAAATCTGTTAATGTCGCACTTGATAACGAAGAATGGATAAGTGCTATGAATGATGAGATTGAGCAGATTGAAAAGAACAATACATGGTCACTTGTGCCAAGACCAGATGACAAGAATGTCATTGGTACTAAATGGATATCTAGGAATAAGCTGAATGAGAATGGAAAAGTCACAAGAAAGAAAGAAAGACTAGTATGCAAGGGGTATGCCCAAGAGGAAGTTATTTACTATGGAGAAACCTTTGCACCTATTGCTAGGCTAGAAGGTGTAAGAATACTACTTCCTTATGCTGCATTCAAAGGATTCAAGGTATACCAGATGGATGTCAAGTCAACATTCCTAAATGGAATACTTGAAGAAGAGGTATACATTGAGCAACTAGAAGGGTTTGTAGATCCATACAAGAGAAGCATGGTATGTAGACTTCATAAAGTCTTGTATAGATTGAAACAAACTCCTAGAGCCTGGTATGAACAACTTCATTCCTATCTTATAAGTATTGGATTTGTAAGGACTAGTGAAAATAGTAATCTTTATTTGAAGGAAGATACTGATACTAACAATTTGATTGCTGAGATATTTGTTGATGACATCATATTTGGAGGAAATGATATGCTATGCAAATCATTTGCTAATGAGATGAGGAAAGATTTTGAGATGTCTATGTTTGGAGAGATCAAGTTCTTTCTTGGTCTATGGATCATGCAACAATGTGAAGGTATTTTCATTACACAGTCCAAATACATTAAAGAGGTCCTAAAAATATTCAAGATGGAAGATTCCAAACTAGTTGGAACACTGATGGCTACTGGATGTAAGTTGAAAACCGAGGACAAGACAAGAGAGGTAAATCAGACTTTGTACAAATGAATGATTGTAAAACTCATGTATGTTGTAGACACTAGACCAGATATTGCACATGCAGTAGGAATTATTGCTGGATTTTATGCTAACCCAAGGGAATCACATATGATTGTTGTGAAAAGAATTTTAATATATCTGAAGAATACTAAGGAATATGGATTATGCTATAGAAGAGAAGGCAAATTTGAACTTAAGGTGTTTACCGACACTGATTGGGCTAGAAATCTTGATGACTGGAAGAGCACAACTAGAGGAGCATTCTTTATGGTTGACAGACTTGTCACATGGATTAGAAAAAAACAAGGATGCATCTCTCAGTCTACTACACAAGTAGAGTATGTTGATGCTACTGCAAATTGCTCAAATATTGCATGGATCAAACAGTTACTGGAAAGTATACATATGAAGATCTTAGAACCAGTGATTATCTATTGTGATAACACCAGTACAGTAAACATTTCCAAGAATCCAATCATGCATGCTAAGACTAAACACATTTCCATCAAGTATCATTATTTGAGAGAACATGTTCGAGCAAAGGAAGTGATACTTGAGTGTGTGCAATCCAAAGAACAATTAGTCGATAAATTAGCCAAGCCACTACCCAAGGATACATTTGAGTACTTGAGAAAAAGACTAGGGGTTAAACCCTTTTCAACCAATCATAAAATGACTGAAGGCTGCATTAGCCTACATATTGTCATAATATCATACATGTTGATGAAAGCAAAGAGATAAACTTAAAAGATACATCTATATACAAACAACTATATATCTTCACCGAGCACCAAAGAATATTGTTGATGGATAAGGTAAATTCAAGGAATATATTATGGATGAAGAGAAATGAGTGTTTGACATGAATGTCAGATATTTGTAAGATATTTGTTTGGCATTGTTGTCAAAGGGAGAGAAATTATCCATATTATCAGATCTTTCTGGAAAGGGAAAGAGATTATTCATTATCACATTACTCCAACAGGGAGAGATTATATCCTTAGGGAGAGAAATTGTATGGAAATATTATACAAAGGGAGAGATCATACAAAGGGAGAGTTGCTGAGAAGAGAAAAAGACATCAAAAGAGAAAGAACACAACACATCATAATACAGAGAGCTGCAAGAGTCAGATCTAAGCTAAAACAGAGCTTACCGATGGTTAGACATTTATCAGTTATCGGAACAAAAATATTGGTAGTGTGATGAATCTCAACTATTGTATTTCATATTGTATTAGCAATAGTATAGTGTGATAATATAGTATGTTTCCATCAATGCCAAAGGGAGAGATTGATGACATGTAACTGATTGAATGCTTGACAATGTTAGGTTGAAGATAATGCAAGGCATTAAATCAGTTAATGTATTGTATTGTTATTGATGTCAAATGGATATCATCTATATGGTAATGTACATAATACCAAATACTTCAAAGAATCAAAGGAACAAAGGTTATGATTTCAGCAATGCATAAAATTCAAGTATTCACTAAGTGATAAACAACACCGACGGAGTGCACACCGATGGAAAGAGAAAAGAAGAACAGTCATAGTGATACCCGATGATCAGAATTATAGTGTTTCCTAATGAAGAAAAACCACAAGATGCCCAACAAGAAAATTCTGAAGGTTGCCCGATGAGCTAAAGACAGTGTTGCCTGACAAGTAAAATTCCAATGATGCCCAACAGATGGATATCATGAAGCTAAGTGGATTCTCACTGACAGAACTATCAGTTGTCACTGGAAACTAACTGTAGTGGTTACCTATGGATTAGAAAGTTCAAAAAATGATAAAATATCTATTTCACATAGCTAAAAATAGACTTAATTAGTTGTCTACTTTGTTTTATTCAACTAGAGATAAGTGATTGATTTAAAGCTAATTTGTATAGTTGGCAAGGATATTTCTATGAGACAAATCAGAATTTATGCTTTAAATCTAATTGTCTTGATTTTTTTCATGCCAAGAATCAAGAATCAATAATAAAGAAATAATGAATATCATGTCTATAAAAGAGACAAGCTTAATTCATTTACGAATGGGATTAAGGGGAGTGAATAGAAAGAGGATGCTGAAGAGAAACTAATGAAGAAAAAATTCATGTCATCTTGATCAAACAAGTTGAAGGAAGAGCTAAGGAATTTTGCAGACACCAACAAACAGTGAAGCACAGCATCACAGAGAAGAAAGTATGGAGAACAAAGGATTGAATTGATACATTGGTCAGAGAGGTAATGTACTTAAATAGATCTAAAAATATGAAATTCAAATTTGCAATATGAATAGGTCATAATGTTTCAATTTAACCATTGAAGCATCAAGTCTCTTAACCAAATAGGACTTAACAGTCTTCTATATATTGAGGTACATCTCAAGGAGTGCCAAAAGGTTGATTCATGAAAGTAGCATTGGACTTGACCGATACCTATTGAAAGTCTAAGAAGGAGGCTGATTCAAGGATGGTAGCAATAGATTTCTTCTACTAAGTGACAACCTCTATGTATAAAATCCTCTAACAAGGTCACACTTAACAATGTGTTTGTAACCTCTAATAGGGTTGGCTCCTAATAGGGCTCACTTTAGAAGAGTGAAAATTTGGGGTACTAGTCCCAATGGTTTTTCCCTTAACAGGGTTTCCATGTTAAAATTCATGTGTTATGTGTGTATTATTCATTTCTTTACTATTTTTTATCTTACATATCTATCTCTAGATTGATCGATATACTCTACTTATTTCCTTAGTTTCGGTAAATAATTATACTGCTTATCAGTAATCATGCAAGAATAAGGATTGAGAAAGAAAACCAACAGATAGTTAATCATTAGTAGTATTTCATGGAATGCATATTGTAGGGAAATAATAATCTAAGGTTTATTTATTGGTGGTTAAGTTTGAAGGATAAATTTTGAAGCCACTGATTCACCCCCCCCATCAATTATTACTAACAAGGTTGTCACTTAGTATCATGAATCTATTGCTACCATCCTTGAATCAGCCTCCTTCTTAGACTATCAATAGGTATCAGGAAAGTCCAATGCTACTTTCATGAATCAACCTCTTCGGCACTCCATGAGATGCACCTCAATATATAGAAGACTGTTAAGTCATGCTCGGTTAAGAGACTTGATTCTTCAATGGTTAAAATGAAACACTATGACCTATTCATATAGCAACTTGAATTGTACATTTTTAGATCTATCTAGGTACATTACCTCTCTAACCATTGTATCAAGTCAATCCTTGTGCTCCATACTTTCTTCTCTATGATGTTGTGCTCACTGTTTGTAGGTGTCTGCAGAATTTCTTAGCTCTTCCTTCAGCTTGTTTGATCAGCACTACATGAAGTTGTTCTTCATCAGTTTCTCTCCAGCATCCTCTTTATATTCACTCCCCTTAATCCCATTCGTAAATGAATTAAGCTTTTCTCTTATATAGGCATAATATTCATTGTTTCTTGATTCTTGATTCTTGATTCTTGGCGTGATAAACAATCCAACCACTTAGATTTAAAGCATAACTCCTAATTTTTCTCATAGATATCTTCCTGCCAACTGTACAAATCAGCTTTAAATCAATCACTTATCTCTGGTCAAATAAAACAAAGTAGACAACCAGTTAAGTCTATTTTTAGCTCTACCAGCTAGATATTTTATCATTTTCTAAACTCTCTGTTCTGTCGGTCACCACTGTAGTTAGTCATTAGTGACAACTAACTGATCCATTAGTGAGAGTCCAATTGGCTTCATGATCTCTGTCCATCAGGCATCATTGGAATTTTACTCGTCACGAAACGCTGTATCTTTGGTCGTTTGGAAACCTTCTGACTTTGCTCATCAGGCATTCTGTATTTTTTCTTTGTCAAGAAACACTATGCTTCTGATCATCAAGTATCACTGTGACTAGTCTTCTTTTCTCTGTCCATCGGTGTGCACTCCATTGGTGTTGTTTTTCACTTAGTGAATTCTTGACTTTTATGTATTGCTGAAAGCATAACTTTGGTTTCTTTGGTTCTTTGAAGTCTTTGACATTATGTACATCACCGTATAGATGATATCAAGTTGACATCAATGACAATACAATCCATTAATTGATTTAATGACCTGCATTATCATTCAACTTAACATTATCAAACATTCAATCAGTTACATGTCATCAATCTCTCCCTTTGGCATTGATGGAAACATACTATATTATCACACTATACTATTTCTAATACAATATGAAATACAATAGTTGAGATTCATCAAACTACCAATATTTTGTTCTGTTAACCGATAAATTTCTCACCATTGATAATCTTTGTTTTAGCTTAGATTTGATTCTTGTAGCTCTCTATCTTCTGATGTGTTGTGTTCTCTCCTTGTGTCAATTTCTCTCCCTTGACTATTCTTCTCTTAATGTCTTTTCTTTTGTCAGCAACTCTCCCTTTGTATAATCTTTCCACTCAATTTCTCTCTCTAAGGATATAATCTCTCCCTATTGGAGTAATGTGATAATGGATAATCTCTCTCCTTTTACAAGAGGATGTGATAATATGTATAATCTCTCTCCCTTTGACAACAATGCCAAAAAAATATCTTCACAAATATTAGACATTAATGTCAAACAATCATTTCTTACCATCCATAATATCTTCCTTCAATTTCCCTTATCCATCAACAATACAACAATATGCTTTGGTGCTCGGTGCTGATATATACTTATCTGTATATAGATGTATCCCTGAAGTTAATCTTTTTTCTTGCATCAACATTAATGATATTCTTATAATATGTAGGCTGATGCAACCTTCTAGTCATTTTACTGACTGGTAGACAAGGGTTTGACCCCTATTCTCTCTTTCTCAAGTATTCAAATGTATCCTTGGGCAGTGGCTTGGTGAAGATATCAGCTAATTGTTCTTTGGATTGCACATACTCAAGTGTCACCTCCTTTTCTTGAGCTTGTTCTCTTAAATAATGATACTTTATTGCAATGTGTTTAGTCTTAGCATGCACGACTGAATTCTTGGAAATGTTTATTGCACTGGTGTTATCACACAGGATAATTACTAGTTCTAGGATCTTTATATGCATACCTTCCAGTAACTATTTGATCCATGCAGTATTTGAGCAATTTGTAGCAGCAACAAAATCTACTTCTGTAGTAGACTGAGAGATGCATCCTTGCTTTTTGCTAATCCATGTGACAAGTCTTTCACCCATAAAGAATGCTCCTCCAGTTGTGCTCTTCCGGTCATCAAGATTTCCAACCCAATCAGTGTCGGTAAACACCTTAAGTTGAAAATTTCCTTCTCTTCTATACCATAAGCCATATTCCTTGGTATTATTTAGATATCTGAAAATTATTTTCACAGCAGTCATATGTGATTCTCTAGGATTAGTAGAAAATCTTCCAACTATTCCTACTGCATGTGCATTAACTAGTCTAGTGTGTACAACATACATGAGTTTTCCAATCATTTATCTATACAAAGTCTGATTTACCTCTGATGTCTTGTCCTCCTTTCTCAAGTTACATCTAGTATCCATCGGTGTTCCAACTAGTTCAGAACCTTCCATCTTGAATATTTTCAGGACCTCTTTAATGTATTTGGACTGTGTAATGAAAATACCTTCACATTGTTGCATGATCTATATAGCAAGAAAGAACTTGATCTCTCCAAAAATAGACATCTCAAACTCTTTTCTCATCTCATTAGAAAATGATTTGCATGGCATATCATTTCCTCCAAATATGATGTTATCAACAAATATTTCAGCAATCAATGTGTTAGCATTAGTATCTTCCTTCAAATAAAGATTATTGTTTTCACTAGTCCTTACAAATCCAATACTTATAAGATATGAATGAATTCATTCATAATAGGCTCTAAGAGCTTGTTTCAATCCATACAAGGCTTTATGAAGTCTACATACCATGTCCTTCTTGTCTAGATCAACAAACCCTTCTGGTTGTTCAATGTATACCTCTTCTTTAAGTATTCCATTCAGGAATGCAGACTTGACATCCATTTGATATACCTTGAATCCTTTATATGTAGAATAATAAATAATTATTCTTACTCCTTCTAGTCTAGAAATGGGTGGAAAGGTCTCTCCATAGTCAATACCTTATTCTTGTGCATACCCCTTGCATACTAGTTTTGCTTTATTTCTTGTGACTTCTCCATTCTCATTCAGCTTGTTCTTGAATATCCATTTAGTACCGATGACAATCTTGTCATCTGGTTTTAGCATGAGTGACCATGTCTTTTTCTTCTCAATCTTCTCAATCTCATCATTCATAGTACTTATCCATTCTTTATTATCAAGTGTAGCATTGAAATTTTTTGGCTCAAACTCACAAATTAAACAACTTGTGTTTAGAGACTTACTTCTTGTTCTTGTACCAGCTTTCTTATCTCTTATGATTTGGATCTCTAGATGGTTCCTTCTTACATATCTAGCAATTTTAGGTACAACTCTTTGTCTATCAGTTTGATCATCATTTTGTTCTTCATCACCTTGCACATTATTTTGATTATTATCCTCACCATAGGTATTTGCAGCCTAACCGTCAGTTACAACATTATGTTGCTGTGGAATTAAGAACTATTGCTCAAGTAGAGTGTTAGGCTATTCACAGTATACAAACTTGTTGTATTCCTCTGGTTCTTTTGTGCTTTCCAGCTCATTCTTCACATTTTAACTTTCAACAATTTTGTTAGAGGCCTTAATAAGACATTTATAAGCCTTGCTTTTGGTGGAATACCTTATAAAGATACCTTCATCACTCTTGGCTTCAAGCTTTCTATTTCTATCATCCTTTAAGATATAAAATTGACTACCAAAGATTTTGAAGTAACTTACATTGGGTGTTTTACCATACCATAGCTCATAGGGTGTCTTCTTTGTGTCTTTCTTCAATTGTACTCTATTTAATGTGTAGAAAATAGTACTGAAAACATCCCTCCAGAAGGTTTGGGTGATGCCTTTCTCTATCATCAGTGTTCTAGTACAATCAACTATGGATCTATTCCTTCTCTCAGCAGTCCCATTTTTCTTTGGTGTTCTTGGTGCAGAAACCTATCTTTTTATACCATGCTCATTTCAGAAATTAGTGAATTCTTTTGATATAAACTCTCCTCCTTTATCTGATCTCAATAATTTAAAATCCTTACCACTTTGTTTTTCTACCATAGCCTTGTACCATTTAAATATCTTGAATGCTTCAGATTTATCTTTTAGAAACATAACTATCATCATTCTAGAGTAATCATCAACAAAGAGAATAAAATATCTATCTCCATAATAACTCTTTGTCCTCATTGGTCCAAATAGATTAGTATGGACTAATTCTAGAATATCATTAGATGTATGGGTTTTAATTTTCAAACTAGACTCTATCATCTTACCTTTTTGATAATTCTTGCACATGATGTTGTCGGGCTTTGACATCATTGGTAACCCTCTTACATTTATCCTTTTGCTTATTTTCATCATGTTGTCAAAGTTCACAGGACACAATCTTTTTTTCCACAACCATATGTCTTCATTTCTAGTCATTAAGCAAGTGGTGTTACTATCATTCAGATAGAATAAGTTACCTTTTGTCTATTCACCGGTACCAATCAATCTTCCTGATTCATTGAAGATCTTTGCCTTCTTATTCTCAAATGCTACTCTGTGACCTGAATTATTTAGCTGAGAAATACTCAACAGATTATAATTGAATCCTTTTACCCAAAAAGAATTTTCACATTTAATTAAGTTATTCAACATTATAGTTCCTTTACCTTCAACTAGACAAGGTGTATCACTACCCATTCTTACTGTACCACCGTTATAATACTCAAAAGTGTTAAACTTTTCTTTTTCACCAGTCATGTGGTGAGTGCAACCACTATCTATAATATAGATGTCAATATTTCTAACCTTAGATATGAGTGTAGTCTCTACATACCTTTCATCTTCATCTGAATCATCTTTCACAACCACAAACACCATCTTGATATCTTCATCAGGTTTGGTGTTAGTATCTTCATCTTTGCAAGCAGCTAGGTAGTTGGCTTTCTTACCTTTGTCCTTGTAGTCTCGGGTCTTCTTTCTGATTTTTGGTAACTTCTATAATATTTTTTATCACCTCTGTCAAATTTATTCTCAAAAGATCTATCATTAACTCTGTCATATTTTCTTCTATTAGGACATCTTGCAGAAAAGTGTCCAATCTCTTTACAATTAAAGCATACAAGTGGTAACTTTCCTTTGTATATAGCTTTGCCTTTGTATATAGCTTTGCCTCTCTGCATTCTTCTAGCCATAAGTGCTTCTATTTCATCTAGATCTTCTTCTTCACTTTCACTTTCACTATCTCTTCTAGATGTGTGTCTATGACTTGATTTTCTTATTCTCATAAAAGTTTTAAATGCATAGTCTAAGTTTGGAAAGACACTATTATCAAAGTTATTCATCTCAAATGAAATCAGTCTACCAATTAAGCTATCAAGAGTAACTATATTGTTTTCTACTACTCTCATTTCTTGAATGGAAGAAACTCTAATAACATATATACAGGCAGTAAGGTTCTG
This sequence comes from Thuja plicata, assembly GCA_018584345.1. Classification (NCBI taxonomy): domain Eukaryota; kingdom Viridiplantae; phylum Streptophyta; class Pinopsida; order Cupressales; family Cupressaceae; genus Thuja; species Thuja plicata. Next base: position 679,641 of record MU223687.1, on the reverse strand, counting down.
AAGATTTTACTTACCATTGTCTCTTCTTCAAGAAAACCTCCAACTCCTTGTATAGCATTGACTACTTCTTTGATTCTTGTGTTGTACTGTGTGATTTTTTCTCCTTCTTTCATTCTGAGATCATCAAACTTTCCTCTAAGGCTTTCTACCTTGTCTCTCATAACATTTGTATCACCTCCATGTACAAGCTTTAGTTTGTCCCACATCTTCTTTGCAGTTTTGCAATCTTTTACATCTTCAAATTCAACATCAAAGAGTGAGGAAGAAAGCTCTATGACCATGAAGTTGTGCTCATCCTTCTCTCTCAACTGATCTACTATTAATACTCCTATGGGCAATGGATATTCAGTATATAGGAATTGAGTAACATCATTACCAATACCTGATATGTGGAGTCTTATCCTGCTTTTCCATGAAGCAAATTTGTCTTTTTTCAACTTGGGCACATCGCGTTTATTCATCTTGTGATATTGAATTAGGTCTTGAAACCTTCCTTTCTAAGAACACAAGCTCTGATACCAATTGTTAGTAATAACTAAGAGGGGGGGTGAATCAATGTCCTCAAAATTTATCCTTCAAACTTAACCACCAATCAATAAATCTCAGATTATTATATCCCTACAAGATGCATGCCATGAAATACTAATAATGATTAACTATCTATTGGTTTTCTCTATCAATCCTTATTCTTTCTTGATTACCAATAAGTAATATAACTATTTACCGAAACTCAGTAAATAAGCTGAGTATACTGAGTAGTCTAGAGTTAGCTATGTAAGATGAAAGATAGTAAAGAAATGAATCATACACACATAACACATGAATTTTAATGTGGAAACCCTATTAAGGGAAAAACTATTGGGACCGGTACCCCAGATTTTCACTCTTTTGAAGTGAGCCCTGTTAGGAGCCAACCCTATTAAAGGTTACAAACACATTGTTAAGTGTGACCTTTTTAGAGGATTTTATACATAGAGGTTGTCACTTTGTATAGGGAATCTATTGCTACCATCCTTGAATCAGCCTCCTTTTTAGGTTGTCAATAGGTATTAGGCAAGTCCAATGCTACTTTCATGAATCAACCTTTTTGGCACTCCTTGAGATGTACCTCAATATATAGAGGACTATTAATTTCTACTCGGTTAAGAGACTTGATGATTCAATGGTTAAACTTAAACACTACTACCTATTCATATTGCAACTTGAATTGCAAATTGTTAGATCTATTTAAGTACATTACCTCTCTGACCAATGTATCAATTCAATCCTTGTGCTCCATACTTTTTGCTATGTGATGTTGTGCTCACTATTCATCGGTGTCTGCAGAATTCCATAGCTCTTCCTTGAGCTTGTTTGATCAGCACTGCATGAAGTTGTTCTTCATCAGTTTCTCTTTAGCATCATCTTTCTATTCACTCCCCTTAATCTCATTCATAAATGAATTAATCTTGTCTCTTATATAGACATAATATTCATTGTTTCTTGATTCTTGATTCTTGATTCTTGGCATGATAAACAATCCAGCCACTTAGATTTAAAGCATAACTCTTGATTTGTCTCATAGATATCTTCTTGCCAACTCTAAAAATCATCTTTAAATCAATCACTTATATATGGTCAAATAAAACAAAGTAGACAACTAGTTAAGTCTATTTTTAGCTCTACCAGCTAGATATTTTGTCATTTTCTGAACTCTCTATTCTATCGGTCACCACTGTAGTTAGTCTTCAGCAACAACTGACTGATCCTTTGGTGAGATTGCAGTTACATTCATGATCTCTATCCGTCAGGCATCATTGGAATTTTACTCGTTAGGAAACTCTGTATCTTTGGTCGTCGGGCAACCTTCTGACTTTTCTCGTCAGACATTCTGTAGTTTTGCTTTGTTAGGCAACACTGTACATCTGATTGTTGGGTATCACTATGACTGTTCTTCTTTTCTCTATCTGTCGGTGTGCACTCCGTCAGTGTTATTTGTCACTTAGTGAATACTTGACTTTTATGTATTTTTGAAAGAATAACTTTGGTTCCTTTGGTTCTTTGAAGTCTTTGGCATTATGTACATGACCATACAAATGATATCAAGTTGACATCAATGAAAATACATTCCATTAACTGATTTAATGACCTGCATTATCTATCAACTTAACATTATCAAACATTCAATTAGTTACATGTCATCAACAATTAACTGATATCAACCATTGTTTGTTATATTACATGTATGTATGTTCATCTTTCTGATGACAGTATTACAGGTACCAAGCAACATCTTTGCTAAATTGGTAGTAGTGAGCGTTCCCTATCACAATTTCTCAATGCAAAGAGAGGGGAGATAATAGTCAGGCCTAGATCCCTACTATAAACCCTTATTTTGTCTTAGAAATAGACAAGAATCTGACTGACTATCCTTTCTGAATTTATCAAGTCACGTAGATTCGTGAGCCTTTCTGTGTGTGTTTGTGTTTGAGTTTGAGTTGTTTCTTTGTTTCAAATGTTTTTCTATTTAGATGGTTTTCAATTGGATTAATGATTCTTTTATCTTGTTTTATTTAATAATTTACGGTAAATATTGATGTTAATAATTAAACCTTTAATTAAGTTAAAATATTGTTATATTAAATATATGGCTATTTAATAATGAAATATTAATAAAATGCCTATATTTAATTAATTGATTTAATTATTAAGTCTTAAATTAATAACTGAGATTTAATAAATATTAAATCCAAATATTATAATTAATTATGCAAGTTGAATTAGTGAGTATTACTTTAAGTTGCATGATTAATTGCTTTATTTTAATTGAAATATTCTCATGCATTTTCAATTGTGACTTTGTTTTATATTATAAAGTTGAGTTGTGCATTATTTTAAGTGAATTTGAAATTAAAAGATTTCTTTTAATTTTTAATTAGATAATTAATATTCCATTAGGGTTTCACTTTTTGAAAATCTAATTGTCTGGTTTTCTATATCTCTGAACTGAAATCCATTTTGGACGTTCTTCAATCAAGGGGAAGGAGAATTTAGGTGATTGGAGATATGTTGAAATCTTAGGAGCATTTTGGATTCATGACTTCTTTGGATTTGAATTGGATCTCTCATCAGTTACTAAAGTAGGATCTTGATCTTGTTAATTTCATCCTTCTAGATCCCTATCTTCTATGCATCTGGATTGCTTGGATCTTGTGTTTGAATCTTCCTATTTTGATATTATGTGTTTATATTTCTTAAAATATGAAGAATAGATTATGGGAACATTTGTGTGGTTTTTCCTTCATGATTGTATATCAAATTTATGTTTTGGGCCCAAGGGATTCATTTAATTACCTTGGCTGTAATATGGGCATTAGGATTTCATTAGAATATCTGGTTGTAAAATGGGCATAAGGGTTTCTGATCTATACAAAACCCCATCCTGTATAAGTATCTTTGTGTTTTTATTGTAATGGTTGTTGGGCTTCAATTTTGCATCCTATCCTTACTCGTGCTCCTTCTATCATACATTTTCCTATTTAAAAGTTTACCTGAATTTCAGATCTGCAAGGATCAAAACAGTAGGGATAAAGTGTATAGTATGAGTAAATTGTTTGTATTTGTGTTTGAGTTGTTTCTTTGTTTCAAATGTTTTTTTGTTTAGATGGTTTTATGTTGGATTAATGATGTTTTTAGCTTATTTTATTTAATAATTTACGGTAAATATTGATGTTCATAATTGAACCTTTAATAAAGTTAAAATATTGTTATATTAAATATATGGCTATTTAATAATTAAATATTAATTAAATGCCTATATTTAATAAATTGATTTAATAATTAAGTCTTAAGTTAATAATTGAGATTTAATAAATATTAAATCCAAATATTGTAATTAATTATGCAATTTGAATTGGTGAGTATTACTTTAAGTTGCATGATTAATTGTTTTATTTTAATTGAAATATTCTCATGCATTTTCAATTTTGACTTTGTTTTATATTATAAAGTTGAGTTGTGCAATGTTTTAAGTGAAATTGAAATTAAAATATTTTTTTTAATTTTTAATTAGATAATTAATGTTCCCGTAGGGTTTCACTTTTTGAAAATTTAATTGCCTAGTTTTCTATATCTCTGAATTGAAATCCATTTTGGAGGTTCTTCAATCAGGGGGAAGGGAAATTTAGATGATTGGAGATCTGTTAAAATCTTAGGAGCATTTTGGATTCATGATTTCTTTGGATTTGAATTGGATCTTCTCATTAGTTACTAAAGTAGGATCTTGATCTTGTTAATTTCAGCCTTCTAGATCCATGTCTTCTATGCATCTAGATTGCTGGGATCTTGTGTTTGAATCTTCCTATTTTGATATTATGTGTTTATATTGCTTAAAATATGAAGAATAAATTATTGGAACATTTATGTGGTTTTTCCTTCATGATTGTATATCATATCTGTGTATTGGGCCTAAGGGTTTCATTTAATTATCTTTGTTTTAATATGGGCATCAGGTTTTCATTAGAATATCTGGTTGCAAAATGGGCATAAGGGTTTTTTATCTATACAAAACCCCATCATGTATGAGTATCTTTGTGTTTTTATTGTAATGGTTGTTGGGCTTCAATTTTGCATCCTATCCTTACTCGTGCTCATTCTATCATACCTTTGCCAATTTAAAACTTTACCAAAATTTCAAATCTACAAGGATCAAAATAGTAGGGATAAATTGTATAGTATGAGTAAATAATCTTCTATGATTCTTATCTCAAAACCCTCATTAAAAGAAGACACATGTTCATGAGTAAATCCCTAATTGTTCATTTTTTATTAATTTCTCTTATGCTTTTAATATATATTGTTTATATATTAATTAAAATTTCATATCTATGCTCGAGTTCTATTTATGTGTATATGATGTGTTACTCCAAATGCACATTGAAGTTGTCATTAGTTATCAAGAAGACATAATGGACAGTCAGTAACAGTGTCAACACAAGATAGTCGGTATATATTACCGAAGTGAAAATTTAGTCGAGAGCACTGATCATGCCCAGAGTTAACCGAGTGCAGTGATAACCGAGTAAACAAACTATACCAAGCACACAATCATAACCAAACACCAGTATAACCGAGATATACAGTATACACCGCACACCCAGGAACAACATTAACCAAGTGGAACAAAGTCCACATAAAATTTTGTTATGGTACATTTTTCTAGGTAACAACTTTTGAGCCGACCTAGATAACGGTTTACACGATCGAGGATGACATTATTTATGAATTTATAACATTAATTGTTTATTTCTCCTCTATTTATTTGATTAATGTAAATTTTGTAACTGTTTATCTTAGGGTAAGGATGTAATTGTTGAACCCTAATTAGGCCACATCATTTGAAATATAATTATATAGATGTCAATTTTTGTTAAGTATGTTGATCAAGAAATGATCAAGTAGCCGCCATACTAAAGACATGAGAGATTAGACAAGGGATTTAAGGACATAGACCACATTGCAGAAACTAGTTTACAAAACTAAGGGAAGGCTATCGAGAAGAATAGAGAAGAAGGTATTATCATTCAAATTAAGGTGATATGTTTTGTATGAACTTAATGGATATGTATCGACAATTTTGAGATTGTATATGTTTTCAGATCAACTTTATGTTACTCTCCAACAATTGTAAGAGACCCAAAATATCTTAACAGAGTAGACTTAATCATCTTATTGTAAATCTTTTAACCGATTGCACACACATATTGTGTTGCTAAATCCTCACATGAGGTAGATCTATTCGATATTTTTGTTACTCCTATCAGGGTAGGATTATCAAAAGTGACCATTTTGTAAAAGCTTTAAAAGGCTATCTTTATTACTGCTGTAGTGAAGTTTTGTGGGTCTCATCCCCACTACAATTTTTACCTTCTAACAGGGGTTTTCTGCGATACCAAAATACTAGTGTCAAGAATACTTAATTTCATGTATGTGTAATGTTTAATTTACATGCATTTACATTTCAGTATTGATACTATATGTTTGGGATAAGCAATCTACTCAGTCGGTTACTACAAATAGTGAATGTAAAGAATTGACTAAAAGTTTTTAAGGGTACTAATTCATCTCTCCCCTCTCAGTACACACCCTTTCCATTATCCTAGCATTGGTCCAACAATTTGTATGAGAGCTTGTTCTCTTATTTTGAAGGTTTAGAATGTTAAGAGAAAAGATCTTAAAATGGAGAGGTATACACTTGATAAAACTATTGAGAATCTAAAGTTACAACTGCAAATCTATGTCGAATAGTTCAAGGAAGCCAAAGACAAACTTGGGAATATGTTTATTAAAAGGAAGGACATGGAAATTTTTTGTCGTGAGATTGATTATCATGAAGAAGAGATTCATGACCTATTTGATACATCTGTATGTGAATCTGGTAGCATACTAGATGCATCTAAAGGAATCATATCAAAGCTATCTGAAAACAATCAACAACTTACTAAACAAGTGAAAGCATTGAAGATCAGACAAGATACACAAATGGTCAGAATGGTTAAAGTCTTGAATGATGCAAAGAAATTTGAACAAGATAGAAACATGGTTTTTGATGGCAGAAGACAGATGACTGATAAATTACAAGAGAAAGAGACTGAGATATCTAGACTTACTGAACACAACTTTGAGATCACTAATAGAGTGGTCACTATGAATCATGAGGCAGACTATGTGAACATAGAAATTGAAAAAACAATAGATGATATTGGTGTATTGAAAGAAGAAAATGAGAAACTAAGAAATGAAGTGAGATGATACAAAAACATAATGAAGTAATTAAGAGATCTGAAGAAAGCACTAAGAGAATGGATGAATTTCTAAACCATCAAAGAAGACTAAATAACAATACTAGATTAGGGTTTATCAAGCAAGGAGAATCATCAAATCAAGCTAAACAAAGGAATGTCTACTCAAATCCTAATCCGAAGAATCCCTCTTGCCATCACTGTGGAAAATTAGGCTACACATCAAATGTTTTCAGGAGCAAAGCAAAAGGTATTCCTGGAAACCCTCCTAAATTTAATGGTATTTGCTATAACTATAATAAGCATGGACATCAGGCACATGAGTGTAGATCCAAGTTAAACAAACCATAGAAGAAACCATACATGGATAAATATTGTCAAAATTACAACATGAAGGTCACACAATTCAAGCATGTAGAAAGAACACAAAGTAGATCTAGAAGCCTAAAGGACAAGAAATGGTAAATGAATCAAAAAGACAAGGAAATTATTTTGCATGGGATTAAAACACTTGGAGAAATTTTGAATCCTTTGGTAAATATGTACATATAGTAGTAAACTATATGAGACTATGGTGAATCAAATCTAGGAAATGGTCAAACTCTGGAATGACATGTTTTCACTGTCAGAAACTCGGTCACTTAAGCAGAAATTGTGAATAGAAAATAAACACTTATGGGAATGGAAATATAATTGAAGAAATTATGAGGATCATAAATCAAATGTAGATAAAAGCATCAAATTATAATATAGGACTAAGCACAACAATCGTTGACACCTCATCCAATGGGTTAGGTGGCTTTACCATCTCCAACTGAGAAATACAAGTAGGTTTCGAACTATGTTTTCCAATGATATATCTTACATTAGTTCCTATATTTATTGCACATATGCTAAATTAGAATGAATAAAGATGCACTATGGCATTACATATTTTATTATTATGATCTAGTCTAGTCGGTTAATATGTACCAAGTTAAAACAGTCAGTCAGTGAAAATGAGAAGAGATCACCAAATTTCCATGGTAACTGAGTGTATGGTATACTCACCAATCTGAAGCATGGATAGTGTTAACTGAGTAGTTGGTGAAGGACATTTATTGCACCACCCTAACTTATCTACTATAAGTTTAGTTGATGTGAGCTCATTTTTTCACAATGTGATCACGGAGCAGAACAAAGAACAAAGAGCTAAGTTGTAGAAGAAGATTTCTGTGCATTCTAAAGAGATCTAAGAAGATTTCTAAACATACAAAGGTTAGTTATTGTACATTATTCCCTCATCGAGTTATCCAAGCACATTTTACAAAATCTCTAAAACACAAAATCATGACATCTTCATCACGAATGACAAAAGCTAAAATGGATAAAGAGAAAAAGATTGTTTTGGTAAAGAACTCTACCTGCACAGAGCCAAATTACAAGATTCACCCACAAGTTGCAACACAACCAGATAATCAACACGCATTTTTGTCTATCCCACCTACGGTTTTCTAGTACAAGATGTGCATGCATATATACATTGCAAGATTGGAGAAATCATATATTTTGAGCTCATGTCAACCTACCAATCATTATGCACAAATTGAAAATTGTAGGAATATCACAAACACTTAGAGGTTAAAGGGTTAACTCGTGCCCTAGATTTCTCAAAGGTCTTTCAGAATGAATGGTTCTGCATTATACTAAGAAGTGTACATGATGAAAATATATGGCTAGATGAACCTAAAAAGATAACTAGGGATGTCATTTATGTAGTAATAGGGTATCCCATATGTCACAAAGCTAGATCCCTAAGAAACCTACCGCAAACCAAGTTGGAAAAGCTAACATTAGACGAGTGGGATGATAGAGGCTTGAATGTCAACTGCATTAGTGTTCCTAAACTGGTATTCAATTCTTATGCCATTAGGTATAAGATATTCCAATCCAGCAAACCAAACAACGTACCATGTGGAGCTGTTGATATAGCTTACTATTAATAATAACTAATAGGCGGGGGTGAATTAGTGACCTCAAAAATATTCCAATAATCAACCCTCAAAACTTAGTACCACAAAATTATACCTCTAGTTATCTTTAGTCCTATAAGATGAATGCCTCCAAATATTTATCTCAAATTACTACTCCTCGGAATGCTTTGTAAAACCTTCTACTATAGATTTATCGATTAGTAGTCTATCAATTTACCGAAAGAAAGTAAATTATATAAAGTATAATGATCAATACAATTAAGTTAAGTGTAATGCAAAGCACTAATGTAATGACTCATAAACACATTGACACATGGAAGCCCTATTAAGGGAAAAACCACTTGGGACCGGTAACCCAAAATTTTCACTCTTCTAAAGTGAGCTCGGTGAAGAGCCAACCCTGTTAGGTGGGACCTTGTTATAGGATTTAAAATTTTAGTCTTTCACTTGATATCAGGTATCTCTATGCTACCATCCTTGATCAAACACTCACTTGGCCGGTCAATAGATATCTGGAATCTCATGCTATCTTCATCATCAAAATTTTTGATACTCCATTGGATGTATCTCAATATAGAAAGGATCTTTAAATCCCATTGGGTTAAGAGACTTTCTAAATCAATGGTTAAACTAAAAAATTATGATTTGTTCACATATACAAATATACTTGTAGATTTTTAGATCTATTGTAATCTCACAAACTATTCTGATCAATATAACTATGTTTATATATTTGCTCCACTTTGATTCAACTCAGTGATGTGCTCTGTTGCTCGGTGTCTGCATAATTCTTTAGCTCTTTCCTCATCTTGTTGATCAATAATGTATGACTTCATCAGTTTCTCTTTAGCATCCTCTTGTACATTCCTCCACCCTCACCAGTTTGTAACAAATTAAGTTGTCTCTTAAATAGACATGATATCACCGTTGTTAGGTTCTTGATCTTCTTGATCTTGGCATGATCCAAAATTCTTTCCAATCTGATTTAAATCAAAACTCCTATTTTATTTCACTAAGATCTTTTTACCAACTTGACAAATCAGCTTTAAATCACTCACTTATCTCTGGCTTATCTTGTCGATGAAAACAATGATAACTACCAATTAACTCTATATTTAGCTTTGCCAGCTACATATTTTGTCATTTGTGAGCTCCAGTTATTTTTAGTTTAACTCTCTGATAGCGTCGATCAACACTTCAGTTCTCCTCGGGCTTCTCCGTCAGTTTATACTATATTTCTGGCCTTCCAGTTTTCTTTAGATTCTTCTCATTGGTAATGCTCATCGGTTTTCTTGCTCGGGCATCATTGTAACTTGATTGTCGATGATCTCTATCTGTCAAGACTGACCATTGGTGTTTTTAGTCACAATGTGAATGCATGTATTTTATGCATTATAGAAAGAATAATATTTATCTCTCTAATCCTCTAAAGTCTTTGACACTTTGATTATAACCGATTAGATTATATCAAGTTGACATCAATGAAAATACAATCAATTAATTGATTTAATGTCTTGCATTATCCTTCTACATTTCGGTTATCAACTTAACATATTCAAACATTCAATCAGTTACATGTCATCAATCTCTCCCTTTGGCATTGGTGGCAACATACTAAATAATCATACTATACTATCACTAATACAATATGAAATATATTGTTTAATCAAGCTTTCCTAATGTAACTATTACAAATGTCTGGCTCTTAGTAAGCTCAAAATTAGCTTAGATTTGTTTCATGCAGACTGGTTGTCTTTAATCTTTAATCCCTTCACTAGATAGCTATATCATTTGATATCTCTGTTCTGGTATGTGCTCTGCCTTGGCTGTTCCTCCTTGATAATCTATTTTTCCTTTGACAAATTTTTTTTCTCTTTGTCTAAACTCTCTCTCTTTGTTACTTCTCTCCCTTAGATGGATATTTCATATGTAATCAATTTCTCTCCCTTAGAATATTGATTAACTCTTCATTTTTTATTCTTAGGAACTTCTCTTCATGGATAATGATATAATCTCTCCTTTTATCATATCTTTCCTTTTGATAATGAGATCATCTCTCCCTAATGGTAATTCTCACTTTTGTATGAGATATTTCTCTCCCTAATGGTAATTATCCCTTTTTGTATGATAATGAGTATTTCTCTCCCTTTGAAAACAATGTCAAACATAAATACTTCTCCTTATTTCATCATCTATATCATCTTCCATCTATTTTCATTATATACTACTTGAATTTTCCTATCCATCAGCAATACAATGTATGATTTTTAGTGCAGATATGTACCTTGCTATGTATAGATCTATCTATTGCTGTCCATTTTAGTTTTTTCATCAACATGATTGATCTTCAGATGTGGTGTAGGCTGATACAACCTCTTAGTCAGATTACCGACCAATAAACAAGGGTTGAACCCCTAGTCTCTGTCTTAAATACTCAAAAGTATCCTTCGGTAATGGCTTGGTGAATATATCAGCTAACTATTCCTTTGATTGAACATATTCTAGTGTCACTTCCTTTTCTTGCACTTGTTCTCTCAAATAGTGATACTTGATAGCAATATGCTTAGTCTTAGCATGCATGACTAGATTCTTAGAAATGTTTATTGCACTGGTATTATCACAATAGATAATTACTGGTTTAAGGATCTTCAAATGTATACCTTCCAGTAATTGTTTGATCCATGCAATATTAGAGAAATTTGTAGTAGCACCCACATATTCTGCTTCTACAGTAGACTAAGAGATGCATCCTTGCTTCTTTCTTATCTATGTGACAAGTCTGTCACCCATGAAGAATTCTCCTCCAGTTGTGCTCTTTTAGTCATCAATGTTTCCATCCCAATCAACATATGTATATACTTGTAGCTCAAATTTTCCTTCTCTCTTGTACCATAAGCCATAGTCTTCAGTGTTCTTCAGATATCTCATAATTCTTTTGATAGCAGCCATATGAGATTCTTTGGGATTAGTAGAGAATCTTGCAACTATCCTCACTGCATGTGCTATATTTGGTCTAGTGTGAACAACATACATCAATTTTCCAATCATTGATCTATATAAGGTTTGGTTTAACTCATTTTTCTTGTCTTGTTTTTTTAGCTTGCATCCAGTAGCCATAGGTGTCCCACCTAGTTTGGAATCTTCCATCTTGAATATCTTAAACACTTCCTTGATGTATTTTAACTGAGTGATGTAAATGCCTACATCTTGTTGAAGAATCTATATACCAAGAAATAATTTGATCTCTCCAAACATAGACATTTAAAATTACTTTCTCATTTCATCAGCAAAGGATTTTCATAACAATTCATTCCCTCCAAAAAAGATATCATCAAAAAAAATTTCAGCAATCAAAATATTAGCATCGGTATCTTCTTTTAAGTAGTGCTATTTTCACTTGTTCTAACAAATTTTATGCTAATGAGATATGAGTGAATTGTTTCATACCAAGATCTCGGTGCTTGTTTCAATCCATACAAGGCTTTGTGTAGTCTACATACCATGTTTTTCTTGTCTGGATTAACAAACCCTTCTAGTTGTTCAATGTATACCTCTTCTTCTAGTATTCCATTTAGGAATGTAGATATGACATCCATTTGATATACCTTGAATCCTTTACATGCAGCATAAGCAAGTAAGATTCTAAGTCCTTCTACTCTAGCAACAGGTGCAAAGGTTTCTCCATAATCAATACCTTCTTCTTATGCATATCCCTTTCATACTAATCTTTCTTTGTTTCTAGTGACTTCTTCATTCTCATTCAGCTTGTTTTTGAATATCCATTTGGTACTGATGACATTCTTGTCATCTGGTCTTGGTACTAGTGTCCATATATTGTTCTTCTCAATAGGTTTTATCTCTTCATTCATAGCACTGACCCATTCTTCATTCTCAAGTGCATTGTATATAGATTTAGGCTTAAAATCACAAAGTAAACATCTTATGTTTAGTGTCTTACTTCTTGTTCTTGTTCCTTCCTTCTTGTCTCCTATGATTTGGTTCTATGGATGATTTCTTCTAACATACTTGGCAAGTTTTGGTTCAGCTCTATGTTCATCATTCTAATTATCTTCTTCACCTTCATTTTCATCTCCATTGTTCGAAACATCATCTTGAGCATTATCATGATCATCGGTAATTGTAGCTTGATGCTCGGGTTTAATGTTTTGATGCTTGGGAGAAACACACTATTGCTCAGGTAGAGTGTCAGGTTCTATATAAACTAACCTGTTATAGTCCTCTAGTTCCTTTTTGCTTTCCTTATCATTCTTTTCTTCAAATTCATCTATTTTCACATTTTCACCTTCAATGATTTTTTTAGATGACTTGTTAAGACATTTATAAGCCTTGCTTTTGGTTGAATACCCTAGGAATATACCTTCACTTTTATAGTCAAGTTTTCCATTTCTATCATCCTTCAATACATAACATTGACTACCAAAGATTCAGAAGTAACTTACATTAGTGTGTATGACCATACCAAAGCTCATATGGTGTCTTCTTTGTGTTCTTCAATTTTACTCTATTTAGTGTATAGATAGTAGTAGTGATAGTTTCCCTCCAAAAATTTTGAGTTATTCTTTTCTCAATCATCAATGTTCTTGCACAGTCAACAATTGATCTGTTTCTCCTCTCAACAATTCCTTTTTGTTGTGGTGTCCTTGGCGCAGAAACCTATCTTTTAAATCCATTCTCATTTCTATAGTCAATGAATTATTCTGAAGTAAATTCCCCTCCTCTATCCGACCTTAAGAATTTCAATTTCTTTTCACTTTGTTTTTCTACCATTGCTTTGTACCATTTAAGCATCTTAAATGCTTCTGATTTATCTTTTAAAAACATGACTGTCATCATTCTAGAGAAATCATCAACAAAGAGAATAAAATACCTATCTCCATAATAGCTCTTTATCCTCATTAGTCCACATAGATCTGTACGGACTAATTTTAGAATTGCAGTAGATGTATGGATTTTGCTCTTGAAACTAGACTTTGTCATCTTACCTTTTTTACAATTCTTGCACATGATATGCTTAGGCTTAGTCATCGTCAGTAAGCCTCTTGTTAGAATGAATTTAGAATAACTAAGAGGGGGGTGAATCAGTTATCCTCAGGTCCAGATGTTCCCATAAAAATTTATACCACTTCAACAACTCAGATCTACTCGGTAGCAATAAACAACAAAAGTGTGTAGTTTACTGTACTAATAAAATATACTTACAGAAACTTAACTGTAAAACAAAACATAAACATTTACACATTTTGACACCATGATTTAATGTGGAAACCCAATATGGGAAAAACCACGAGTAACATGCTACCAAAATTTCACTCTTCTGAAGTGATGCCGTATTAGGAGCCAACCCTATTAAAGGTTACAAAACACACTGTCAAATGTGACTTGGTTAAAGGATTTAATCACCCTGTCAGGAGTGACCTTATTAGAGGACTTAGAAGATTCCATTCTGAATGTCACCTTGTTCAAAGGATTTATAAAATGATTGTTAGGTCAACTTGGTTAAAGTATTTGAACTAATACAATGGTTAGAAAGTAATCAACAGGTGTGATCTGATACATATAACTTACTTTGTAAATCCAGATCCAATTTAAGCTCTAATGCTAATTCACTGAGTGGCCTCCATTTTCATCTCAAACTTTAGATCTGCTTGGAAATCCATAAAGCAATCTCTTCGCTTCTCTGTCCAGCCTTCTCTACTAGGTTTTTCCAATAAGTTAATTAACCATACAATACTTTTTGCATTCAACTTCTCCTTACACTCGGATGTAATAACAATAACCAAAGTAGGTTATATTATAGCTCTTCATCTAGGTCAAATAAATATTTTGCTTCTTAATCAAGATCATAGATCTTAGGTTAGGTTAGATCCAATGGATCTTTCCATCATTACATTTAATTTACTTCTCCAATAAAGTCATTAATTAAACATTGAATCCATCCATTAATAATGGTTTCCTGTGCATTAAATGAGTGTGGACCAATCTTAATTAACAATGCATATCCCAATACAATCAACTATGTCAGCCATAGATATCAAGTCTCATCAATTAATAAAATATTGTTTCTCGGCTTCCTCTGTCTCCCTTGGCATTTCACTAGTGCTTTTGCATCATCTTTGTTTTACTCGGCATCACCTTCCGCATTGCTTGGCATCGACTTTGCTTTTCTCAGCATCCAACTTCTAGTGAACTGTTAGTGAAAGATAAATAACATATCACTTTTCCAAAGTGCCAAATGATCAAGTACCCCAGTGTATACTCATAACTCAACCATTTCTTGGTCTTCTTGTTATCCTATTCTTAAAATCTTCATCAATCAATAAATATGGTACTCAAACATACAACAATAGTCTCACCAGTTAAGGTTTGACATCAATGACAAAATAAAAATTATCTACATTGTAGAAATCTTTCCAACAATCTCCCTCTTTGGCATTCATGGCAAAACTAAACTGTAAAACAATAATTTCCAACCAAAGTTACAAAACAATCAAAAAGGTGTGTGTGTTCCTAATATGAACAAATCTTCACTAATGTCTTTAGCTTCATTCTAATTCTCATCTATAAAATAATACTCGCTCTGTTTCTGTAATCACACTGATATCTTTCTGTGTCTATTCATTGCTCTCTTTTAGTTGTGTTTATCAATCATTTGTTTTAGCAATCTTCTCCTTCTTTGACAACAATGCCAAAGATGTTGACATCTTCATTATGCAGATTCATCTTATTCTAATCTTTGTATCATGTTGTTCCTGTCATCTTTGTTTACGATTGATCTTTTTTTCTGTTCTTGTCTTCTACTTCACAGTTTTTAGGTAGCATCCTAAAAATGTGATTCACTGTGCATCAATGTGTCACGTGTTCTGATTAAAACATTTGATGCAACAGTGCCATTTAGAACTAGTTGCCTCTGCTAGGGGAATCACCCCCAATTTACCTCTTAGATACTCATGAGCATCCTTGGGCAATGCTTTTGTAAACATGTCTGCCAACTATTCCTTGGTGTTCACATATTCCAGTCTCAATTCCTTCTTCTGAACTAGCTCCCTCAAGTAATGGTACTTGATATCTATATGTTTCATCTTAGAGTGCATTAGAAGATTTTTAGAAATATTAATGGCACTCATGTTATCACAATATATGACAATTGGTTTTGTGATCTTCTCCTTCATACCTTTTAGTAGTATCTTCAACCACACAATATTTGAACAATTAACTATTACTGCCACATACTTGGCTTCAGCTGTAGATTGTGAGGTGCAATTTTGTTCCTTACTTATCCAAGAAATTAATCTTTTCCCCAATAGAAATGCTCCTCCTGTTGTGATTTTTCTATCATCCACATTACCATCCCAGTCAGAATCAGTATAGACTCTAAGTTCAAACTTGTCATTCCTTTTATAATATAGGCCATAATCTTCTCTACCTCTCAAATATCTCAAAATTCTTTTCACTTCCATTATATGTGTCTCTTTTGGATTAGCAAAGAATCTAGCAACAATTCCAACTGCTACTGGAATATCAGGTCTACTATGTACAACATATTGCATCTTAGCAATCATTGATCTGTATAGTGTTTGATTTACCTCTTTTGTATCATCATTCTTTGTCAACTTCTGTCCAGTAGCCATGGGTGTACTCACTGGTTTTGAATCTTTGATACCAAAAGTTTTCAGTATCTCCTTGACATATTTTGATTGAGTAATATAGATACCATTCTTCATTTGATGTATTTGTAAACCAACAAAGAATTTTATCTCACCAAACATAAAAAATTTCAAATTTAGTTTGCATCTCTTTTGAAAATGCTTTAAATATCATAACTTGTCCACTAAATATGATGTCGTCAACAAAAATTTCAGCCAATAAAATTCCTTTACCTTGCTCTGTTTTCAAATACAAATTGTTGTTGTCATTTGTTCTTGCAAATCCAATCTTCATCAAATAATTGTGCAATCTTTCATACCATGCTCTGGGTGCTTGTTTCAGTCTATATAATGCCTTGTGCAGTCTACAAACCATGTTCCTCTTGCTTGGGTCAACAAATCAATCAACTTGTTCAATATATACTTCCTCTTCTAATATCTCATTTAGAAATGCTGACTTCACATCCATTTGATAGATTTTAAATCCTTTCCATACTAGTCTTGCTTTATTCCTTGTTACCTCTCCATGCATTCAGCTTGTTTCTAAATACCCACTTTGTACCAATTACATTTTTATTGTCAGGTCTTGGTACTAGTTTCCATGTCTTTTTCTTTTCAATCTGGTCTATTTCTTCATTCATGGCTTGAATCCAATCTTCATTGTCCAAAGCATATTTTGTTTCCTTAGGCTCAAACTCACATAGAAAAAATGTGTCATCTCTTAATTTGCCTCTTTTCATAACTAC
Organism: Thuja plicata; assembly: GCA_018584345.1. Classification (NCBI taxonomy): domain Eukaryota; kingdom Viridiplantae; phylum Streptophyta; class Pinopsida; order Cupressales; family Cupressaceae; genus Thuja; species Thuja plicata. The sequence goes on along the minus strand of MU223687.1, from coordinate 662,479 downwards.
AGAATCCTTTTCTCCTATGATTTTATCAGGTTTATGGTACCTTCTTACGTATTTTTCCAAATTAGGCTCTTTCTCAACTTCAGTTTGATCATTCATGTTCATTTCAGGGTGAAACTGTGACTCAACATCTCCATCAAATAGCTTAATAGTCACCTCCTATTGCCCGACAATTTCATTCTGTGTCTCGACAGGTGTGGACTGTTTCTCAAAAACTTCATTTCTCTCTGCATATTCATCAATTCTAACATTTGCACTTTCCACAATTTTGTTAGTGTTAGAAGTCAAACATTTGTATGCCTTACTCTTAGTAAAATATCCAAGAAATATGTCTTCTTCTCCTTTAGCATCAAGTTTACCATTTCTGTTATCCTTCAGTATAAAACATCTACTCCTAAAGACTTTAAAATAACTTACAGTAGGTGCATATCCATACCATAACTCATAAGGTGTAGTATTTGTACCTTTCTTGACTTGTACTCTATTCAAGGTATAAACTGTTGAACTTACAACTTCTCTCCAATATTTTTGTGCAACATTTTTCTCCATCATTAATGTTCTGGTACAATCCATGATAGTTCAATTTCTTCTTTTAGCTATACCATTCTGTGGTGGTGTCCTAGGCACGAACATCTATCTTTTTATCCCTCAGTCATTACAGAACTTGTTAAAGTCATTATAAATGAACTCACCTCCTCTGTCAGATCTTAGACATTTCAGACTCTTGCCTATTTCCTTTTCAACTTTTGCCAAGTACCACTTAAATAACTGGAATGTATCATATTTTTCTTTAAGAAACATAACAATCATCATCCTAGAGTATTCATCTACAAATAGAATTAAATATTTGTCTCCATAGTAACTTTTCTCACCAATAGGTCCACAAAGGTTAGTATGAACCAATTCAAAAATATTCTGAGAAGTATGAGTTTTTCTCTTAAAGCTAGATTTAGTCATTTTTCCCAATTCACATTGTTTACACATTGCATTCTCAGGTTTCTTTAACTTAGGCAGCCGTCTAACCTTTTTCAATTTACTTATGCTTACCAAGTTATCAAAGTTAACATGACATAGCCTCTTATGTCATAACCAAACATCATTATATTGTGCAAACAAGCATGTCTCTTCAGCTAAATCTAGATAGAACAAGTTAACTTTTTTTGCTCACCACCTCCAACTAATTCTCCATTGGCATCGTAGATCTTTTCTTTCATGTGATGGAATTCAACTCTATAACCAAAAGTGTTTAGCTGTGAAACACTCAACAAGTTATACTTAATATCATCAACCCAATACACATCATCACATCTAATCTTGTTAGTCAATTGAATTGATCATTTCCCTTTAACTCTACAAGGTGTATGATTACCAAACTTAACATATCGACGCTTACATTGATCTAAGGTTTCAAATTTGTCCTTATCACCAGTCATGTGATGTGAACAACCACTATCAATAATCCAATGATCACCTTTACTCATATAAGAAATTAGTGCAATTTTCTCATCATCATCAGAATCATCTTTCATTGCAACATACACAACATCTATATCATTTTCATCAGATTCATCAGATTCACTATCATAAGCTTCTTCAGCTATATAACAAGATTTCTTACCTTTGTCTTTGTAATCCTTGTACTTTATGTAGTCTCGGTCATCCTTTTTGTCTTTTTACTTTTTGTCTCTTCTTTCATCTTTCTCATTCGTGTCAGGACATCTAGCAGCAATATGACCAACTTTGTTACAAGAAAAACAAATAATAGGAAGTTTAGCTCTAAATTTTCCTTTTCCTCTAGCTAGTCTCCTTGCCATAAGTTCCTCAAGCTCTTCTAGATCATTATCTAAAGTGTCACTATCATTGCTCACACATTTCTTTCCTTTCCTTGATTTGGTGATGACCTTGTGGGACTTGAATGCAGATTCAACAACTTGTGGAGTATAGTTATCAAAATTTGACATCTCAAATGTTGTAAGTTTGCCTACCAAACTTTCTAGAGTCAAATTTTTGTTAGGAGTACATCTCAGTTCTTGAATTGTAGATAATCTAATAGCATAAATAGGAAGAAGTGTTCTCAATACTTTTCTCATGATAGTGTCATCATCAATGGTTTCCTTTTCTCCTCTAATAGCATTTACAACTTCCTTTATCCTATCATAATATTGCACTATATTTTCCTCTTCTTGCATTTTTAAATCATCAAACTTACCTCTCAAGCTTTCAGATTTCACTCTTAGTACATTTGTATCACCTCCATAGATGGTTTGAAGGGCATCCCACATCTTCTTTGTGCTTGTACAATCTTTGATGTCCTCAAATTCATGATAGTTTAGAGATGATGCAAGTTCCAACATTGCTTGATTATGTTGATGATTTTCTCTTAATTGTGCAGCATCCAGAACTCCAGTAGGGGCTACATATTCTATTTCAATATGTCATTTAGTAGAATCACCAATACTGGCCAAGTGAAGTTTCATCAAAATTTTCCATGAAGGAATGTTTTCCTTGCTAATCTTCGGTCCATCCCTTTTATACATCTTGATCTTTATCTCCAAGTACCTTCAAACTTTTTCAAGAGAACAAGTGCCCTGATACCAATTGTTAGAATGAATTTAGAATAACTAAGAGGGGGGTGAATCAGTTATCCTCAGGTCCAGATGTTCCCATATAACTTTATACCACTTCAACAACTCAGATCTGCTTGGCAGCAATAAACAAGAAAAGTGTGTAGTTTACTGTACTAATGAAATAAGCTTACATAAACTTAACAGTGAAATACAACATAAACATTCACACATTTTGACACCATGATTTAATGCAGAAACTAAATATGGAAAAAACAACAAGTAACATGCTACCAAAATTTTACTTTTTTGAAGTGATCCCTGTTAGGAGCCAACCCTATTAAAGGTTACAAAACACACTGTCAAATGTGACCTGGTTAAAGGATTTAATCACCCTGTTAGGCATGGCCTTGTTAGAGGGCTTAGAACATTCCAATCTAAATGTTACCTTGTTCAAAGGATTTATACAATGATTGTTAGGTCAACCTGGTTAAAGGATCTGAACTGATACAATGGTTAGAAAGTAATCAATAGGTGTGATATGATACATACAACTCACTTTGCAAATTCAGATCTAATTTTAGCTCTAATGCTAATTCACTGAGTGGCCTCCATTTTCATCTCCAAATTGATATCTTCTTGGAAATCCATCAAGTAATATCTTCACTTCTCTGTTCATCCTTCTCTGCTAGGTTTTCCCAATCAGTTAATTAACCATGCAATAATTTTTCCATTCAACTTCTCCTTACACTCGGATGCAGTAATTGTATAGTCAGAAAATGGAAGCTCTTCCATTTTAGACTTGTTTAGCCTTTTGAATTAGTGGTTTGGGGTCATATCAAGCACCTAGAATGGGTTCCTAATCTTGACATGGATTCCCCCCTATTGTGTCCCTCTTTCCACTCCTGTTTAGCCCGATTTCTGCATTCTGAACTGCAGACTGGTGATTCTGGGCTTCAAGGTCAGGGTTGACCTTTTAGGTCTATGTCAACCTCGACCCTAAAATAGGTTAGGGTTAACCTCAATCCTGACCTAGGTCAAGGTCAACCTCAACCTTGACCCAGGGTTCAGATCTCAGGGTCTCACAGTTTTGGATGTCGGTCTTTGCAAAAAGTATTTTCCTGCTTACGGGTCGGCTGTTTCGGGTTCTGAAGTGTTGATTCCTAAATTATATTTAATATAGGTCCTATCCTAGGGGTAAAGGCTTTAATATAAATTTAACTCTCCTATGTCATCCTCCTTAGAAGATTGTGCCCTAATTTCATATAAAAGGAAGCCTTTATCCCCTCATTTTCTCTAAGCGATATTGAGAAACAAAAAGTCCTCTATTGAACCCTATGCATCCTTGAGCAATTGAGAAACATCACCAAGTGAAGATTCCTGTAAGAAATCAAGAAATATTTGAAGCAAGGATTCATCCATCCACTCAAGCATCCATTTTCATGAAGGAGATCCATTGGAGGCCATTGAAGGATTCAAGCTACATAGTGCCCTTTTGGTGATCTCTCCAT
>MU223687.1:646599-658342 GCA_018584345.1 Thuja plicata | reverse complement strand
CATTTTGAAGCATACTTGTGGATCCAAGGATTTGAATCCACCACAAGGACTTTTACAAGCAAGGTGAATTTAAGCATTTACTTTGTCCATTTCTGCAATTTCAATTATATATATTTGAGGTTAATTCTAAAACTGGGGTTTGACCAAGGCAAACCCCTCACCCACAACAAATAATCCTCTTTTTCTTACAGGTACAGGTTCAGAACAATAGATTTGAGAACAGATATGGATACCCTTTTTCGATTTCTTTCGGACGGTGTGAACAAATTCTCTATCGAACCTGTGTAGGTCAGGGTCGACATTATTGGGTCAGGGTTGACATTTGTAGGTCAAGGTCAACCTTTTTCATAAGATAACATCAGAACAGAAAAAAATTCTGGGTTTTCTTCGTCTTTATGTTTCGGTGCGGGATCAACTATCAGTTTTTTTAGAAACAGTCTACAGACCTCAGAAAACAACATTCTTTGATCTGCAATATTTCAAGGTTAGTACATTTCTCCTATTTCTTCAATTACTTTCATATATCATTTATATACATATAATTAATAGAATTTAAGATATCCTTCTTGTTATTCTCCTTTCCGAATAGTTGATTCATTTGTGCATTAACTCTTCTTTTGGGTTGATCAAATTGGATCTTCCATTTGTTCATTTGGGAATAAAAGAGGTACATCTTATCTTCTCCCTAATCACAATTGTAATACACAATCAACTAAACTCAATTAAGTATAAAGTAGGGTTAAGGAATTCAACACACTTTAATCTACTCACACAACAATTAACAATCAAATCATCTTATCCCCTTACATATTCCTAAAATTCCTAAACACCCTATTTCATACATTACATTTTGGTGAACCCGCAATAGACAACTCTTTCTTTTTGGTGTTAGATTTACATTGTTTATGCTAGATCTTTCATTTTCTTTCAAATTGCATTTAAATTCCATTGATCAAAATTTTGTGTTGGTTCATTTACATTGTATTGGTGTATGAGCTTTACCACATCTAGTCCTACTTATAGTATCCTGGTTAGAAGAAGCCATAGACTTATGTGTTCCTTTGATCCTGAGTCATCCTCTCCTTTCCTTAGGATCACAGATGATAATTTGATAACTCATGATTCCAATCCTTTTATGGAGCATAACTCTTCTCACTCATCTCGTGATGAAGATGACGCTTTAAGAGTTCCTCCTGAACAAGTGCAAAACCTTTCAACCAAACTTGATAAAATGGGAAATTGGCTTATCCAAGAAAACCATCATCAAGATTCCATCCAAGCTGTAGAGGCTCTTAAGAAATTTCTCCATGATAATGATCAAGGTATTAATTTCTTGTGTAGTATTACTCATCTTGCGAATTTGAATGTTAAACCTTTAGCTCAAGAGGCTCAAGAGTTAGGACTCACACCTATTGTTTCTAGTGTAGGACCTTCTTCTATTCCTCTACCTAGTATTCCTACTTACACTCCTTTGATAAAAACTTCTCTCCCAAGTGCACCTATTACTATGAGTGCTCCACCATTATCTTTACCTACCTCACAACCTACATCATAGTGTGCCTTTTACTTATACTAATCCTCTTCCAACTGTGGTTCCTAATGTTCCATCGGTTGTGTCTTCTATTCCTGCTACTTCTTACACTTTTCCTAGTGTTCCTAATATTCCTATGCCACCTGTTTCCTCTAATGATTCTACAATTATTAGTTTGGCTCAAACTATGTCATCTTTACAACAACAACTTACATCTTTAACTCAATCTAAATTTAGCATTTCTACATGTGATATGGGTAGTCCTTTATCCCTAGACATCATTCGTGCTACTATCCCTCAGCAAGATGATATGCCTCATCTTGAGAATTATAATGGCAAAGGTGATCCTGTTACTCATGTTAAAACATTTCAAATCCTTTGTAGTGATTATTCCCATGACCATAGGAATTTAGCCAAATTGTTTGCTAGAACCTTTCGAGATAAGGCTTTATAATGGTATTTTTCCTTACCTCCATATTCCATTGATTCTTTTCCTAAACTTTCTAATTCCTTCATTCAACAATTTCAAAATAATATTGGACCACAAGTGTCCTTATCTAATTTAATGCATTGTAAACAAAACACTAAGGAAAAATTGACTAATTTTATTGGTAGATTTAAGCATTTGCATGCTCAGATTTCTTATCATGTTCCTGATATTGATATTCAACATATTTTTATTTCAAATTTACAAAAATATATTAGGGATAAGATTCTACTTACTGAATTTACCTCCTTTCAACAATTGTGTGAAACACTTCATCATTATCAATTACAAGTGAGTCAATTTGAGAGCAACACTCCAATGGCTCCTGTTCCATTTGATAAGGGTGACAATGCTCCTAATCCTAATAAGTTTCAAAAACCTAACAACTATGTCAAGATTAATAAATAAATGAATGCGATTGCTGATCAAGTTGCGGCTACATCTAATAGCACTCCTACATCCACTACTTTACATATGAATCGTACGTTTACTCCTCTCTATAAAAATTTGCATTCTATAATGAGTAGGTTTTTAAGTGCTAATATTCTTACTTAGCCTCCTATTCAACCTCTTCTTCCCACCATGATAGCTTCAAAATCCTTTGATTCTAAAGCTTTCTACCAATACCATCACCAGAATGGCCATGACACTGAAAAATGTTACTCTCTAAAGCATAAGATTCAAGACTTAGTTGACTCTAAAGCTTTGTCTATTGATAATTTTGATGGTAATGGGAACAAATATGTTTCTCCTCCTAATCAAAACCTTCAAATCTATACCAATCATTTACCTACACATGATACTAATACTGTAGCTCAGCCATCTTCCATAGACATTGTTTTTTATTCAAAGATGGATGACCTTAATAACATTGTTAATCATGTGGAGAGTATTGTGCCATCTCAACTTATTGTTCAAGATCCTTCACCTCCACTTCAACTTCCAATTCCTCCTAAAACTCCAAAACAAACTAAGGATAAGCGACCTAGGGAACTTTTAATTACCTTTGATGATTCTGAAACAATTAAAGCTCTCGATGGTCCCCTTTATATCTATGCTAGGATTGCTAAGATACCTACTCATGGTTGTCTAGTTGATCCCACATCTTTAATAATGTCATTACTGAGGAAAATCTATTTATGAAAGGCTTACAACATGATTTTTACGATTCATCTGATGCATGGATCCAAACTTGTAATGGCTTTCTTTATCCTGCACTTGGCACTATTAACTTACCTGTTAAACTTTGGGGTAAGGTTATAGATTCTACCTTCATCATTATTCCTACTTATGATCAATTTCAAATCAAATTTGGTGTACCTTGGATAACTGCTATCCATGCTATTGCTTCTCCCATTCATAAATGTCTTAAGTTCATTTATAATGGAGAAGTCAAAACAATTAATCATAGTTTGTTTCAACCTTCTAGGCCTAGAGATTGTTCTACTCTTGATTTTTTTTGGCCTTCATTACCTAATTCATGTCCTTCTTGCCCTGATCATCTCTTTTTCTCCTATCAAGCTTACAAACATCACAAAATTGTTGAGTTAAGTATGCCTCGGATTGATTCCAACCATGGTCTTTTGCCTACTCCTGCAATACCTCATTTATCCATTGTTGCTAATAAAATTGATCAAACTTCTAGTCTTCCATTACAACCTATTGAGAATATTCTTATAGAACCTATGAAGGAACCTATTTTCATTCCTCCTAGTTCTTAACATGTGAAAAATAAAGTTAAACGTAACAAATCTGCTAATGAATGTCGTAAGAAGCATAGAGTTAATGCTATAGCTGGTGCTTCTATGATTCAAAACTCATTACCTACCTTCGATCAACCTATGCCTGATGTGTTGGATGTTAATATTCATGATGTTAAGATGAATGAGTATGATGATCCTATTCACATCTTGGATCCCATTTCAATCAACCTTGATGAGGAGGACAATCTCGATGATCCTATTGATCTTAGTGATGAATATGAGACCGTTGATCTTGCTAATGATTTACCTCATATGCTTTCAACTCAATTAACAATTACACCTAGTAATGAACATTGTGATTCTCAAGAGGATCCTTGTTTGGAACTGGCTATCATTCCTACTGTATTCGATATAGTCCCTCTTGCAATTTTCCCACCCACACTAAATAACATAAACCAAGATGGGGAAGGTTGACAACATGCTTGATTGGCTTATCCTTTATGGTAGCCCTTTTTGTGTTTGTATGTTGTATTGTGATTTCCCCATAATGTGTTTTTCTAAATGTTTGTTAGATTCTTTTATATGAACCTTGTTACTTTGTTGGTGCAAGGTGATGAAGGAATCAAAATTGTTGTTCAATTCCTCTATATGTATCTACATTCTTCTATATGTTGTTTCATGTTATGTTGTACTTGTGATATTGTTTGTAAATATTTTCCTTGTATAATTTTCTTGGATCTATGACATGGTAGCACTAATTATTTTTGGTCTCCATGTTGTGGTCTAAAAACATTCCTCTTCGTAACTCTTAAGTTTCTTTCGTCCTTTGTGATTATAGTTCTACTTTCTTTGGGGAATGATGTCAATTCATTTGCAATAATATTATATTTCTATGTACATGTTATCTTATGATCATATTGACCCCACATTAGGTAGATCCCTCTTTTTTTCTTATGTATTTTTATGTTTTATTTCCCTTGATTTGTCTTCCTTTGGGGGCATCTCGCAGTGGAAACGTAATCCGTAGAGTTGTTGATGTTTCCGTTAAAACCATTGCTCATGTTAAACCGTTAGCAATGACTTTAATGTGGGGGCATACACTCTACTCACTTTTTGCACACACACACACATTCAAAATAGCTTTCAAGATTTAAAACTTTTCCCTTTATGGTTTAAAAACTAATGCTTAAAGCATGGTCATTTTTACTTTTTAAGGATATCTTGATCCCTCCAGTTTAAATTTACACGGATCTCTTGATCCCGCCAGTTTTCAATTTAAAATGTTTTGATCCCTTTAAGAATGGATCTCCCTGATGGTTTAACTAGTGAGTAGTCACATTCACTAGGCAGTTCAACTCCATCTTTCCAGTTACACTTTTTGTGTGGTTCACAATGAGACATAAGCTCTCATTGGGCGAGATAATCACACCCTTTTTTCTCTCTCCTTAACTAAGTGATGTCTCTCTTATTGTGATCTTAGGGTGGATAAAGACTTAAGTCCCTTGGGGGCTTGAGGGTTTCTTTATCCCTTTTGATTCCAATAAGATTGTCTTTTCTGTATATTCTCCTTTACCAAGAGTTTGTGTTGAGCTCATACTCTTGCTAAAGTGGGGGCTAAATGTATAGTCAAAAAATGAAAGCACTTCCATTTTAGACTTGTTTATCCTTCTAAATGAGTGGTTTGGGGTCATATCAAGCACCTAGAATGGGTTCCTGATCTTGACATGGCTTCCCCCCTATTTTGTCCCTCTTTTCACTCCTATTTAGCCTGATTTCTGCATTCTGAACTATAGACTGGTGATTCTAGGCTTCAGGGTCAGGGTTGACCTTTTAGGTCTATGTTGACATTGAACTTGACCTAGGTTAGGGTTGACTTTGACCTTGACCTAGGTCAAGGTCGACCTCAACCTTGACCCAGGGTTCAGATCCCGGGGTCTCACAGTTTTGGATGTCAGTCTTTGCAAAAAGCATTTTCCCGCTTTCAGGTCGGCTGTTTCAGGTTTCAAAGTGTCAATTCCTAAATTATATTTAATATAGGTCCTCTCCTAGGGGTAAAGGCTTTAATTGAAATTTAATTCTCCTATGTCGGCCTCCTTAGAAGATTGTTCCCTAATTTCATATAAAAGGGAGCCTTTCTCCCCTCATTTTTTCTAAGCGATATTGAAAAACAAAAAGTCCTCTATTGAAGCCGATGCATCCTTGAGCAATTAAGAAACATCATCAAGTGAAGATTCAAGAAATCAATCAAGAAATATTTGAAGCAAGGATTCATCCATCCACTCAAGCATCCATTTTCATGAAGGAGATCCATTGGAGTCCATTGAGGGATTCAAGCTACATAGTGCCCTTTTGGTGATCTCTCCATCCACCTTCTTCCAAGCCTATTGAAAATTCAAGAACCCATTCAAGACTTGGTATTGGAGATCTAAAAGCAAGAGATTGAAGACATCCTACCTTTCTACATTTTTAAGGATACTTGTGGATCCAAGGATTCAAATCCGCCACAAGGAATTTTACAAGCAAGGTGAATTTAAGCATTTACTTTGTTTATTTCTACGATTTCAATTATATATATTTGAGGTTAATTCCAAAATTGGGGTTTGACCAAGGCAAACCCCTCCACCACAATAAACAATCATCTTTTTCTTGCAGGTACAGGTTCAAATAGCAGATTTGAGACCAGATCTGGATACCCTTTTCGGCTTTCTTTCGGATGGCGCAAACAAATTCTCTGTCAAACCTGTGTAGGTCAGGGTTGATGTTATTGGGTTAAGGTTGACATTTGTGGGTCAAGGTTGACCTTTTTCATAAGACGACATCAGAATGAAAAAAGTTTTCTGGGTTTTGTTTGTCTCTGCATTTTGGTGCGGGATCAACTGTCAATTTTTCCAAAAATAATCTACAGACCTTAGAAAACAAAATTCTTTGATCTGTAATATTTAAGGGTTAGTACATTTCTCCTATTTCTTCAATTACTTTCATATATCATTTCTATACATATAATTAACATAATTTAAGATATCCTTCTTGTTATTCTCCTTTCCAAATAGTTGATTCATTTGTGCATTAACTCTTCTTTTGGGTTGATCAACTTGGATCTTCCATTTGTGCATTTGGGAATAAAAGAGGTACATCTTATCTTCTCCCTAATCACAATTTCAATACACAATCAACTAAACTCAAGTATGTATAAAGTAGGCTTAAGGAATTCAACACACTTTAATCAACTCAAACAACAATTAACAATCAAATAATCTTATCCCCTTACATATTCCTAAAATTCCTAAACACCCTATTTCATACATTACAATAATAATAACCAAAGTATGTTATATTATACCTCTTCATCTAGGTCAGACAAATATTTTGTTGCTTAATCAAGATCATAGATCTTAGGTTAGGTCAGATCCAACGGATCTTTCCATCATTACATTTAATTTACTTCTCTAATATAGTCATTAATTAAACATTGAATCCATGCATTAATAATGGTTTCCTATGCATTAAATGAGTGTGGACCAATCTTAATTAACAATGCATATCGCAATAAAATCAACTATGTTGGCCATAGATCTCAAATCTCATGAATTAATAAAATAATGTTTCTCGGCTTCCTCTGTCTCCCTCGACATTTCATAGGAACTGAGCATCATCTTTGCTTTTCTCAGCATCACCTTTCGCTTTGCTCGGCATCGAATTTGCGTTGCTTGGCATCGACCTTCTAGTGAACTGTCAGTGAAAGAGAAACATCATATCACTTTTCCAATGTGCCAAATAATCAAGTACCCTAGTATATACTCATAACTCAACCATTTCTTGGTCTTCTTGTTATCCTATTCTTCAAATATTTATCATTCAATAGATATGGTACTCAAACATACATAAATAGTCTCACCAGTTAAGGTTTGACATCAATGACAAAATAACAATTGTGTAAATTGTAGAAATATTTCCAACACCTCTGACATTCCTTTTGTTTCTTATCTTTATCATATTTTCAAAGTTCACATGACACAATATTTTGTGCGACAACCCTATGTCTTTGTTTCTAGCCATCAAACAAGTGGTGTAAGTTTCATCAAGATAGAAAAGATTACCTTTTTTCTGATCACCAATATCAATCAACTTTCCTGATTCATTGTAGATCTTTGCCTTTTATTTTCAAATGCTACCCTGTGACCTAAATTGTTCAACTGAGAAACACTTAACAAATTGTAATTCAATCCTTTAACGTACTAAGCATTTTCACATTTTATCAGGATATTTATCATTATGGTTCCTTTACCTTCAACTTGACAAGGTGTATCATTACCCATTCTCACTGAACCACCATTATAGTATTCAAAAGTCTCAAGCTTTTGTTTATCAATGGTCATATGGTGAGTGCAGACACTATCTATGATCCAGACATCATTTTTACTAACTTTAGATATGAGTGCAGTTTCTACATACCTTTCTTCATCTTCATCAAAATCATCTTTCATGGCTACAAATATCATCTCGATGTCTTCTTCTAATTTGGTGTCAGTGTCATCAACTCTACTCTCAGCTAGGGAACAATATTTCTTCCCTTTTTCCTTGTAGTCTTGAGTATCTCTTTTATCAAATGGTTGGTTTCTTTGGTATTCTCTATTTTCACCTTTGTCAAACTTCTTCTCATAAGTTCTATCATTTCCTCTATCATCTTTTTGTCAATTTTTACATCTTGCAACAAAGTGTGCAACCTCTTTACAATTGAAACATGCAACTGGCAATTTACCTTTGTATCTGCCTTTGCCTCTCTGCAATCTTCTAGCCATAAGTGCTTCAATTTCATTAATTATTTGATCCTCATTGTCACTGTCACTATCATTTCTAACAACATGTCTATGACTTGAGTTACTTATCTTTAAGGAATATTTGAATGTAGATTCTATAGATGGTAAGACACTATTGTCAAAGTTATTCATCTCAAATTAAATTAGTCTACCATTCAGACTATCTAGAGTAAGTGTATTGTTTGCAACTATATCTCATTTCTTGAATAGTAGAAACTCTAATAGCATAAATAGGCAATAATGTTCTTAAGATTTTTCTTACCATTGTCTCCTCTTCAAGTGTACCTCCAACTCCTCGGATAGGATTTAGTATCTCTTGGATTCTGTAGCTATACTAAGTAATGTTTTATCCTTCTTTCATTATTAGGTCATCAAACCTCCCTCTTAGGCTTTCTGCCTTTTATCTTAGTACATTGACATCTCCTCCACGTACAAGCTTCAACTTATCTCACATTTTCTTTGCAGAGGTGTAGGTTTTGACATCTTTAAAATCAGCATCAGAGAGTGATGATGAAATTTCTATCATCATGCAGTTATTCTCAGGCTTGACTCTTAAGTGCTCAAGAGTATGAGGTCCTATAGGCAACACATATTCAGTATCTAAGTATTGAACAATATCATTTCCAATACCTGATAGGTGGAGTCTTATTTTGTTGTTCCATGATGCCAAGTTGTCTTTATTCAACTTGAGCAAATCTCGTCTCTTCATCTTGTGATCTTTTTCTTAAGCCGTTAAACTCCCTTTCTAAGCACACAAGCTTTGATACCAATTGTTAGTAATAACTGAGAGGGGGGTGAATTACTAGTGGCCTAAAAAATATTCCAATAATCAACCCTTAAAACTTAGTACCACAAAATTATACCTCTAGTTATCTTAAGTCCTATAAGATGAATGCCTCCAAATACTTATATCAATTTACTACTCCTAGAAATGCTTTGTAAAACCTTCTACTGTAGATTTACAAATTAGCAGTCTGTCAATTTACTGAAAGAAAGTAAATTATCTAGAGTATACCGATCAATCCAATTAAGTTAAGTGTAATGAAAAGCACTAAAGTGCTGACTCATAAACACATTTACACATGGATTTTTAATGTGGAAACCCTATTAAGGGAAAAACCACTTGGGACCGATAACCCAAAATTTTCACTTTCTAAAGTGATCTCGGTGAAGAGCCAACCCTGTTAAAGGTTAGAAACACATTGTTAGGTGTGACCTTGTTAGAGGATTTAAAATTTTAGTCTGTCACTAGATATTAGGCATCTCAATGCTACCATCCTTAATCAAACACTCACTTGGCCTGTCAATAGGTATCTGGCATCTCATGTTATCTTGATGATCAAAATTTTTGATACTCCATTGGATGTATCTCAATATAGAAAGGATCTTTAAATCCTAGTCGATTAAGAGACTTTTTGAATCAATTCTTAAACTGAAATAGTATGACTATTCACATATACAACTATACTTGTAGATTTTTAGATCTATTGTAATCTCACAAGCTATTCTGATCAATATACCTTTGTTTATACCTTTCCTCCACTTTGATTCTACTCGGTGATGTTGTGCTTTGTTGCTTGGTGTCTGAAGAATTCTTTAGCTATTTCTTTAGCTTGTTGATCAACACTATATGAAGTTGTTCTTCATCAGTTTCTCTTTAGCATCCTCTTGTACATTCCTTCACCCTCACCAATTCATAATGAATTCATTTTCCTCTTAAATAGACATAATATCATCGTTGTTAGGTTCTTGATATTCATATCTTGGCATGATCCATAATTCTTGCCAATTAGATTTGTTAGAGCTTTTTCTTGCAACACTTACCTAATGATTATAGTATACCTTGTATACTCAGATGCAACCTCTTTTAGGCAAGAGAAAGGCTAATTTCTAAGGATTGGATAATATCCTTCTTTGTTTTTGAGCTCCACAGACTCAGGAAGATTTTACCTTTTAAAGATTACTGATATCTCAGTCTATTTATTTGGTTGATTGTTTCATTCACTAGTTATGTACCAAAAACCTCACTGTAACAACTTATAGAAAAATTTAGAGATTACAATGACTAATTTAAAACAGAGTACTATAAGCCAGGATACAGTTTTGATAACATAAACCAATGAGTCAAGGATTTGCATCCTTCTTACTTTTGTCCTTAGGAGGGATAACCTAATGATTCACTCTCTAAAGAATCAACAAAGTGGACACTGTCCTGCTGACATAAGTCCTTGATGAGTTCAGCTCATATATTTTAGTATCAATTATGTTTGGAATAAAGTTTGAATATTTCGAAAACTTAGATGATGATAGATTATCAAACCCAAGTTTAGATCAGTGCCTATCCTTTGGGTTACATAGTCAAAATTTTGAAGTTTCACATAAACAAAACATTGTAAGTTGCCTTACAACCTACATGCAATTAGGATAAGTTGCCTTAAAAATTATATGATTACCTCTAACATACTATATCAAATCCTTAAATACTGATATGCTTCCTGAAACTACTCACAAAACTTAGTTCTTTATATGAAAGAAACTTGCAAGTAATTAGATAGTCACCTTGTAACCAAAATGCTTCAGACTGCCTTACAATCTTAACATAAAAAAGAATACACAAGAAATAAAGAGACAACAATAAAGAAGAGTAAAATTGCACCGTATTTTATTGATGTAATCCTTATTTCATACATAAGAAAAACCTTTGAAGCTCTAAATAACATAGGCACAGATTTAGAAAGACTGATTCTTTACATTATATTTTCATCCTCCCTTTGGTAAATACAACTCTCTTCTATATATAGGTCTTCAACCATCTTGGAATCCCTTTCAAAAGGATACTACAAGCTTCAGATGGTCTCAAAAAACCTAACCCTAAAACTATAGAAGAGACAAAAAGAAAGAGAGAGAAGAAGCGGTGGAATGACCAAGTCAAAAAGATAAAAACATATATTCTTTATTCTTCTCCCGATCTAGCAACTTGAATCTGATAGTATACATGGTATATGCCAGCAGTTATGTCGAGTCTGGATTACCGTGCTTCAAAATTTACCTACATTCTCCTTTTTCAATAACTGTCCCCTTTATCTTCGATGGTGAGGTACCAAGTAGTCATCCCTACTCATCATCCAAAATTTCTTCTTCTACTGCTGGCTTCTTTTTCTTGGGTGTAGTCATCAACTCCCATGCTTTCACTTCATCATCTGAT
>MU223687.1:586078-630760 GCA_018584345.1 Thuja plicata | reverse complement strand
GACCCACTGCATCAATAGCACCCTTGCCAATTGTGAAGTTAAAAATCTTAAACTGCCTAGGGGTCAAAGTCCCCTTCTTATGTGGCGCAAAATGCTCATTGTCTGTCAACAATAGCTGCCATATAAACTCCATTACTGCCACTCTTGTTGGTACATAATATGGTAAGAGATGAGGTGGGTGAATACACCCATATACTCTAATGACTGTATAGTTTTCTTCCAAAAAGAAATCACCCCAATTATGCTTTCCATCCCACCTATCTGTGTAGTCACATGGCCTAAGCAATTGCATAATCTTTAGTGGGATTCTTGTTCTACTAACCCCCAAACTCTATACTATTGGATACATGATCCAATTCTAAAAGGAACAATAATCACAGTCCCTAGAAGTGTAATTCCAAACCCTCACCCAAAATTGGATAGGATTTGGTCCTGCTTGGTAGAATCTCTGAGGGACTAGATTATTAACATCCATGATAACAAAATTGAAATGCAAAAGGAGATGCATAAGAATTGAGTAATGTAAAAACTTAGGCTCCTTCTCCTTTGGGTTTTTCATCCTTTTCTATGTTGCAATGAAACCCTCATGCATTTCATCAATGATGTGCTAAATATAGTCATAACTAGTATTGGACTGGACCTCTTGTAGGTCCAACACTATCATCAAAATTCCTGCATCAATCTTCTCTGCATCACCATCTATCCCCAGCACTCTGCATAGGGCATATGAAACATACTTTATATAGAAGTGTAGATCCTTATAATAATATGGGCTAGTCTTGAACATAGGATCTAAATACTTTCTCACTTCTTTTAGCATATGTTTCAGCAACTGGCTCCTAGCAATCCTAGGCTTCAAAGTATATCTCTGTTGCTGCTTCGTTATGTCAATTCTGGTGGACATGGTGTTTTATATGCTAAAGGCTTGCATGAATGAATTTATGTTCAATATTAATAAGGCAGTACCATCATTCCTCTTAATTGTTTTGGACAAAACATCATAATGATTGGCCAGGTCCAAGAAGAAGTCTACATCTACGAAGACATTAGGAATAATTAACCTAGCTAAACCATAGGTCCAAGGGTTTGACACTGGGATAGCCTTATCAGAGTTCTTATAAAAATAATTGAAAAGAGAAAAACCTCTTGTTCCTAGAGTAATAGCATCCTGAACATCTCAATAGTCATCAATTAGCACATTTGCATTTTCCCTTTTATTCTGAGTCAAACCAGGGAGTAGACGGAGGAATTCATCTGAATAATTAACTTTTCCTTTAGCCTCGTCTTCCACCCTCTCACTTTCACCGCTTGTCGAGGCTACACTCACTTATCTGCTCATGTTTTTAGTGCTTGAATCTCCTCTTCTTTACTGGTATTGAAAAAAATCTATCACTGAGACTCACAGACTGTTCTGTGCACAATTCGAGAAACAGTGAACTTTTAAATCACATAAAACTTCTGCAAATCTTTGAATTTTACTCTATTTGACAACTGAACTCTTCAAGTTTAGAAACTCTTAAAGCAAGGTGAATGCAAATGAACAATCCATCAACCCCTTATAGTAACTGTTCGAAGTACATAGCTCATGATTCTCAGAACATCAATTCTGTCTTTAATTCCACATACTATGAACATAATTGAAAACCTAGCCGTAGTTGCCTGAGCATGATAGGAAAATCAAGTTTATAAAAATGAATCCTTGGAAAACCTTATAAAATTCAAATGAGCTGACATGTCACCCTGGGATTTGCCTACTGTCATACATCTCAGCTACCCTTTTTCTGCATAGTAATCAAAATCTAAAAATCTGATTGGCCGACGAATGATTCATACTGACATATTTAATACTGGTGCCCTTTTATAGAATTTAGCATTAAGCGACCCTGCAACAGTACTTGTTTTCTCTGTCGCTGACCCCAATCCTTAACCCGTAATTTATCTAGAAACATGGCGACAATACAACTTACTTACCTTTGCTAACCAGAGTCACCATTTGGCGATTATGCGACAATGAGGAAATCAAAGTCACGAATGGTTACCACTAACCCACATTGTTTTATGAGACTATGCGACTAACTATTAGTGTTAACTTCTATAGTTATCTCTTAGTTGCCAAATTTTATCTTTCCTTTGCCAGACTGCGCGACTGCCCTTATTCGCTCGATCGCTGAATGAAAATACTAAATGACAAAACTTCCTGAGACATCGCGATAAGACATCATGTCCTTTGTTTATCTAATGACCACGCGACAACCCTTAGCCACCGAGTCACGAGGACCTTTCCCTTTAAGCTCTTTTATTCTCAGACTTGGTGACTACCGTAGGATCTTTTAATAATTTTATCTGACGGCTGTCGCTTAATCGCCAAGTAACTTATCATACCTTTAAAATATTTCAAGACCCTGCGACTAACAGAAAACCCTAATTGGTCTCGTAGTCGCTGAATAAAATTATACCTTTAAGAAATCATTCTAAAACCCATTGACCTCCTGACACTTCTTATTTTGATTTGAAATTTGAGTTATCTGGCGACAACCTGACTGTGCTTTATCCCAAACCGCTAAAGGTTAGTCGCATAGTCTCGCGGGTTTTAACTTAACCAGCATCTTTTCTAGAGACTGCGTGACTAAAGCTTTGCATCACACTTTACTTCAAACTTATTTAGAGATTGCATGACAAAAGTAAATTGCAGTGTCTCGAAATATTCTCTTAACTACAGAAAACTTCTTGCGACCTCCCGACCTATCTATGGGCCCCTTGATACATTTCTTGTTCTGTTCAAATGATTCCATGATTATGCAACACATAGTAAATCACGAAGTCTGGGAAAGAAAAGGGAATATTCTTATATTGCATGAGACTATGTGACAGAGGCTAATCACTAAGTCAGAAAGAAAGAGGAATATTCTATTTTAAGTTATGTGACTAAGTGATCTGAATAGAACTCATGACTTAAGTGAGGCAAAAAGGTAACTGAGAAACATAAGGGGACAATGACTTAGGGTTTTTCTTCAAATTTGAATGTCAAAAAAGTGGTAGGGTTTCAAGTCTTTTGAATATTTTCACAGGTTTAGGCTTGAAAACTTGAAAACTTGGAGAGGGAAGACCACAAAACCATGGGAAATAAACCAAAACCTGGAATACAACCAACAAGATTTAAAGAAAAACTCTTATTTTATTTTGTTGAGATCTTTTTGCCAACTGGATGAATTAGCTTTAAATCAATCACTTATCTTTGGCTTATCTTGTCAATGAAAACAATGATAACTACCAGTTAACTCTATATTTAGCTTTGCCAGCTATATATTTTTTTTTGTGAACTCTAGTTATTTTTTGGTTTAACTTGCTGATAGTGTTGGTCAACACTTCAGTTCTCCTTGGGCTTCTCTATCGGTTGATACTATGTTTCTGGCCATCGGGTTTGCTTGTGATTCTGCTCATCGGTAATGCTTGTCTATTTTCTTTCCCGGGCATCGTTGTAACTTGACTATCGGTGATCTCTATCCATCGGGTTCCGCTGACCATCAGTGTTTGTAGTCAGAATGTGAAAGCTTTTCTTTTATGCATTATAGAAAGCATAATCTTTATCTCTCTAATCCTCTAAAGTCTTTGACACTTTGATTATAACCGATTATATTATATCAAGTTGACATCAATGACAATACAATCAATTAACTGATTTAATGTCTTGCATTATCCTTCTGCATTTTGGTTATCAACTTAACATATTCAAACATTTAATGAGTTACATGTCATCACTTACAAGATGGTCAAGAAAGGTCTTCAACTTGATCTTTTGGAGCTATTGCAAAAGTAGTTAGAGGAGAATATGAAAACCATCAGGACATAAAAGACAAATACATGTAAGTTCAGTTCATTACTACTTTGCATATTCTTCTACAAGAAAAATTTCTTCCCATCAATCAGTAAACTTAAATAGAAGACAGACAGACCAGTTATAGTACAAATTGATGAGATAATTACAAGTTTAGGTCAGAACTTTGAACCTGTAATGAATGAATACTTCACAAAATTCAAAGCTAGAATGGATAAGAGATCCTAGATTCCACTACAACTAGTTGATAAATACCAAGATAATATATTTTTGGTAGTAGATATAGACACAACATTAATCAAAGTAGTAGACCTGAGGACTGCATGGTTACCTCCAATGGAGTATGAATTGAATACTTATGTTTCTATAGAGGCTATTGAAAATTTTATAAATGAGACTCTTGAAAAATTTGCCATGAGATTTGGCACTTATGATGAGGTAAGGACCCAAATCCAATTTTAGTTACAAGTACAACAATTGGGTAGGAAAAAGAATAAAATTGTCAAAACTTTGAAAAGGAAACTTTCTATAACAAATGAGGAATTGGATGAGTCTGAAGGATAAACTGAGCAGTAGACCTCAGTTGGTCAAGAAGTAAAACTGAGTCTTGACATTGATGCCACCGAGTCTAATGACACACCAGTTGAGGCATTCAAGGCCAAAAGGGGAAAATGCACAAAGACTGTATCTCCACCACAAACAAGATCAAAATTGGTGAATAGTAACTCACCACCTTTGAAGAAAGGTGTAGAAAAAATTACTAGGCCCTCACCAAAAATTACATACCAAACAAGGAAGAGGAAGGGCACTACTACTATATAGAGACAAAGGAAGAGATACGTACGAAACAAAGATCACAAGGATGATACTGATGAGAATATAGAACAATTCAAGGTTTTTCACAACACACCATCATAGAGTATTGATGAGATTGCAGAGACAATCAAGACAAATTGACAGTTGACACATCCGAAGATACAAGTATACTATGATTTTTCTACTGAGAACAAGGATAAAATCAAAGAAGTAATTATAGGTGTGATGATTAAACTTAAAAATTTCCATTTGAATTTTATACTTCTTTACCATTAGAACTATATGATATAATATCATCAAGATGGTGTTATGCACTCCAAACTGAGAAACATATGAGAGAAGTAGCTCTCACACTTATAAAACTTGAGTGCATAGTTGAGGAAATTCAGGATATCATGAGACAATATGCAAATAAATTTATGAAGAAATAAAGAACATTAAATATCCTACAAGGTAATATGAAGGAAGTGGATATTGAGAGCACCAAAATTTGGAATGAATTTTTGAAGCCACCTAAGATTATCTAGGACACCGAGGAAGTAACTGTTGTCGCATCTACTCGACTAAGTATAGAACCCATGATAATTGATGATGCAGCAATTGATAATGTGTTAGACGGTATTCCTAAACTCCTGACTAATTGATGTCACCTGGATATCACAATATTTGATGTAACTGAAGGAGATACGGATGATAAGGCCAAGGAAGATGAATCCATCAGAGCAACCGAGACTATTCATGAGAATGATATATCATAGGTCACCCGAGCTACTACACCAGGCCAGTTACCTATTTTGGTTAAAGAAATTGAAATTGAGACCAAAGAGCAAAAAAAATCACCCGAGAAAGTCACAGATACAAATAAAGATAAGGGTGCAAAACATGGTAAAGAGACAGATAATAGTGGTGAAACAAATCAAGGTGATGCACAAAAGGATACCACTAAGTTTAAAGAAGACAAAGGTGAAGGTAACACAAAGACATATGATAAAATAGTAGATACTTCTACTACTGACACAAGGTGAGTTATCGGGACACATAAACAAGATGTCACACTGAGTAGTGATTTATCAAAGTCAGAAACTGAGCAAAAGGCTCAGTTAGCTTTAGCACTTTCACTGTCATCAAGTGGTCCAAGTAAGAAGAAGAAGAAAGTAAACAAGGATGTAGTTACACTAGATGATATTATAGAGATTCTTGAATGGGATCCTAAGACACTTGATCCTAAAACACTGAATAAATATGGCAAACTTTGCACCAGAAAAGTTGCACAAGACAAGCTATGATTAGAAGCAAAGTGTGCACAAGTACTAGAGAAGGAAAAGGAGATCTTAATGCAAGTTGTATCAGATATAGACATTTATGAATGCACCCCATACTGGAACAACTTGAAATTCTCACCAATGCAATTGATAAGCCTAACATTGATGTCGAGAAAAGACGTGAAGAGAAAGTAGAGAAAAAGATTCAATATAAAGTTCTGAGAAGATCAGCGAGGCAGTGGCAATACATAAGATATCTCTGTCAGAATCTGTAAATGGTTTAGAAAATATTATATTTCAAGCCATTACTATTCTCTAGCAATTATGCACACTAGATCACTTCACTAATGAGATTAGTGAAAAGTTAAAGAAACTAGATCAAGATGTAAAGGATAGTGCATAGAGTCTATGAACTGATCAACATGCATTATAAGAAGGTACTTTTAAACCAGTTGTTGAGATAGGAATTGAAGAAAGAAGAGGAACAAATTAGAGAGAAAGTAACCGAGATCCAGGTGACATTACTACCTCATTTAGAAATGATGCAAAAACATGTGACTCTGGCAAAGAATTTCATTACCACCCCAGATTTATCAGTGACAAAAAGCATATATGATATGCATGCTCAGCTACAATTAGAGCTACTCACCTAAGAGCACTTAAAGGAGGAATGGGAGAAGTTATTGGAAACTCTCAAGAATGCCCATCCCAATATTTTTGACAAAATATAAGGGCATGTGAAGGATCATGGTATGCCAAAAAGTGGGGATGTGAAAAAAATTCTCTTTTCACTCATCCAAAAATGCACTAAAAAGCGTGTTGACTTTTTAGTAGGCCTGGGTGTTAGTACACATGGCCAAACCAAAAGCCAATACACAAGCCTAATCAGATATCATATTTGAAATTGAATATCAGATATTTGATTTGAAATAGGATATTGGATTTGAAATCACATATCCTTTTTCAAATTGGATATCGGATTTTTGCTGCCAAAATTTTGCTTTCCATTTAAAATTTCAACATTTGCAATTTTGAACTTTTTCATTCCATGTTATTTTCAATTATATTTTAGTTTTTAATTATTGTCATAGATATAATTTTTTATAATACTAATGTTTTGATATTAAAATTAGTATTAATATTATAACAATAATACCTAGGAGATCTATGATGTAGAGGCACTAAGCACTAGTGCATGCATCTTAAAGATTCATCAAAACGTGTCTTGTTGCTACCCTCTGCATAGACCTGTACTCTATCATGAATAAATTTTGAATAAAACAATATATGAAAAATCCCTCCAGTGAGGATGGGGATAATTAGGTTCTCTAAACCATACTCCAAGATGAGAAAGATATGATAGTTGAGTTGGGAGATATGACCCCCGCAACAACACCCAATTTTCTATGATAAAAAACCAAGACTCGACTTGCAGAAAATCTAAACTTTATTTACATCTAAGAAAATAATTTGTACATTTAAGCTTCCTATCCACCAAAAATAGACTCTAATATCATTTAATTACTTGATTCCTCTTCCACTCCAACCATTTATTGGCAGTTACATTGGAAGAATAATACCAAAAGACTCCTATGCATGTGTTTCCCACTAAAAGACAATGTAACTATTATGTTTGAAAATCTGAATCTTTCAACCATGAAAAAAACTCAAAACTAATTAAAAATTATAAACTATAAACTTCCTAATGTCTTCTAACATCCTCGAGACCTATTCTAAACACTTCTAACCTCTTAGTAACCCATAAACAATCCTTGACACTCTTGGACACTATTGGTCCACTTACAATGCATATTAGTCCTTTATGACTATTACAATCACATGCTATTTTGAAAACCATTATAGGTTTTAGAACTTCATAGTTGATCTACTTTGATGTACTTGGCATCTTTATCTACTTTGATGTACTTGGTATCTTGATCTAGTTTGATGCTCTCTCTCTCTCTCTCTCTCTCTCTCTCTCTCTCTATGGTCATAAGGTGTCATAAGGGTTTGTAGGAACCATTAATGGGTCCTAGGATTCCTTAAGACATCTTAAGAACCCTAATATGTACTCTTAGGCTTTCTAATGGGTTGTCAGGTGTCATAAAGGTTTGCAGGACCCATTAATGGGTCCTACGACCCCTTAAGACATATTATGACCCCTAAGATGTACTCTTAGGCTTCCTAATGGGTTGTAAGTTGTCATAAGGGGTTGTAGGACCATTAATGGGTCCTAGGACCACTTAAGACACCTTACAACCCCTTAGGAACCCTAAGAATACATCTTAGGGTTCCCAGTACACATTAATGGGTCTCAAGGGATTATAGGACATATTATTGTGTCTTAGGAGCTGTTAATGGATGCTAGGATCCCTTAAGACAGCTTACAACCCTTAAGATGTACTCTTAGGCTTTCTAATGGGTCATAAGGTGTCATAAGGGGTCATAGAACCCATTAAGACACCTTACAACCCCTTAGGAACCATAAGAGTACATATTAGGGTTCCGAGTACACATTAATGGGTCTCAAGGGGTTATAGGACATATTATTGTGTCTTATAATACCATAAGACCCCTTATGACCCCTAATATGTACTCCTAGGCTTCCTAATGGGTTATAAGGTGTCATAATAGGTTGTAGGACCTATTAATGGATCGTAACACCCCTTAAGACACCTTAAAACCCATAAGATGTACTCTTAGGCTTCTTAATGGGTCGTAAGGTATCATAAGCGGTTGTAGGACCCCTTAAGACACCCTATAACCCCCAAGATGTACTCTTAGGCTTCCTAATGGGCCGTAAGGTGTCATAAGGGTTGTAGAACCCACTAATGCATCTTAAGACCGCTTATGACACCTTATAACCCTTAAGATGTACTTTTAGGCTTCCTAATGCGTTGTACGGTATCAGAAGGGGTCGTAGGACCCATTAATGGTCCTTCAACTGCTTAAGACACCTTACAACCCCTAATATGTACTCTTAGGCTTCCTAAGGGGTTGTAAGGGTTTATAAGGAGTTTTAGGAGTCATTAATGTGTCATACAACCACTTAAGACACCTTACGACCCCTAAGATGTACTCTTAGGCTTCCGAATGGGTTTTAAGGTGTCATAAGCGGTCGTAGGAACCATTAATGGATCGTAGGACACCTTAAGACACCTTACAACCCCCTAGGAACCCTAAGAATACATCTAAGGGTTCCTAGTATACATTAATTGGTCTCAAGGGGTCATATGATCTATTATTATGTCTTAGGAGCGATTAATGGATGCTAGGACCCCTTAAGACACCTTATGACCCCTACGATGTACTCTTAATATTTATAATGGGTCGTAAGGTGTCATAAGGGGTTGTAGGACCCATTGAGAAACTGTACGACCCCTTAGGAACCCTTAGAATACATCTTAGGTTTCCTAGCACACATTAATGGTTCTCAAGGGCTTATATGACATTTTATTGTGTCCTAGGGCACCATAAGACCCCTTACCATCCTTAAGATGTACTCTTAGAATTCCTCATGGGTTTTAAGGTGTCATAAGGGTTTTTAGGAGCCATTAATGGATGCTAGGACCCCTTAAGCCACCTTACGACACTTATTATGTAATCTTAGGCTTTCTAATGGGTTCTAAGACCCCTTAAGAAACATTATGGCCCCTAAGCTATACTCTTAGGATTTCTAATGGGTCATAGGGTGTCATAAGGGGTCATAGGACACCTTAAGAGACCTTACAACCCCTAAGATGTACTCTTACACTTCATAATGGGTCATTACGTGTCATAAGGGGTCGTAGGAGCCATTAATTTTTCCTAAGACACCTTATGACACCTAAGATGTACTCTTAGGCTTCCTAATGGGCTGCAAGGTGTCAGAAGGAGTTGTAGGACCCATTAATGGGTCCTAGGACCCATTAAAAACCCTTTCAACTCCTAAGATGTACTCTTATCCTTCCTAAGGGGTTGTAAGGGTTCATAAGGAGTCTTAGGAGTCATTAATGAGTCCTACAACCCCTTAAGAGATGTTATAGCCCTAAAGATGTACTCTTAGGCTTCCTAATGGGTCATAAGGTGTCATAAGGGGTTGTAGTACCCATTAATTGGTCCTAGGACCCCTTACAACACCTTACGACCCCTTAGGAACCCTACAAATACATCTTAGGGTTCCTAGTACATAATAATGGGTCTCAATGGGTCATAGGACATATTACTTTGTGTTAGGAGCCATTAATGGATGTTAAGACACCTTAAGACACCTTACAACCCCTCATAAGTACTCTTAGGATTTCTAATGGGTTGTAAGGTTTCATAAGGGGTTTTAGGACCCATTAATCGGTCCTAGGACCCCTTAAGACACCTTATTACCCCTTAGGAACCCTAAGAATATATCTTAGGGTTACTAGTACATGTTAATGGTTCTCAAGGGGTCATAAGACATATTATAGTGTCTTAGGACACTATACGACCCCTTACGACCCCTAAGATATACTCTTAGGCTTCCTAATGGGTCGTAAGGTGTCATAAGGATTTATAGGAGCCATTAATGCATGATAGGACACCTTAAGACACCTTACAACCCCTAAGATGTACTCTTAGGATTTTTGGTGATTTTTAAGGTGTCATAAGGGGTAGTAGGACCCATTAATGGGTCATAGGACCCCTTAAGACATGCTACGACCACTAAGATGCACTTTAAGGCTTTCTAATGGGTCATAAGGTGTCATAAGGGGTTGTAGGACCCATTAATGGGTCCTACAACCGCTTAAGACACCTTACGGCCCCTAAGATGTACTCTTAGGATTACTAATGGGTCATAAGGTGTCATAAGGGGTTGTAAGATCATTAATGGATCCTAGGACCCCTTAAGACACCTTACAACCCCTTAGTAACCCTAAGAATACATCTTAGGGTTCCTAGTACACATTAATAGTTCTCTAGCAGTCATAGGACATATTACTCTGTCTTAGCACACCATAAGACCCCTTATAACTCCTAAGATGTACTCTTAGGCTTCCTAATGGGTCATAAGGTGTCATAAGGGTTTGTAGGATCCATTACTGAATGCTAGGACCCCTTAAGAGACCTTACGACCCCTATGATGTACTGAAAGGCTTTATAATGGGTCGTAAGGTGTCAGAAGAGGTCGTGGGACCATTAATGGGTCCTAAGACCCCTTAAAAAACATTACAACCCATAAGATGTACTCTTAGGATTTCTAATGGTTCATAAGGTGTCATAAGGGGATGTAGGACCCCTTAAGAGACCTTACAACACCTAAGATGTACTCTTAGGCTTCCTAATTGGTCGTAACATGTCATAAGGGGTTGTAGGGGCCAATAATTGGTCCTAAGACACCTTACAACCCCTAAGATGTACTCTTAGGCTTCCTAACAGGCCATAAAATGTCATAAGGGGTCATATGACCCATTAATGGGTCCTAGGACCCATTAAAACACCTCACAACCCCTACGATGTACTCTTAGGCTATCTAAGGGGTTGCAAGGGTTCATAAGGAGTTGTAGGAGTCATTAATGGGTCCTACAACCCCTTAAGACACCTTACAGCCTCAAAGATGTACTCTTAGGCTTCCTAATGGGTCATAAGGTGTCATAAGGTGTAGTAGGACCGATGACTGCATCCTAGGACCCCTTAAGACACCTTACAACCCCTTAGGAACCCTAAGAATACATCTTAGGGTTCCTAGAACACACTAATGGGTCTCAATGGGTCATAGGACATATTACTCTATCTTATGAGACATTAATAGATGTTAAGATCCCTTAAGACACCTTATGATGCCTAAGAAGTACTCTTAGGCTTTCTAATGGGTTGTAAGGTGTCATAAGGGGTTGTAGGACCCATTGATGGGTCCTAGGACCCCTTAAGACACCTTACAACCCCTTAGCAACCCTAAGGATACATCTTAGGGTTACTAGTACATGTTAATGGATCTCAAGGGGTCATAGGACATATTATAGTGTCTTAGGAGACCATACGACCCCTTAAGACCCCTAATATGTACTATTAGGCTTCCTAATGGGTCGTAAGGTGTCATAAGGGTTTGTAGGAGCCTTTAATGGATGTTAGGACCCCTTAAGACACCTTACAACCCCTAATATGTACACTTAAGATTTCTAATGGTTTGTAAGGTGTCATAAGGGGTAGTAGGACCTATTAATGGGTCATATGACCCCTTAAGACACCTTGGGACCACTAAGATGTTATAAGGGGTTGTAGGACCCATTCACAAGTCGTAGGACCCATTATTGGGTCCAAGGACCCCTTAACACACTTTATGACCCCTAAGATTTACTCTTAGGCTTCTAAAGGGGTTGTAAGGGTTTATAAGGAGTCGTAGGAGTCATTAATGGGTCCTACAACCCCCTAAGAAACCTTACATCCCCTAAAATGTACTCTCTCTCTGTCTCTCTCTCTCTCCTAGGTATTTTTATTATAATATAACTAATAATAAATATGATACTAATATTATACTATTATACAATAGTAATATAGTACTAATTTATACAATATAATATAATATAATATAATATAATATAATACTAATATAATATAATATAATACTAATATTACTAAATATCATACTAATATTAATATAATATAATACTACTATTAAACAATACTTATATAAATAATAATAATTTAATACTAATCCTATTATCATTTAGTTTTTCTATAATATTAATATTATAAAATATGAAATCTATAAAAGAAAAAACTAAAATCAATAATGAAAATGTTGAAATTTCAAATGGAAAGTGAAATTTTGGCGGGAGATATCTGATATCCTATAATATCTCGTATCTGATATTATCCCATATCCGATTTAATATCTCATATCTGATTTAGTGTCTCATATATGATAATATCTCATATTCGATATTATCTCATATCTGATTAGCCTTGATATTTGCCTCAGGTTTTGGCTTTGCAATGCCAAACGTGGATGGTCAACCCAAAAAATGTGTTTATCATATTTCCTCTAACCTCCAGACTTCGGCGATGTAGCTGATGACCTTTTTTTCACCCGAAATTGATGAAACAATAAGGGTTTCTTAAAGAGATTATCAGGTTTTCATCAATATAATTGCTATCGAATTTCAATTTCAATAAGTATTTATTACTTATTTCTATTTGAGTTACCTCTAAAGTTCTGATTGAAAAACAACTATAACTTTCAAATGGTTTAACCTTTTTGAAATCCTAAAAATGCGTCACATTCTATGCTTCGCTAACTATAAGAAAATTTTAAAAAAAAAAAAAATTGTAAATTTTAGAATTAGTTAAGGTGGTGAGACATGGGATTTTTATTATTCTGAAAAAAGTCGTAGTAGAAAATTCATAATGAATTAATTATTTGATAAAAAATTACACAAAAATATGTGTCACAACCGAGCATGAGTCTGCTGCTTATATCTAGAATCTTGTGAAAAGATATCATCATTTGATTGTGATTAGGGTGGTCAGACATACACGTACTTTTTATCTTTTTCCTGGAATTTTCATACTACTACATTGAAATCTAAAATTTTCAACAATTGGATTTTATTTTTTTATTTTTTTTTTCAGAAAAGGGCTAGTATTTTAGAAACTACATTCAATTTCTTACAGATTCTATTCTTACAACTTTTTCACATAAGGTTGATAAGATGTCCAACTTTTTACATCCAGTTGACTAACCCTGATTTTCTGATTTTTCATTGCCACTTAAGGCCATAGCCTGGTATACCATGATCATGCACATACCCATAAGTTACACACCTTTTTTCATTATTTGAAAAAAGGGGGAAATATATATGTATAGTAAAGGGGGATACTACAATCAAGATGTTCAGTAGATATACTAAGTATGTACAAAGGGGGAGCATGTACAAAGGAGGAGTCATCATGTATATTATATTATGTCAAGTAAATAGTTTTTGATACTAATGCCAAAGGGGGAGAATGGTACTCCAATTGCACATTGAAGTTGTCATTAGTTATCAAGAAGACATAATAGATAGTTGGTGATAGAGTCAACACAAGATAGTCGGTGTATATCACCAAAGTGTAGGGTTATCCAAGAGCACTGATCATGCCCATAGTTAACCGAGTGCAGTGATAACAAAGTAAACAAACTATACTAAGTGCACAAGCATAACCAAACACAAGTATAACCAAGATATATAGTATGCATTGAGCACTGAGGAAGAACATTAACCGAGTGGAATAGAGTCCACATAAAATTTTGTTATGGCACATTATTCTAAGTAACAACTTTTAAGCTGACCTAGATAACAGCTTACACAATCAAGGAGGACATTACTATACTGAGCGCACAAGCATAACCAAACACAATTATAACTGAGATATATAGTATACATTGAGCACTGAGGAACAATATTAACCGAGTGGAATAGAGTCCACATAAAATTTTGTTATGGAACACTATTCTAGGTAAAAACTTTTAAGCTGACCTAGATAACGGTTTACATGATCGAGGAGGACATTAATTACAGATTTACAACATTAATTATTTATGTCTCCTATGTTTATTTGATCAATGTAAATTTTGTAACCATTGATCTTAGGGTAAGGATGTATTTGTTGAACCCTAATTAGGTCATATCATTTGATATATAATTGTATAGATGTCAAATTTTTTTAATTACATTGATCAAGAAATGATGAAGTAGCCACCATAATACAGACATCAGAGATTAGACAAGGGATTCAAGGACAGAGACCACATTCCAGAAATCAGTTTACAAAACTAAGGCAAGGCTACTGAGTAGAACAGAGTACAAGGTAATATCATTGACATTGAGGTGATATGTTTTGTATGAAATTAATGGATATGTATCAACAATTTTGAGATTGGATATGTTTTTAGATCAACTTTTTATTACTCTATAACAATTGTAATAGACCCAAAATCTCTTAATAGAGTAGACTTAGCTGTCTTATTGTATATATATTAATCGGGCACACACATAGATAGTGTTTCTAAATTCTCATACGAGGTAGATCTAGTTTTTTTTTGTTGCTCCTAATAGGGTAAGATCATCAGAAGTGATCATTTTGTAAAAGCTTTAATAGGCTATCTTTATTACTACAGCAGTGAAGTATTGTGGGTCTCATCCCCACCGTAATTTTTACCTTCTAATAGGGTTATTCTATGATACCAAAGTACTAGTGTCCAGATTACTTAATTTAATGTATGTGTAATGTTTATTTTACATGCATTTACATTTAGACATTGATACTATATGTTTGGGATAAGCAATCTACTCAGTTAGTTACTACAAATAGGGAATGCAAAGAATTGATTAAATTTTTTTAAGGGTACTGATTCACCCCTCCCCTCTTAGTACATTCCCTTTCCATTATCTTAACATTGGGCCAGTAGTCATGTGTCTAACCATATTTCTTCCATGTTACTATCATTATTGTTTGTAAACATTTAAAAAAATTATCTTGTTAACTTAGTGTCATGTTTAGGTTAGTTATCATGGGTTCCCTAGCAGGGCATTACACTTGGTACCATAGCCCACGTTTCTATACTGGGAACTCTAGGAATTTGTGTGCCCATTAGTTTTCTTTTGGTTTAAACTTGGAACAAATATAGACATAAAACTCTAATGTATTTAAAGTTATTTCTTTGTGATTACTTGTTTTCTTTTTTCACTATTTGGTTTTGTTTTGAATTGTTGTATGGTTCTGTGGTTTCTTGAGGAATCATGTTTTCTGAGACTAGAGCTTCTAGGGGCCTAGGTAGAGGTCAACCTAATGGCCATGGAAGGGGTAGGCATCATAGCCCTTCCAAAAGTGTTAGAGAAGAGAGTGTTTGTCAACATAGTAGAGATGAGAAGAGGGATGAACATCTGGCTGAGTCTAAAGACCAGGTACCAAGCATTTTTTGCGAGAAATTTTGAATCATCTAGGTTCCTTGGTGGGGCATTACACTCTTTCATTTCCTCTTTTTATATACCATCCTTGGCTACTAATCTATAGTTTGTTCCTCCCCAATCTTCGCAAAGTTTTCTTTATAATTAGTACCCCATCTTTCTTTAGATGAATCAACTTCTGAGGATAGTATGTGTTCCACTTGCATAGTAAAAACTTCAGAACTAACATCATATCCCAGAGCATAACACCACTTCTTTCTAGGTTGAACCTCCATAAAGAAAATACAATCAATTTCAACCATAAAATAGATTGAGTCCTTGTATTTCTCTACCACTACCTAAGGAATCCTCCCCCTTACCTTCATCTCTCTCTACAAGATTTTGATCATTGAAAATAGTTCACCATCTACCCATGTTCACTTTTCTCTTCTATACCTTTGAGAAATCTGAATACCAGTAGGTTCACTATCCTTCCAAGCTCTAGGGTCTATACCATGAAATTTGTGAATAATATGGATGTACATATGTATCAGCAAAGATCCAAATCTTAATGCCTTTGACTTATCTTTCTTTTTTACCTCACATTCTCCAAGAATTGTTGTTTAAGTACTTCGTAAAGGTTATACTTGATATTTTCCTTAACCATTTTGTAAGCCATCAAGATTAGTCCTACTGATACTGAGTTAAGTTAGCTGTTATAATTAAGTTTATAGCCTAAAATCATTCTAATCAATTTGACAACTTTCTAAAATACATCATTTATTGTCATCACTCTCTTGTCCCATCGTGAATGTGTTAAGGTTTTCACCATTTTCTTAGTGTTCTTCTTTGCAACAGGCATTACACCAGTGTTGTCCAAACCTATTATAGCATGAATTAGGTCATTGCAAATCTTCACAGGTTGATCTTAAAGCCAAATTTACTGGTCATGAACTCTTCTCAGAATGATTTTGATCCATTCTTCTTTTTTTGAACTCGTGAAGTTTTATTAGCTTCATGATACTTATGTTATTAAGATGTACGAACTCATCTTTCATCTTTCCATCTGCTCTAATCATGTCTTCCATCTCATTACCAATTTCATAGTCTCTCAGAGATTCATTCTTACAGTGGATGTAAGCCCTAATATCTTCTACATGTAGAATGTCGTAGCGTGTTTGTGAAAATGCACCTTCGGGATCATCCTCAGTTTATTTATAAGGGTGTTTCTCAAATTTATGTCTAGGTCTTTCAGCAACATTGAAAATCGTCAGAGTATCCATAACCAAAGCTTCGAAATTGATCTAAATACCTCTTATCTACTGAAATGTGAGTTCCTGCTTCAATCAAACTCACAACACACTTGTTTCGATTCTTCTTCTTCTGTAGACTATATTCTCCTCAAAATTTTCTCTTCAAATGATGTCCAAAAATGTTCTTTCTATTAACCTTATACTTCATTGAGTGAAGAAATGAAACAATTCCCAATAACCTTATTTCTACACATAATCCAGTCGAAGAATAATGTAGCGATCATAGGATATATACTTGTAAATGCACGTCATCACAGATATGTGTTCCAAATAATTTATACATACTCTCCCTAAGCTCACAAGAGCTTACTTCTCATATTCAGGGGTTGGATAGATTTATGATGTTTTCTTCTAATGCTCCCCCTAAGGCCATGCTTGGCCATCTATAACTATGTAGCAATGTTAGCATCAGGTGAAGACTCAGTAGTATCTACTGACTTTTCTTAAACCTTTTCCTCACTAGACTACTTTATCTTCAATACCTTATTAATGCTAATATCTTCTACTTTCCTGAAACAACTATTAAATTCCTCCATGTACTTTGCAAGACTCTTACCAGTATCACCAATATTCTTCTTTATAACCATAGGTGGTAGCCCTCTTCTATTGTTAGTTCCATTGTACCTACAAAACTTTTCTATATTTCTTGGATTGTTACATTTGTATCATGTAGGAGGATATTTTTTCTAATTAACCTATAACTTACAATACCTTGTGATGTGCCCAAGGTTATTGCATTTGTAACATGTAATCTTATCTTCTATCTCTTCCCTAATGCAATCTTGTATGAATCATGATTGATCAGGTTTCCTACATTCTTCTTTCTTATGTCCGTATACATGATAATTTCTACAATAGCCATTAAAGGATTTGAAAGAGGTTTTAGCTCTAATGTCTCTCTTAATGTGTCCAGCCTCATTACATCCAAAAAATCTACCTCTAAAAGGTTTGATTTGTTCCTTAGGTTCTTGAAGATTCTTTCTCCATCAGTCTCCGCTTCATATTTTTCTTCCCAATTCTTTGAATATTCAACTTCATTGAATCCAACTCTATTCATGTCTCCTTTAGGTTTTTGTCTACCTCTCTATTCGTCAATCAAATCAATTCTCATGTGAATTATCTCAACATGTTTATTTGCCTCA
Organism: Thuja plicata; assembly: GCA_018584345.1. NCBI lineage: Eukaryota > Viridiplantae > Streptophyta > Pinopsida > Cupressales > Cupressaceae > Thuja > Thuja plicata. The sequence continues at coordinate 612,514 of MU223687.1, read as the reverse complement.
AAAATTTCTCCTTTTATGATCTGATTATATTTCTCTAATTTCAGATACTTGTTCTTGTAGTGATCAAGTTCAGTCTTTATTTGTCCCATCTGAATATTAGCATCCTTTAAAGTTTCTTCAATTTTTCTTTTAGCATCTTTTCCTATTGAATCTCTTTAGCCATCTATAGTGAATTAGTTTCATGATTAAGCTTCAAATTATCTCCCTCTTGTTCAAGTTGTTTTATCTGATCTGAAGTATCATTGTCTAAATCTTTTTTTATCTTAACTATAAGATCTTGTCTTTGACTTCTGGAAAGTTCAAGCTATTCTTTTAGTTTCTTAATGAATCTGTCTTCTCTTCTCAATTTGAATTTGAAGCCACCATTATCTACCATAGCTTTGTCAAGTTCTTTAAGTGTTTCTTCAAAGTTTTCCTCCAAAATTTTTGTATCCATCTCGATTTCCCATAAGCTATTAAAATTTCTCTCCAAGGGAAAAAAGCTCTGATACCAATTATTATGATTAGGTAATGCTGAGAGGGGGGTAAATCAATATTACAACACTTTAAATATGAACTTAATAATTTCCAACTTAACCATATAATTACTAAGATGAAAAGAACATAAGCACACAACACATACCTCATAACACCATGAACTATTGTCGAGGAAAGCCTGGACAAGAGAAAAACCTAGTGGCGATGGTACCCAAAAATATATACCAAAATTGTTGTGTCCCTGTTAGGAGACCGAGCCCTATTAGGAGCTGAATATTATATTAGCACATTTCCTTGTTAGAGGAATAAAAAACCTTATTAAATGTATACTCAACACATTGATCATACAATCAGATATATAGTTCTGGTAAAATAAATTCTCAGTATCGAACAATAAAAGCATCAACTATGATTAGATAGTTCCATATGTAGCTTGCATAAACATTTGTCTAACATCACAATGCATCCATCTATACCATCCATCTTCCATACTTCACTTTGTAAAGGATCTTTATATATATATATATATATATATATATATATTATTACATTACCCATTCATCTCTCAAATACATTACAAAATATAATTAATACTTATGCAAAGAATAAATACAAAGTTGGAAACCTATACTACCAAAGTACTGGTTACCCACAATCCCAATCCAACTTAGCACATTTGGATTCTAATTTATACTCACTCAATCATCACGACCTTTCATTTGTCCTAAATCATTGTTACTATGTCTTTGCATACCTCCAATACACTGTAACTTACTACGATCAATACCAAAACATAAGCAACCCTTAACTGAAGGTCATACACACCCAAAAATATCCTTTCCTAAGCTTGCATGTCTCGATTCACCATATATTAACTTCATTATCCAAAATTGTACTACTATACTCTGCATTTTTGTTTTACTGTACTACTAATCTCTATTCTACAATCATTCAAAATCTTGCATCTATCCTCTTCGAAATGAAATCCAAAACCTTTATCCATTAGTTGTCCAACACTGATGAGATTATTCTTTAGACCCTCTATATACAATACATCCTTAGTAGTATAATTACCATCGAGGGAGATAGTGTTGGCAAGTGATTTATTTTGGAGTGTTATGGGACAATTGAAGGTTTTCATTTATGGAAACACATCTGGTATCGATGGTCGCTTGGATTTGTTTATAGTTTGTGAGATACAGATTGCAAAATGACAACTTATTTGTCACCTTGAATGCTCCTTATTAGTTAGTCCACATAATTAGGTGTGAATTAAACCAAGAAAAAAATTTGAATTTCCACTTTTTGATCTGAAAGTAGGTCTTGTTTCCTTACCTAGTTTTCTTACAAATTCATGACTATTCTAATATGGTTTGGGTAACCTTTCTAAAAGAAAAGTATGAAGCAGTTAAAAATTTCAAGAAAGGTGAAGTGCCTAAGATCAGATAGAGGTGGTGAATTCACATCAAATAAGTTCAACTCCTTTTGTGAAAAAAACATGGAATCAAGAGGCATTTTTTAGCTCCAAGGACACCACAACAAAATGGAGTTGTTTAAATAAATAATCAATTGGTACTTGATACTGCAAGGATCATGATTATGGAAGGGAAATTTTTGTAGATGTCTTGTAATGAAGTAGTGTTCACAGTGGGAAATAATTGAGTTCATCTAAGAGGTGACCCAGGTAAGACTCCTTCTGAGATTTGGTGTGGAAATGTTCCTACTCTTAAATACTTCAGAATCTTTGGAAGTAAATGTTATATCAAAAGAGATGAGGATATTGGAAATTTTGATGCATGATGGGATTAAGGTATACTCTTTGGATATTCTACCGAGAGAAAGGCCTATACGTATTACAATGAGATGCTAAGAAGAATAGTAGAAAGTGAAAATGTGAAAGTAAATGAGAGTATTCCAAGTCTATCCAAACTAGGACAATTTGTATCAGATGATCACAAAGCCATCTCAATTTAGAAACATAAAAAAAAATGAACAAAGTCAAGTACAAGGAGGGATAGTAAATAAAATTGATGAAGTATACACTATCTCCAATAAATAAAAATAAGGAGACATCGATGAACTTAGACAATTCTCCTGAAATGTGAAAATGATAGTGATGAATTGATGAACTTTAACAATGCTCTCAAAATGATGATTGATGATGAAATAACATCGATGAAATTTGAAAATGCTATTGGAGGAATTAAATGATAATAAGTCATCAATGAAATTTGACACTGCCAGAGGATTGGTTGAAAGAGATTAATAATAAATTGGTATGAGTTTGTAATCATAAGAGTTTGGATTGATCTTGTATTGATTTAGGAAGATTAGGACTTGGTTGGACATTTAGGAAGATGATCAATTTGGCCAAAATGAGAGAAATGTTAGTAATTAATGACATGGAAGAATGACACAATATTAGTGAATGATAAAGATCAAACACACAATATAAAAGACATGTTAAAAAGGGGGCATATGCAATGAACCTTTTTAAGCTATCTACACCATGTTATGTCCTTCTCAATATTTTATATTTCTTCATTCATAGAACTTACCCATTATTCATTTTCAAGTGCAGTATTAACAGATTTAGGCTAAAAATCATAAATTAAACATGTAGTGTTCAGTGACTTACTTCTTGTTCTCATTCCAGCCTTCTTGTCTCCTATGATTTGGTTCTGTGGATGGTGTCTTCTGACATACTTGGAAAGTATCATTTTATCTCTTTGTTCATCATTTTGATCATCATCTTCCCCTTCATTCTGATCTTCATCTCTGAGAACATTATTTTGAGCAATTTCTTGATTTTCAGTGTTTGCAGCCTAATGCTCGGGTGAGTTGTTCTGTTGCTCGGGAGTGATACATTGTTGCTCAGGAAGAGTGTTAGGTTCTTCATTGTAAAAAAACCTCTTGTATTATTCATGTTATTTTCTTCTTTCCTCATCATTTTTATCTTCATGATCATCTATTCTAAGATTTGAACTTTCAATGATTTTGCTAGAGGACTTGTTAAGACATTTATAAGCCTTGCTTTTGGTGGAATACCCTAGAAAGATTCCTTCTTCACTTTTTCATTCAAGCTTTCCATTTCTATCATCTTTTAAAATAAAACATTGACTTCCAAAAATTCTAAAGTAACTTACATTGGGTGTGTATCCATACCATAGCTCATAAGGTGTCTTTTTGGTGTCTTTCTTCAATTGAACTCTGTTCAATGTGTAGACCGCAGTACTAACAACTTTGCTCCATAATATTTGAGTGATACATTTCTCAATCATCAGTGTTCATGCACAAACAACAAAATATATATTTCTTCTTTTAGAAATCCCATTTTGTTGTGGTGTTCTTGGTCCAAAAACCTACCTTTTAATTCCATGCTCATTGAAGAAGTTAGTGAATTAATCATAAATAAATTATCCTCCTCTATTTTATCTCAAGCATTTTAGTTCCTTACTACATTGTTTTTTAAATAATAGCTTTATACCATTTAAACATCTTCAATGCTTAAGATTTTTCCTTTAAGATCATAACTATCATCATTCTAGAATAATCATCTACAAAGAGAATGAAGTATCTATCACCATAGTAGCTCTTAGTTCTCATGGATCCACATAGATCAGTATGGACTAATTCTAGAATAGCATTGAATGTATGGGTTTTTCTCTTCAAACTAGACTTTGTCATCTTACCTTTTTGATGATTCTTACACATGATATGGTCAGGATTTGACATGATCGGTAAGCCTCTTACTTTCCTGTTATTTCTTATCTTAAACATGTTGTCAAAATTCACAAGACATAACATTTTATGCCACAACCATGTCTTCATTTCTATCCATTAAAAAAGTGGTGTTTATATCATCAAGATAGAATAGGTTAGCTTTTGTCTATTCACCAATTCCAATCAACCTTCTTGATTCATTAAACATCTTTGCCTTTTTGTTCTCAAATGAAACTGGATGACCAATTTTATTTAGCTACGAAACACTCAATAGATTATAATTAAGTCCTTTTACCTAGTATGTATTTTCACATCTAATAAGATTATTTAACATTAGGGTTCCTTTACCTTCAACTGGACAAGGTGATTCATTACCCATTCTTACTAATCCACCATTGTAATACTCAAAAGTTTCAAAATTTTCCTTATCACTAGTCATGTGGTGAGTGAAACCACTATCTATAATCTAGACATCATTCTTAATAACCTCAGATATGAGCGTAGTATCTACATACCTTTATTTTTTGTCAGAATAATCATTCATGGACACAAATACCATCTCAATATATTAATCAAATTCTATGTGAGTATCTCCATCTCTGTTCTTAGCCAGGTAACAAGATTTCTTCCCTTTGTCCTTGTAGTCTTAGGTATCTCTTCTGTTAGATTTTTTGTTGCTTTGGTAATCTCTGTTGTCACTTCTGTCAAACTTATTTTCATATGATCTGTCATTACTTCTATCATCTTTTCTTTTGTTAGGACATTTAGAAGAAAAGTGTCCAATCTCTTTACAATTAAAACATACAAGTGGTAATTTACCTTTGTATCTACCTTTTCTTCTCAGCAATCTTCTAGCCATAAGTGCTTCAATCTCATCATGTTCTTGGTCATCACTATCACTTTCACTATCATTTCTCATAGTGTGTTTATGACTTGACTTACTTATTTTCAAAGAAGATTTGAATGTAGACTCAATAGATGGTAAGACATTATTGTCAAAGTTATTCATCTCAAATGAAATAAGTCTGCCAACAAAACTATCTAGAGTGACATTGTTATTTTCTACTTCTCTCATTTGTTGTATAGAAGATACTCTAATAGAATAAACATGTAGTAAGGTTCTTACGATTTTACTTACCACTGTTTCTTCTTCAAGTACACCTCCAAATCCTCAGATAGCATTGACTACCTCTTTGATTCAGCAGCTATACTGAGTGATGTTTTCTCCTTTCATTCTAAGGTCATCAAATTTACCTCTTAGGATTTATGCCTTAGCTCTTAGTACATTAGCATCTCCTCCATGTACTAGCTTCAATTTGTCCCACATTTTCTTTGTAGAGGTGAACATTTTGGCATCTTTAAATTCAACACTAGAGAGTGAAGAAGAGAGTTCTATCATCATAGAACCATGCTCATTCTTTTCTCTTAATTGATCAAGTGTGTGAGGTCCTATAGGAAATAGATATTTAGTATCCAAGTATTGAGTAACATCATTTCCAATGCCTGATAGGTGGAGTCTTATCTTTCTTTGCCATGATGCAAAGTTTTCTTTGTTCAACTTAGGCACATCTCATTTCTTCTTCTTGTGATCTTTAGCTTAGGTCTTGAAACCTTCCTTCTAAGAACATAGGCTCTGATACCAATTGTTAGAATAACTATGAGGGGGGGAGGGGTTGAATTAGTGGCCTCAAAAATTAATCCAATATTAACCACAAAACTTTATATCTCAAATATAAACCTCTATTTATCTTTAGTCCCACAAGATGTATGCCCTTAGATAATCCTATCAAATAACTATTGCTTGGAGTTCAGTGTTAAACCTTATTCTTTTATCTTTACTGATTAGCAGTCTATCATTTACTAAAATATAGTAAATAACTTAGTGTTTACCAATCAATCTTGTTTTAGTAATGTGTAAAGAAAAACATCAAAGCAATGACTCATAAATACATTTAACACATAGATTTTTAATGTGGAAACCATGTTAAGGAAAAAAGCACTTGGGAGTGGTAACCCAAAATTTTTACTCTTCTAAAGTGAGCTTGGTGAAGAGCCAACCCTATTAAAGGTTACAAACACACTATTAAGTACAACCTTATTAGAGGATTTATCACTAAGAGTTAATCACTTGGTATCTATAATTTCACTATGCTATCTTCATGAATTAACCTTTTGATACTCCTTGGGATGTATCTCAATATATAAAGGAATTTTTAATCATGCTCGGTTAAGAGACTAGTATAGGAGCACCTAAGTTAAGTAACATTGTTTGTCGGCGATGTCCGTTGGTTTTTGCTCGTCGGCAATGCTTGTTGGCAATGTTCATCGGTGATTCTTGTTGGTGATAACCATCGGTGACTATGTTTTTTGTCAGGGTTGGAAACTGACACTATTTCTATTGTTCTGAAAAGTCAACACTGGCTCTCGGTAATATTGGTTAACGACCCAGGAAATGCAGATGTGACATTTGTGACTAGCTGGGTCATTTGCAATGACTCTTTATGTATCATTTTTGTTTGAAAGGATCAGGGACACCTATTCCTATTTTGGAAGGGTCATTTATTGCTCAGTTTGGCTGCCTTTGCAGGGTGGTTGAAGTTGTCCATGAGTATTAGATATTTTGGGAGATATTTTGATAGATGTATATATAGCTAAAGAGCTTTTGTAATAGTGGGATAGAGGAATATAGATAGATTAGAGAAAGAGAGAGACACAGATCGTATCATCCTGTAATAGCTTAGTTATTGTGAATAAGAAAGAACATATTTAATGGATTCTGTGTGTAGTGTGTGTTATTGTGTTCTTCAGGTTGAACCCGTCGGTTTAGCTTGGGAGACAGACCTATCCTAATGGGTTCTATAGCATGAAATAGTAGCCTTATAGTGTAAGCCTGGTCTAGGGCACTTGAGGTGAAGATCTTAGTGACTTCCTCAAGCTGGAGTGAAGCAATACCCTATAAGGTCTGTGCAAGAGACCTTAGAGCATAGTCAAGCTGACTATCAGCAACAACTAGAACTTAGGTGTAATTTACATCAGATTGGTATCAGAGCAAGTTTGAGAATTGGGCTTGTGTTTTTTGGGTGTGATTTTTGGAAGAGTCTGTGAATTCATCCAACATGGTGACTGTTGGTTGTATTCCTAGTTTTGCCTTCTTTTTCCTTGGTTCTGTGGTCTTCCCTCTCCAGGTTTTCAAATTTTCATGTCTTTCAGCCTAAAACCTGTGAAAATATTCAAAGTCCTAAACCCTAGCTCTTGTTCAACATTCAAATTTGAATAAAACCCTAAGACATTGTTCATTTTATATTTCTCAGTTACTTTTTGTTCCACTTAAGTCATGAGCAATTTTACAATCGCATAGTCGCACAACTTAAAACAACATATTCCTCTTTATCCCTGACTTAGCGATTAGCCTGTGTCACATAGTCTCATGCAATATAGGAATATTCCCTATTCTTTGCCAGACTTCATGATTTTCTTTATGTCACATTATCACTGATTCATTTGAACAGAGTCATAATATGTTAGTGGGCCCATAGATCAGTAGGGTTGTTGCCAGATAACCCAGGTTTCAAATCAGAAGAAGACATCTGTCAGGAGATGAGTGGATTCCAGAATGATCACTTAAAGATATAAGTGTATTCGGTGACCATGAGACTACTTAAGGGTCATTGCTAGTCACAGGGTCTCAAGATGTTTTAAAGGCATGATAAATAACTTGGTGATTAAGTGACAGCCATCAGATGAAGTTATGAAATGATCCTACGGTAGTTTCCAAGTCTGAGAATAAAAGACCCTAAGGAAAAAAGTCCTCGCGACTCAACAGATAAGGGTATTTTGTGAGGTCGCAAGATGGTTTTAAAGATAGAATGCTTTATCGCGGTGTCTCGTCAGCCTTTTGGGATTCAGCATTCACATTTGGTGATCAGGTGACTAAGGGTTGTCGCACAATCTGGCGGAGAAAGGATAACATTGGGCGACTAAGATATAACTACGAAAGATAACACTAACTGTTAGTCGCATAGTCTAAGAAAGGAACATGGGTTAGTGATAACCACTGGCGACTTAGATTTGCCTTGTGTCGCGTGGTCACCAAAGGTTGGATCTAGTTAGTAAAGGTTATAAATTTGCACAATTGCTATGTCTCTGGATAAACCACAGGTTAAGGATTGGGATAAGCGATAGAGAAAATGAATGCAGTCACCTTGTCGCTTGATGATGATTTTTGTAAAAAAGTGACAGTATTAAATATGTCAGTGTGAATTATTCGGTGGCTAATCAGATCTCCAGATTTTGATTACTATGCAGGAAAAGGGTAGCTGAGATGTATGACAGAGGGCCAATCCCAGGATGACATGTCAGCTTATTTTTTTTTTATAAGGTTTAGCCGAGGATTCAGTTTTACAAATTTGATTTTCCTGTCACACTCAAGAAACTACGGCTAGGTTTTCAATTATGTTCACAGTATGTGGAATTTAAGACAGAATTGATGTTCTCAGAATCATGAGCCATGTACTTTGAATAGTTACTATAAGGAGATGATTTCTTGTTCATGTACATTCACCTTGCTTTCTAAGTTGCTAAATTTAATAAGTTCAGTTGCCAAACTAGAGTAAAATCCAAAAGTTTGCAGAGTTCTCTAAGAATTAAGAGTTCATTATTTCCAGAATTGTGTGTAAGACAGTTTGTGAAGTCTCTATAATAGATTTGTTTCAATACCGGTAATGAAGAGGAGAATTCAAACACTGAAAACATGAGCAGAGTAGTGAGTGTAGCTTCGACCAGCGGAGAAAGTGAGAGGGTGGAGGATGAGGCAAAGGGAAAAGTGAACTATTCAGATGAATTCCTCTGTCTCCTTCCTGGTTCAACACAGAACAAGAAGGTTAATGCTAATGTCCTCATTGATGAGTATAAAGACATTCAAGATGCTGTGACTCCAGGAACAACAGGTTTTTCCCTCTTCAACTATTTTTATAAGAATTCTGATAAGCCCATCCCACTATCAAACCCATGGACCTGTGGTTTAGCCAGGTTACTTGTTCCAGATGTCTTCCTGGATGTAGACTTTTTTTAAGACCTAGCCAATCACTATGATGTTTTTTTCTAAAACCATCAGAAGGGATGATGGCATAGCCCTATTAATTTTGAATAGAAATTCATTCATGTAAGCCTTCAGCTTATACATCACCATGTCTACCAAAATTGACATGACAAAGCAAAAATAGAGGTATACTTTGAAGCCTAGGATTGCTAGGAGCCAGTTGTTAAAACATATGTTAAAAGAAGTAAGAAAGTACTTAGATCCTATGTCTGGGGACAACCCATATTATTACAAGGATCTACACTTCTATATTAAGTATGCTGCCTATGCCCTGTGTAGAGTGTTGCGGATAGATGGAGATGCATAGAAGATTGATGCAGGGATTCTGATGATGGTGTTGGACCTGCAAGAGGTCCACTCTAACACCAGTTATGATTATATTTAGCACATCATAGATGAAATTCATGAGGGTTTCATTGCAACCCACAAGAGATTGAAGAACCCAAAGGAGAAGGAGCCTAAATTTTTACATTACTCAGTTCTTATGCATCTCCTTTTGCATTTCAATTTTGTCATTATGGATGTTAATAATTTAACTCCTCAGAGATTCTATCAATCAGGACCAAATCCTATCCAATTTTGGGTGAGGGTTTGGAATTACACTTCTAGGGAGTGTGATTATTGTGCCTTTCAGAATTGGATTATGTATCCAATAGTACAGAGTTTGGGAACAAGCAGAACAAGAATCCCATTAAAGGTTATACAACTTCTTAGGCCCTATGATTATACAGATAGCTAGCCTAGAAAGCGTAATTGGGGTGACTTCTTTATGGAAGAAAATTGCACAGTTATCAGGGTATATGGGTGTATTCACCCACCTCATTTTTTACCATATTATGTACCAGTAAGAATGGCGGCAATGGAGTTTATATGACAGCTATTGTTGATAGACAACGAGCATTTTGTGCCACATAAGAAGGGGACATTGACCCCTAGGCAGTTTAAGATTTCTAATTTCACAATTGGCAAGGGTGCCATTGATGCAGTAGGTCAATGGTTGGGAAAATATAGGATGGGGGCAGCCCCTTATAGATACATTAACCCAGAGGGTTTTATGGCAGGGGTAAGGAGATTGTATACTCCTACAATCCCCAATACAAATGTCCACTGTGAATGCATAGAAGAAGATGCAACAAGGAATCTCTTGGATGAAGATGATATTCATACAAGAAGACTGAGGATACAAGAGTTGCTAAAAATTGAGAAGTAAATAAAGAGAAATGGGTTGGATTTTGGGGGTTTTTACCCTGACCTCCCATATTTTGATAGGACCAAAGCCATGATAGACAACTATTATGTGCTTATAGATCAATTGGATACAGTTCTTGACAAGAAAGGTGCTCAGAAACTTGGTCATTCAGAGTTAGAATACAATAGTAGTAGTGACAATGATTATGCACGTCCTACTATGTATGCTTCATCACAGCAAGATATTGCTAAAATACCACAGTTGCAGGGAGTAAAGGGTCACATTATATATTTGACAGTTGCCACCCAACCAGATGATTTAGGAGAACCTACTGCAAAGAGGCAAAAAATGGAAATAGGTCAGCCCTCAACTAAAGGGAAGAATAAGAAGAAAGATAAGGCTAAGGCCTTAGTACCTGGCAATAGGTTATATGATCATAATCTAAGAAAGGAAATAAGAGAAGGAAAGAAACAACAGCCTGATTTAGATGATGAGGTTGAAGTGCCCCTTAAGACATGTATTGATGAGAGATTAATTCATCAATAGGAGTTCTTAAATGATGATAATTTTGTAAAGACTAAGGAGTTTAAGGACTTCCTAAGAAGGTACAAGAAAGAACAAATCAGAGAAGAACTGATAGTTGATGACAAAGAAACTATAACTAATGAGGCATTGATGGCTCTGCAAAATTATGATCCTAAAAATGAGGATATTTCACCAGAGGATGCCAGGAAATTAGTATTGGGAAGTGGGATACTATTGGCTAAGGGTTTGGATTTAGCATCCGCCTTCATTATTGATAAAATAAGGAAACAACCAGATCTCAAGATGGCTAGTGAAGTGCAAATGGGCAATGTAATAAAAGGATTTGGGTATAGCCCAAAGTCTCAAGCCTTTGCAATGTGGAGCCTGTGTCCAAAAGACCGAAAACCCCAAGTGGTGAACATTCAGGAGAATATGGTAGGAAATCAAATGGTCTGGCAATGCAAAATACAGGGGATTTGGATATATCCCAAATCATGACACATTGCGCTCACTTGAATGAAGACAACACTAAGCAATTGTCTGAAAGGTGCAGCACATTGTTGGAAGAGACTAGTGCATTGGCAAAAGACAGAGAAATGTGCCGAGTGCAACTTTATCAGAGGGATCGAATGATAAAGAAATTGATGGAAGAGTTGGAAACAAAGCCTGAGGTAATGTATGTGCCATAGCCCCTGCAAATTGAAGATAAAGAAAAATCTGAAGAAGTGGTTGAGGAAAAGGCTGAGGAAGAAAAAGGAAATGAGATTTCTTTAAGAGCATTGAAAGGTGTGCTGCAACACAGAATTGACATCTTAAAAGATAAAGTTGATGTTATACTCAATTCTTATAATAAGTTGCCAGCTTTACACATAGAGGTAATGGGGTATTTGGCTATTCTCAACCCCTATTTTACTAAGTGGTCTACTAGGGTGCAGTTATTTGAGAAGCTAGCATTATTGTAATCCCTGAGATCAGATGTGCCAGAGATAGTGATTGAAGTTGAAAATGAGATCAAAAGAGTTAATATTGCTCTCTCATTCTTTAAGGGAAAATTAAACCAAATTGAGGTAAAGTTAAGCCTCTTTTTTGATGATTTTAACAGATTTATACCTTCCTTAAGAGGAGATGATGATCAAGTGAAGGCCTTAGATGCCTGGAAAGGTGAGTTTGACAGAAAAATGCCTAGTAATGAGGCATTTATCTTAGGAACTGATATTGATGGTTCAATAAGATATTGGATGAAGCAATCAAAGCAGAAACTAACATCAATAAGTTTCTAGTAGATATAAAAAATATCAGTGATGTGAGATGGGACAGACAAAAGGTCCAAATACAAAGTACTCAGGACTTCAAGTGGCCATCAGATGATAAAGTGAAAGCATGGGAGGTGATGACTAGACCCAAGAGGAAGAAGCCAGTAGTAGAAGAAGAAATTTTGGACGATGAATAGGGATGACTACTTGGTACCTCACCATTGAAGATAAAGAGGACAGTTATTGCAAAAGGAGAATGTAGGTAAATCTGAGAGCACGGTCATCCAGACTTGACATAACTGCTGCCATCTACTATGTACACTATTAGATCAAGTCACTAGATCAGGAGAAGAACAAAGAATATCTATTTCTATATTTTTGACTTGGTCATTCTACCACTTCTTCTCTCTCTTTCTTTTTGTCTCTCCTATAGTTTTAGGGTTAGGTTTTCTGAGACCATCCAAATCTTGTAGCATCCTTTTGAAAAGGATTCCAAGATGGTTGAAGACCTATATATATATAGAAGAGAGTTGTATTCTCAAAAAAAAAAAAAAAAAGGGAGATGAAAAATTAATGTAAAGGATCAGTCTTTCTAAATCTGTGCCTGTGTTCTTTCAAGCTTCAAAGATTTTTCTTATGTATGAAAGAAGGATTACATCAATAAAATATGATGCAATTTTACTCTTCTTTATTGTTGTCTCTTTATTTCCTGTGTATTCTTTTTTATGTTAAGATTGTAAGGCAGTCTGAAGCATTTTGGTTGCAAGGTGACTATCTAATTACTTGCAAATTTCTTCCATGTAAAGAACTAAGTTTTGTGAGTATTTTTAGGAAGCATATCAGTATTTGAGGATTTGATACAATATTTTAGAGGTAATCAGATAATTTTCAAGGCAACTTATCCTAATTGCATGTAGGTTGTAAGGCAGCTTACAGTGTTTTGTTTATGTGAAACTTCAAGCTTTTGACTCTGTAACCCAAAGGATAAGTACTAATCTAGACCTGGGTCTGATAATCTATCATCATCTAAGTTTTTAAAACATTCAAAATTATTCAAAACATACTTTTCACTAAAATATATGAGCTAAACTCATTTAAGGACCTATGTCAGCAGGACAGTGTCCGCTTTGTTGATTCTTTAGAGAGTGAATCATTAGGTTATCCCTCCTGAAATCAAAAGGAAGAAGGATGCAAATCATTGACTCATTGGTTTATGTTCTCAAAACCATAGCCTGGCTTATAGTACTCTGTTACAAACTAGTTATTGCAATCCCTAAATTATTCTATAAGTTGTTATAGTGAGATTTTTGGTTCATACCCAGTGAATGAAACAATCCACCAAATATACAAACTGAGATATCAATAATCTTTAAAAGGTAAAACCTGCCTGAGTTTGTGGAGCTCAAAAATGAAAAAAGGATCTTATCCAATCCTTAGAAATTAGTATTTCTCTTGCCTAAAAGAGGTTGCAATTGAGTATATGAGGTATAATATCATCATTAGGTAAGTGTTTCAAGAAAAAGAGCTAACAGATTGGAAACTCTACTGGGGATAAAGAGATTGTAAATTCTTGTTGAAGTATTCAAAAATCTCTAGTGTTTTGTAGTTTTAAAATTTTATTGCAGTTGAGTTGGCCCATCCAAGTAATCTAGATATTGGAAACCTAATAGTTTGAGCTTGTTTTCAAGCCATATTTGTGGTTACTTGTAAGGTACCCTCTTGATAAGTATTCATCCCAAGTTTTTTGGGTGGCGACTCTGAAAGGAACATCTCTATGATTAGTGCAGAACAAATAAATGTCTTACAGAATGAATACTAGGTCAAGAGTAAGAACTGACCCAGAAAGGTTATTACATGAAGGAATCCCATCATCCTCAAGGGTTGGAACCTCTTGGAGGAAAAAGAAGAATCAATTTGATATGGATGAAACTCCTTTAAAAGGTGAAGAGGTAAATATCACAAATGATAGGAATACTATTCAGCACTCTCATGATGGAAATACTTCAGATTATGATGAGGCTGCTGAGAGAGTATTAGACACACCCAAACTCACTTCTAATTCAAATGAGAGAGAAGAGATTAATACACCTAGTTCAGATTCAGAAGATGCCCCTTCTAATATGCTGGCCAATGAAGAGAAGTTTATTTTGAAGCAGCTTGCTTTAGTTCAACAAATGAAAAAGGAAAGAGAAATGAGAAAGAAAAGAAATGATCATAAGGTTCTTGATAACAATAGAAAGAGACTTCAAAAACAAAAAACTATGAAAGAAACAGAGAAATCTCAAAAAAACCAAGAAATACCTTTCACTCATAAAGATTCTATTTTGCAAATAAATAAGGGTAAACAAAAGATGGGTGAACATAGAGATCAAGAACCTAAATTTCAGAAGCCTATGGTTGAACAAATGTCCAAGTTAGAAAGTGATTTAGAAAAATTGTGAATTGAAAAAGAAACCATGGAAAAAATGTTGGAAAAATCTCAAATGGAAGCTGCTACAATTGAAATGAAGAAAAAGATAGATTTTTTACAATCTTCAAAGTATTCTTATTTTGGACCAGAGAATAATACAACTTCTAGAGGAAAAGCTACTATGACTAAAGAAGATGATAGTTTTCAAAGGAAACCACTACATAATGAGAGTTATAAACAATTTGATTTTGTTGGTATCCTTGGATACCCCAATGCTTTTCCTAAAGATGTGGGTGATATAGGAGAAAAGATCCCAAAGTTTGTTGGTAATAATGTGATTTCTTGTGAAACACATCTAAGGAAATTCATTGACTTTGTTGATGACTTGAATATCACCCATGAAGATGTACTAATGAATTTGTTTGTTCAATCCCTGGTTGAAGATGCAAGAGAATGGTTTAGAAGCCTTGCTAATGGCTCAGTTGTTTCCATGGATAAGTTGATTGAATTATTTAAAGATCAGTATGGAGACAAAACAAATAAAGGCTTTTTATTGAATGAGTTCAATAATATCAAGAAAAATTACAATGAAGAAGTTACTGAGTTTAACACAAGATTTCAAAGAGCTATGCATAAACTATTCTAGAAGGTAAAGCTAGATGAAGAGGTTTGTCTAGCAACCTATTTAAATTCCTTTGATTCTAAGATGGGATATGCTCTGAGAGATAAGAACCCTAGAACACTCATTGATGCTTATAAAATAGCAGTCAATATTGAAATGAATAGAAGAGTGTTTGGTAAATTAAATAGGAGAGATGATGCAAGGTTTAGCAAGAGTAATCTGAAAGAGCTGGAATACAAAGAATGTAAGGCTCCTCAGAATAATAGACCTTCTTACAATACTACTTATAATCCTCAGAATAGAATGCAAAATCACCCATATGGAACTAAGTTCAAAGATGGAAAGCCTGTTATTGCACCTAAAAGGGAAAGAACAGACAATATAACTCCAGATCCCCTACATACAAATTTTTTCCATTTCTTCAATGAGGAGACATGGTGTGAAGCTTGTGACGCTCCTCATGATCCTGAATTTTGTGTTGTCTCTTTGGATTTAAAGGCAGGTGAGGGATAGGAAAGGGATGAGGGGGAAAACTGTGATTATAATATGACCAATACCTTTTCATGCCATGATGTTGATTCAAACAATGAAGAGGAGAATCATGACTCCTATGTCTCACAAGAAAGGATTGAGAACCATCACCAACAGATTTTGTTAGATAGTGAGATTGATGAATTTGATGAAAATGTAAGATGTTATGCCCAAGATGGTCAGGATGTTCCACTCATAAGGAAGGCTTCAGATGAAGAGAAGGCTAGAATTACTGCTGAGTTAGTGAATAAAGCTAGAAGCAATTATCACCTAAGGAACAGGGTGGTAGGTGGAACTGGTAGCCATCCTTCAAGTGTCTTTATAAAGGAAAACAAGGCAGACACCAGGTATGTTCAGAAAAAGGAAGGACCTAATGAAAGTGTAAATAAACACAAGGTCAAGATTGTCACAAAGGCTATAGAGCCAAATATCATTCATGAGTCAATTCAAAAGGAACACAATGGTGAAAGTGAAGTTATTATTGATAAAAAAAGGTGTTTAGATGTGAGGTATACTGTAGTAGACATGGGTCAGTGCTTGTCCCAGATGATAGTTAAGGTCCCCTTTATAGAAATGATGAGGATCAAAGAACATAAAGAAAAAGTCATGTCTTTGTTAAATAGTGTACCCACAATAAAGGCTCAAAGTCCAGTGGTAGTTTTTGAAAAGACAACCATAAAGGAAAATGAATTGGAGGTGTTGACATCTGAAATTCCTCAAATATTCCTAAATGCAACTTCCTCTCCAAAGTTTGTTGATCCATTTTTTCTCTCCTTAATAATCAGTAATAAAATGCTTAGGAATTGTATGATTGATTCAGGAGTCTCAAATACAGTTATGCCAATTGAAATCATGAAAGCAATGGGGCTAAAAGTTGATACACCTCATAGAATATGTAGAGCTATGGATTCCAGAGAGGTCCTTGTAATTGGAACTATTGAGGCTATGCCTTATCGACTAGCAGTTTTCCCTGATGTAGTGATGACAATGAATGTTCTTGTGGTTGACATACCACCTCACTATGGCATGTTGTTATCAAGAAAATGGAGTGCTTCAATGGGTGGTAGTATACAAAATGATTTATCATTTGCTACTTTCAACATTGCTGGAAAGAATGTCAATGTTTTGAGAGAGAGCCGGACTCCCCACATGATAGAAAAATATGAGGATACTCATGTCAACTGTTGCATTGACATAGACATGGAAAATTTCTGAATGCAAAAAGATGAACATAAAAATCAAGAAGCTGACCTTTTGAATAGAGAACCAATCTTGCAGGAAGATGGACTATGGAAAATGTACTTTTATGGTGCTTTCTCTAAAGAGGGATCAGGGGTAGGAGTATTATTAATATCTCCATCAGGTACAACTTTTAAATACTCATTTTTGTTAGACTTTCAATGTACAAACAATATTGTAGAGTATGAGGCTTTATTCGTAGGACTTGAAATTGCTACCAAACATGGTATTAAATGTTTAGAGGTTTATGGTGACTCTAAGTTGGTGGTAGCACAAGTCAAATCTAAATATGCTGTGAAAAATGATAGATTGAAAATGTACAAACATGCTATTTGGGATCAACTTGAGATGTTTGATGCTTTTAATATAAATTGGATAGAAAGGTCAAAAAATATTATGGCTAATTTCCTAGCGAATGTTGCTATGAAAAACAATGATTTGACCTTACATTGAGTATCAATACTTGAGGTGAAAACAAGATCAGTTCTTCCGGACAACATATATAACTGGCAGGTGTTCCAGGATGATCAAGATATTCTAATGTTCATGCAATGTTTAGATCACTATGAGAACCAAAGTATTGATTGTGGTTCCTTACTGGAACATGATGATGGAAAGGATTATATCTTTCAAAATGAAGTTGTCCAGTTAAATTCTAATCAGATTCCCAGGGGTTTGGTTGAACTTGAGGCATTGTTTATAACTCAGCAAAATGATACATCCAAGTTAAGCAATGCCAATGTTGAGGATCTAGAAGAAATAAATTTAGATTCTGAAAATAATCCTCAAACTATATACATTGGAAAAGGTTTGGATTCTCATGTAAGAATAAATCTGATTAAGCTATTGAGAAAATACAAACATGTCTTTGCTTGGTCATATAACGACTTGAAAGCATATAGAGAGGACCTTTTCCAACATGAGATTCCTCTAAAGTCTGATGCCAAGCCATTCAGACAGAAACAAAGACCTATTAATCCCTTATTGGCTCCTAAGATGCAACAGGAGTTGATGAAACTCAAAGATGCTGGGATAATCCAACCTATAAGACATTCAACATGGGTATCAAACCTAGTGCCAGTTAGGAAGAAAAATGGGGACATCAGACTATGTGTTGATTTCAGGAACCTCAACATTGCTTCATTGAAAGATAACTATTCACTACCAAATATGGAAGCAATGTTGCATAAGGTTACTGGTTGTGGATTATTGTCCATGATGGATGGTTTTTTAGGTTACAACCAGGTTTTAGTTAAAGAAACAAAGCAGTATAAAACTGTATTTACTGCTCCTTGGGGAACATATGTTTTATCAGAATGCCTTTTGGATTAATAAATGCAGGAGCAACTTTTCAAAGGGCCATGGATGTGCCTTTCAAAGATTTTATAGATCTATTCATGGTCATTTATCAGGATGACTTGACTGCATATTCCAAGAGGGCTTCAAATCATTGTGACCACTTGGGTAAGATTTTTAACAAAGCTTTGGAATATGGTGTTTCATTGAACCCTAAGAAATGTCACTTTGTAGTTAAAGAGGGGAAGTTGTTGGGACATATAGCGTCCAAAGAAGGGATAAGGATAGACCCTAAGAGAGTACAAGCAATTCAAAGAGTAATTGCTCCAAGAAATTTAAAAGGTGTTCAGTCCTTTTTAGGAAAGATAAATTTTGTCAAAAGATTTGTAGTCAATTTTGCAGAAATTGTTAAGCCCATTGTGAAATTATTGAAAAAAGATACTAAGTTTGCTTGGAATGAGGAAGCTCAGCAAGCATTTGAGAGAATTAAAGAGGCATTACAATAGGCCCCAGTTTTGAAATCTCCAGATTATACTAGGCCTTTCTCTTTGTTCTCATTTGTCTCATTTCATACTATTGCTGCAATATTACTTCAAAAGGATGAACAAGGATTTGAACATCCTATAGCTTTTTATAGTAGATCCTTGCAGGCTGCAGAACTTAATTATGAAATAATGGAAAAGCAGGCCTATGCATTGGTTAAGGCAGTAAAATCATTTAGGCCTTACTTGGTTTGTGCTAAGGTGCAGGCCTATGTTCCTCATTCAATAGTGAAAGATATCCTTACACAGTCAAAGGTTACTGGTAAGAGATGTAAATGGATTACAAGAATACAGGAGTTCAATCTTGAGATCAGTATCACCAAACTAATAAGAGGACAAGGTCTGGCAAAACTTATGACAGAAGAAAATCTAGATTTGGTGCACTTAAACCATACAGAGACACATGATCAAGCTATTACTAGTATAGAAAGGCAGCCATATTATGGTGATATTGTTTTCTTTCTCAAACATGCTAAGTGTCCTGATCATTTATCTAAAATTTAAAAGAGAAGTCTGAAATTAAAAACTCAAAGGTATATCTTGATTCAGGGAGATTTGTTTTGGAAAGATAAGAATGGTATACTGCTGTTGTGCCTAGACAATTTCCAGGCTAAGAGGGTTTTAGTTGAGATGCATGAGGGGGAATGTGGAGGTCATTTTTCTGCTAGGACCACCGCCCATAAGATTTTGAGGTCAGGATTTTATTGGCCTACTTTGTTCAAAGACACATATATTCATGTCAGAAAATGTCAACCATGTCAGAAGTTTTCCAACAAATTAAAGTTTGCAGGCACTTTGATGCTGAATCTAGTGAGTACTAAGGCCCCTTTTGATATGTGGGGGATTGATTTTATTGGTGAATTTCAAGAGTAATCTAGTGCAGGACATAGCTGGATACTGGCGGCCACTGATTACTTTACTAAGTGGATTGAGGCTATCCCTACCAGGAGGGCAACAAGCAAGGTGGTTACTAAGTTTCTCATGGATAACATTTTAACCAGGTTTGGTGTGCCTAGTAAATTAGTGATAGATAATGCTATGAGTTTCAGATCAGAAGAAATGATGAGCTTCTATGAAAGGTATGGGATCACAATATCATACTCATCCCCATATCACCCACAATCTAATGGACAAGCTGAGTCTAGTGACAAAAGCATATTGAAGATACTAAAGAGGACCCTGGAACAAAATAAGAAAACATGGAATACAAAGTTGAGGTTAGCCCTTTGGGCTAATAGAATCACAACCAAGAAAGAAACTGGTAAATCCCTTTTTGAATTGGTATATGGTTTTCCAGCAAGGTTTCCAGTGAATAATTTATTACCTGTTTACCAGTTTATACAAGAAGAACACTTAGAGATCTTTGACCCAATGCAAGATAGAATGATGCAGTTGATAGAGTTGGATGAAACTAGAAGAGAAAGTCAGAGGGAGAACATACGGTTACAATAGAAAATGAAATATTTGTTTGACAAGAGTGCTACTAATAGAAAGTTTTAGGCTGGTGACTTAGTTCTCCGATGGAATGCAAGGGCAGAAAATAGAGGTAAGCATAAGAAATTTGAATCTTTATGGTTAGGGTCTTATATAATCTCAGAACATTATGGCAAAGACTCATATTTGTTGAAAGATATGGAAGGAAAAGGTTTTAAGTTTCCTGTGCATGGGAAATTTTTAAAACCTTTATTCAAGTGAAAATCATTGCAGTGCATGAGTAAATATGTATTATATGTTTAGTCTCTTCCCTGTTTGTTAGTTCTATAAATATTTCCCTTCTTGTTCTTGGTCTGTTATGCTCCATTTTTGTGGTGGTCTACAACCAGAGATTCTGTGGTTCTTTGTCATAAAACTTGTTTATCCAATCCTCATCAGAGCCACTGTTGGTTGTATTCCTAGTTTTGCCTTCTTTTTCCTCTATTCTGTGGTCTTCCCTCTCCAGGTTTTCAAATTTTCATGTCTTTCAGCCTAAAACATGTGAAAATATTCAAAGTCCTAAACCCTAGCTCTTGTTCAACATTCAAATTTGAATAAAACCCTAAGGCATTGTTCATTTTATATTTATCAGTTACTTTTTATTCCACTTAAGTCATGAGCTCTTTTGCAATCGCATAGTCACACAACTTAAAATAGCATATTCCTCTTTATCCCTGACTTAGCGATTATCCGGTGTCGCGTAGTCTCATGTAGTATAGGAATATTCCCTGTTCTTTTCCAGACTTTGCGATTTTCTTTATGTTGCGTTATTGATGATTCATTTGAACAGAGCCGTAATATGTCAGTGGGCCCACAGATCAGTCGGGTTGTCACCAGTTAACCCAGGTTTCAAATCAGAAGAAGACATCTGTCAAGAGATGAGTGGATTCCAGAATGATCGCTTAAAGATATAAGTGTATTTGGCAACCACGAGACTGCTTAAGGGTCATTGCTAGTCGCAGGGTCTCGAGATGTTTTAAAGGCATGATAAATAACTTGGCGATTAAGCGACAACCATCAGATGAAGTTATGAAAGGATCCTACGATAGTTGCCAAGTCTGAGAATAAAAGAACCTAAGGAAAAAATTCCTCACGACTCAGCAGATAAGGGTATGTCACAAGGTTGCAAGATGGTTTTAAAGATAGAATGCTTTGTTGTGGTGTCTCATCAGCCTTTTGGCATTCAACATTCACATTTGGTGATCAGGAGACTAAGGGTTGTCACGCAGTCTGGCGGAGAAAGGATAACATTGGGCGACTAAGATATAACTGCAAAAGATAACACTAACTGTTAGTCGCATAGTCTGGGAAAGGAACATGGGTTAGTGATAACCACTGGCGACTTAGATTTTCCTTGTGTCATGTGGTCGCCAAAGGTTGGCTCTGGTTAGTAAAGGTTTGGAATTTTCACAGTCGCTGTGTCTCTAGATAAACCACAAGTTAAGGATTGGGATCAGCGACAGAGAAAATGAATGCAGTCACCTTATCGCTTGATGATGATTTTTGTAAAAAAGCACCAGTATTAAATATGTCAGTGTGAATTATTCGGCGGCTAATCAGATCTCCATATTTTGATTACTGTGTAGGAAAAGGGTAGCTGAGAGGTACAAAAGAGGGCCAATCCCAGGATGACATGTCAGCTTATTTGAATTTTATAAGGTTTAGCCAAGGATTCAGTTTTACAAATTTGATTTTCCTATCACACTCAAAAAACTACGGCTAGGTTTTCAATTATGTTCACAGTATGTGGAATTTAAGACAGAATTGATGTTCTCAGAATCATGAGCCATGTACTTTGAATGGTTACTATAAGGAGATGATTGCTTGTTCATGTACATTCACGTTGCTTTCTGAGTTGCTAAATTTAAGAAGTTCAGTTGCCAAAACAGAGTAAAGTCCAAAAGTTTGCAGAGCTCTCTGAGAATTAAGAGTTCATTGTTTCTAGAATTGTGTGTAAGATAGTTTGTGAAGTCTCTATAATAGATTTTTTTCAATACCGGTAACAAAGAGGAGAATTCAAACACTGAAAACATGAGCAGAGTAGTGATTGTAGCTTTGACCAGTAGAGAAATTGAGAGGGTGGAGGACGAGGCAAAGGGAAAAGTGAACTATTCAGATGAATTCCTTCGTCTCCTGCCTGGTTCAACATAGAACAAGAAGGTTAATGCTAATGTCCTCATTGATGAGTATAAAGATGTTCGAGATGCTATGACTCTAGGAACAACAGGTTTTTCCCTCTTCAACTATTTTTATAAGAATTCTGATAAGCCCATCCCAGTATCAAACCCTTAGACCTGTGGTTTAGCCAGGTTACTTGTTCCAGATGTCTTCCTGGATGTAGACTTGTTTTTAGACCTAGCCAATCAATATGATATTTTTTCTAAAACCATTAGAAGGGATGATGGCACAACCCTATTAATTTTGAACAGAAATTCATTCATGCAAGCCTTCAGCTTAGACAGCACCATGTCTACCAAAATTGACATGACAAAGAAAAAACAGAGGTATACTTTGAAGCCTGGGATTGCTAGGAGCTAGTTGTTAAAACATATGTTAAAAGAAGTAAGAAAGTACTTAGATCCTATGTCTGGGGACAACCCATATTATTACAAGGATCTACACTTCTATATTAAGTATGCTTCCTATGCCCTATGTAGAGTGCTAGGGATAGATGGAGATGCAAAGAAGATTGATGCAGGGATTCTGATGATGGTGTTGGACCTGCAAGAGGTCCACTCTAACACCAGTTATGATTATATTCAGCACATAATAGATGAAATTCATGAGGGTTTCATTGCAACCCAGAAGAAAATGAAGAACCCAAAGGAGAAGGAGCCTAAATTTTTACATTACTCAGTTCTTATGCATCTCCTTTTGCATTTCAATTGTTTCATTATGGATGTTAATAATTTAACTCCTCAAAGATTCTATCAATCAGGACCAAATCCTATCCAATTTTGGGTGAGGGTTTGGAATTACACTTCTAGGGAGTGTGATTATTGTGCCTTTCAGAATTGGATTGTGTATCCAATAGTACAAATTTTGGGAACAAGTAGAACAAGAATCCCATTAAAGGTTATACAACTGCTTAGGCCCTATGATTATACAGATAGCTGGCCTGGAAAGCATAATTGGGGTGACTTCTTTATGGAAGAAAATTACACAGTTATCACGGTATATAGGTGTATTCACCCACCTCATTTATTACCATATTATGTACCAGCAAGGGTGGTGGCAATGGAGGTTATATGGAAGCTATTGTTGACAGACAACAAGCATTTTGTTGCACATAAGAAGGGGACATTGACCCCTAGGCAGTTTAAGATTTCTAATTTCACAATTGGCAAGGGTGCCATTGATGCAGTAGGTCAATGGTTGGGAAAATACAGGATGGGGGCATCCCCTTATAGATACATTAACAAAGAGGGTTTTATGGCAGGGGTAAGGAGATTGTATACTCCTACAATCCCCAATACAAATGTCCACTGTTAATGCATAGAAGAAGATGCAACAAGGAATCTCTTGGATGAAGATGATATTCATACAAGAAGACTGAGGATACAAGAGTTGCTAAAAATTGAGAAGAAAATAAAGAGAAATGGGTTGGCTTTTGGGTGTTTTTACCCTGACCTCCCATATTTTGATAGGATCAAAGCCATGATAGACAACTATTATGTTCTTATAGTGAAATTGGATATAGTTCTTGACAAGAAAGGTGCTCAGACACCTGATCATTCAAAGTCAGAATACAATAGTAGTAGTGACAGTGATTATGCACGTCGTACTATGTATTCTTCATCACAACAAGATATTGCTGAAATACCACAGTTGAAGGGAGCAGAGGGTCACATTATAGATTTGACAGTTGCTACCCAACCAGATGATTTAGAAGAACCTACTGCAAAGAGGCAAAAACTGGAAATAGGTCAGCCCTCAACTGAAGGGTAGAATAAGAAGAAATATAAGGCTAAGGCCTTAGTACCTGGCAATAGGTTATATGATCATAACCTAAGAAAGGCAATAAGAGAAGAAAAGAAACAGCAGCCTGATTTAGATGATGAGGTTGAAGTGCCCCTTAAGGCATGTATTGATGAGAGATTAATTCATCAGCAGGAGTTCTTAAATGATGATAATTTTGTAAAGACTGAGGAGTTTAAGGACTTCCTAAGATGGTACAAGAAAGAACAAATCAGAGCAGAACTGACAGTTGATGACAAAGAAACTATAAGTAATGAGGCATTGATGGCTCTCCAAAATTATGATCCTGAAAATGAGGATATTTCACCAGAGAATGCCAGGAAATTAGTATTGGGAAGTGGGATACTATTGGATGAGGGTTGGGATTTAGCATCTGCCTTCATTATTGATCAAATAAGGAAACAACCAGATCTCAAGATGGCTAGTGAAGTGCAAATGGGCGATGTAATAAAAGGATTTGGGTATAGCCCAAAGTCTTAAGCCTTTGCAATCTGGAGCATGTGTCCAAAAGACCAAAAACCCCAAGTGGTGAACATTCAGGAGAATATGGTGGGAAATCAAATGGTCTGGAAAATGCAAAATATAGGGGATTTGGAGATATCCCAAATAATGACACATTGGGCTCACTTGAATGAAGACAAGACTAAGGAATTGTCTGAAAGGTGAAGCACATTGTTGGAAGAGACCAGTGCATTCGCAAAAGACAGAGAAATGTGTTGAGTGTAACTTTATCAGACGGATCACATGATAAATAAATTGATGGAAGAGTTGGAAACAAAGCCTAAGGTAATGTATGTGCCACAGCCCCTACAAATTGAAGATAAAGAAAAATCTGAAGAAGTGGTTGAGGAAAAGGCTGAGGAAGAAAAAGGAAATGAGATTTCTTTAAGAGCATTCAAAGGTGTGCTGCAACACAGAATTGACATCTTAAAAGATAAATTTGATGTTATACTCAATGCTTATAAAAAGTTGCCAGCTTTACACACAGAGGTAATGGGGTATTTGGCTATTCTCAACCCCTATTTTACTAAGTGGTCTACTAGGGTACAGTTATTTGAGAAGCTAGCATTATTGCAATCCCTGAGATCAAATGTGCCAGAGATAGTGACTGAAGTTGAAAATGAGATCAAAAGAGTTAATATTTCTCTCTCATTCTTTAAGGGCAAATTAAACCAAATTGAGGTAAAGTTAAGCCTCTTTTCTGATGATTTTAATAGATTTATACCTTTCTTAAGAGGAAATGATGATCAAGTGAAGGCCTTAAATGCCTGGAAAGGTGAGTTTGATAGCAAAATTATTAGTAATGAGGCATTTATCTCAGGAACTGAAATTGATGTAGAACGGTTCAATAAGATATTGGACGAAGCAATCAAAGCAGAAACTGAGATCAATAAGTTTCTAGTAGATATCAAAAATATCACTGATGCGAGATGGGACAGGCAAAAGGTCCAAATACAGAGTACTTAGGACTTCAAGTGGTGATCATATGATGAAGTGAAAGCATGGGAGGTGATGACTACACCCAAGAGGAAGAAGCCATCAGTAGAAGAAGAAATTTTGGATGATGAATAGGGATGACTACTTGGCACCTCACCATTGAAGATAAAGAGGACAGTTATCGCAAAAGGAGAATGTAGGTAAATCTAAGAGCACGGTCATCTAGACTCGACATAACTGCTTCCATCTACTATGTACACTATCAGATCAAGTCACTAGATCGGAAGAAGAAAAAAGAATATCTATTTCTATCTTTTTGACTTGGTCATTCTACCGCTTCTTCTCTCTCTTTCTTTTTGTCTCTCCTGTAGTTTTAGGGTTAGGTTTTTTGAGACCATCCGAAGCTTGTAGCATCCTTTTGAAAAGGATTCCAAGATGGTTGAAGACCTATATACATAGAAGAGAGTTGTATTCTAAAAAAAAAAAAAAAAGGGAGATGAAAAATTAATGTAAAGGATCAGTCTTTCTAAATCTGTGCCTATGTTCTTTCAAGATTCAAAGCTTTTTCTTATGTATGAAAGAAGGATTACATCAATAAAATACGGTGCAATTTTACTCTTCTTTATTGTTGTCTCTTTATTTC
>MU223687.1:522540-551217 GCA_018584345.1 Thuja plicata | reverse complement strand
ATATGATATATAATGTAATATTTAATATTAATATATATTATATAATATTTAATATATAATTCAATATATAATATTTAATATATAATATTCAATATATAATATTTAATATATAATTCAATATATAATAGATATTATATATTATTTAATATATTTAATATGTATAATATCATATGAAGTATGGAGAAAGGGGAGGGAAAGAGGGAGAAAGGGGAGGGAAAATTAAAAATTAAAAATTCTTCCAGATTTATCGGGTACCCGATTAGGCTTGGTATTGCTTTGTGCACCAAACCTACCTAGTCAACTCTTCAAATGTCTAAAAAATGTGTTTTTCCCCTATTTCTCTGAGTTCCAGACTTCAACCATGTAGCTGCTGACTTTTTTTTGACCTGAATTTGATGAAACGAAAAGGGTATCTTAAGGAGATTATCAGCTTTCTATCGATATAATTTCTATCAAATTTTGAATTCGGTAAGTAATTATTAGTTATTTTCCAATTGAGTTACCTCTAAAGTGTTGATTTATATACTGATTGAAAATGGCTATAACTTTCAGACAGTATAACATTTTTGAAAACTGAAAAATGTGTCACATTCTATGCTTCACCTACTATAAGAAAAAAAATTATTTTTTTGAATTTGGTAAAGTTTTCAATGAGTTAAGGTGGTCAGACATGGGAGTTTTTTATTCTGAAAACGTTGTAGCAAATAATTCATAATTAATTTTTTTTTAGCATAAAATTGCACAAAAATATGCGTCACATCTGGGAAGGAGTTTGCTACTTATATATAAAATCTTATAAAAAAATATTATCATTTGATTATGATTAAGGTGGTCAGACATACACCTAATTCTTATTTTTTCCTGAAATTTTTGTACTACTGCATTGAAATCTATACTTTACAGGTCAATCATATTAACTTGTTTCAAAAAAGGCCTAGTAGTTTAGAAACTACATTCAATTTCCTACAGATTCTATTGTTACAACTTTTTGATATTAAGTTGATAGCTAGTTCAAATTTTCACATCAAGTTGACTAGCCCTGATTTTGCTGATTTTTCATTGCCACTTAAGGGCATAGTTTGGCCCCCCATGATCTTGCACATACCCATAAGCAAGAAGCAGAATTGTATTTCTCAGTCAATAGCAGAAGCTGAATATGTTGCAACAATATTGAATTGTTCAACCATGGTTTGGATCAAGCAAATGGTTAAAGACTTTGGCATTCAGGTTGATTATCCTATTGTTATTCACTGTGATAATACTAGCACTATCAACATGTCTAAGAACCCTGTGATGCACGCAAAGACAAAACACATAGAGATCAAGTACTAGTTTTTAAGAGAAAAGGTTGTAGAAAAAGAAGTGAAATTGGACTATGTGAGCACCAAAGAATAGTTGGCAAATATTTTCACAAAGCCCTTATCAAAGGATACTTTTGAGTATCTCATGGAAAAGTTAGGAGTAATTCCCTCTCTTGAGTTTGTTTAGAAGCAGCAAGATCATCAGTCATTAAGTGACTGATGAATGGTTGACTACTCTACTTCTGGAGTAGTACCTATGACTAAAGATCTATGGTGCTCTTTTCCATTAATTTCAAAGGGGGTGTATGTACTAAGGGGGAGTATATATATGGAACAAAAACACAGTCAGAGGAACTGTAGCAGTATAGATAAATCTTTGATGAGGATATTGAGAAGACTGTAAAAGAAAGAGGACACCATGAACAGAAGATGTTTTTGATATCATATGTTTCCATCAATGTCAAGGGGGAGATTGTTGGAGATTTGATTCTATTCATTTGATTGATTGTATGTTTTTCATTGATGACAACATATAATACATAGTAGTAATTCTGTATGTACTTATCAGAATGATGACATGAAGACTTGCATGGTTAGCTACATGTTGTTGACATGTTTATTATGTTATGTTCATATATGTAGATCCAGATATGATGTTTCAGTCAAGTTGTGTAATTCTGTTATTGGCAGTTACAGTTCTGGAAGAGTATCTATTTAGAGTCGACATATGTAACGTGTTTCTTGAGTTGCACCTATCTTCAGGATATGCATGTGTATATTCATGATTAGTTATGACTTGATGATAGTTATCTAAAGGCGCCAAATGTGTTTCATGAAGATTGCAAAGCTAGAGTAAATTTGGTGAGGTTGACTTAGTGAAACATCGCGTCTATTCAGTTTATACTTGCATGGTTGTAATTATGCTTGCGTGCTTAGTAGAGCTGACAAGGATGTTATGAAGAGTTGTATTTTAGGTCCCATGATCTCATACTTTGAGGAAGATACTTATAGCAAGTCATTTGTGATACGCTAAGTGTGAGTTATACAAAAAGAGAAGAAAGATGTATAGAGCAGATTATCAAAGTTGGTTCATTCATGAAGAGTCTATGTAAAGAAGAGGTGAAAGATTGTAATACACTGGAACTGATCAAAAAAATAGGTCTACTCTATATTTCATCATCAGATATAGTGCATATCTATTATACAGAAGGTTGTAGCATTCACCATTAAGCAGTGAGCTTTTGGACAGTGAGTCCACCACCCCTAATAGGGTTATTTGTAAAAGACTCCTAACAGGGTCCGACCCTTAACCTGGTCACTATACTTATTGCATTGTAAAGTAAAACTCCTAATAGGGTTGAAATATCTTCATATAGGGATTACTATAAACAAGTATATTTCATTATGTGTGCTAATTCCCACCGGGGTTTTTACCATTTGGTTTCCCCGTAATCAAATTGTGTGTTGTGTACTTTGTTATCTAATTAAGCATTTACTTTGTTATATTCTAAAGTTAAGGAAGTAAAAAAGAATAAAGTTACTGATAACTAATTCACCCCCCCTCTTAGTTATCCTTTGGGACTATTCTAACACAAGATGAATGGGCACACAAGTCTTGAATGCTGAAAAAAGAAAAAGGCAGGGATGGAAGCCAAAAGGTCAAGAAACTCCATATCAACCGAAGAGAATCAATAATCAGTATGTATGGGAGTACAATAATTTGGAAAAATTTTCAACATGTGAAAGGTATGGTCACATTGCCACAAATTATATGAGACTATGGACTAGAAATTCTAGAGGATGGACTAACCCCAGAATGACATGTTTACACTGTCATAAAGTTGGTCATCTCAAAAAGGACTAAAAAGACTGAATGACAGAGACAAGCACATACTCCAATGGAAAGACCATTGAAGATATCCAAAAGGCTAGAGACAAGATGTGGAGAAAAGATTCAAGCAATGATGAAGCTTGAATAAGCAATACAAATCGTGACACCCCATCCAATGGATCTGGTGACATCACCAACCCCACCTAAGTAGAACAAGTAAGTATGGAACTACATTAACACTAAGCTATTAATTTACATTAGTTCCATAATATGATGAAATAATTCCAAATTACCATAAGAAAGATGCATCATGGTTATACTTGTTAAAAAATATGTAAACTAATTCTTCGGGCATATATATACCGAAACTCGTCGGTACACACTAAAAGGAAAGATTGTCTACATTTATCGAGCGACGTCAGTTATAAGAAAAAAATGTTAGTATTGACTGAGGTGTATTGGTAAACAAGCACATGAACAAACTATCTATGTTATCGAAACCTATTGGTAAAGGCTAAGAAAACTTTGACTACTCAGAACATTATAAGAATCACTGATGGAAATAAAGACTTCACCAACGAACTCAGTCTTTAAACACCAATGAGTTGGTAAGAATTTATTACATGTTTTTTAGGGAAACATCTATAAATAGAGCATCAAAGTGACTCATTTGTCATGACACACAAAGTAGAGAGAGAAAAGGTGATTTTGAGAAAAAAAAACCAAGTTGCAGAGCGATCACAACTCGGACACCAAGCACACCAAAATAGTTTAGAGATCTATGCAAACACAACAATAATTTCTACAAACCAATAACTTCATTCTTTACACATTTACATAGAAGCCCTAATTTCTGAAAATGGCATCAACATCATGATCTGTAAAAGATAAGAAGGCTAAGAAGGATGAATTTTAACTCATCAAAAACAATGCATGTGAGGAACCCAAATATAATATTCATCTAGAGGTTGCCTCACAACCCAATGACGTTGGTGCATTCTCATGCATACCAGCTAGGGTTTTGCTAGTTGAGGATGTCTGATCCTTCATACACTACAAGATTGTAGAGATTAGAATGTCAGAGATGGAAGAAGCTTACTAGAAGCATTGTAATGAAGATGGAACACTTAAGGATGAACACAAACACATTGAGGTAAAAGGGCTTACCAATGCCCTAAAGTTTTCGAAGGTCTTCAAAATTGATTAGATTCAATTAGTGCTAAGTAGAATGCACAATAACAAGTTATGGTTGGATGAACTAAAGGAAATTGCCTAAGATGTCATCCATGTGGTCACCACTTACCTCGTAACTGATAAAGTAAAGGTGCTCAAGCATCCACCGAAGGCAGAGACCGAAAAGATGACTGGACCCAAATGGGATGGGCGTGGACTGAAAGTGACAACCATAGCCGATGATAAAGTTAAGTTTGGTGCATGTGTACTGGGTTAAAAATTATTCTAGGCTAGCAGATTAAATAGTATTTCATCAGGTTTTGTGGATATAGCTTACAAAATCATGAAGAAAGGTACACAGTTAGACTTGTCTAAGCTACTCTTGAGTCAGTTGAAAGAAAATCTCAAGAAAATCATGAATACAAAGTCAAACACCTATAAGTTTGGATTATTAATCATTTGCATTTTCTTTTATTTTCAAGAAAATTTCCCATCTGTTGGAGATGTAAAATGGGACAGCACCAAGCCGATAACCATGCAAATCAATGAGTACATAGATCCACTAGGAGATAATTTTGAAACTGTCATGGATGAATAACTTAATGTATTCAAAGAATGAATGCAAAAGAGGGTAAGAATCCCCAAGAAACTCGTCAATCAATTTAAGGATGAGATATGCTTCATGGTCGACATAGATCATTCAACATCAAACCTATTGTAGCAAGAACATCATGGTTGCAACCACTAGAATATGAGATCAACATTTATCTTACGACAAAGGCAATTGATTCCTTAATCAATGAGCCACTAGGAAAAAAGAAACCAAGGTTTGGCACATATGAGAAGGCCAAGAAAAGAATTAAATCAGGCCTAGTAGTAAAAAAGAAGGACAAAATGGTAAAAAATCTCAAGAAGATTCTAACTGTAGAAGAGGAAGAAGATGAGCAAGATCAAGAGATAGAACAAGAGGAGGAAACCGAAGAACATGTGTCTATCGGTAAAGATGAAGAAAACACTGACTCAGAGGAAATAGAGTCAGACTAACCACCTCCTCCACCATCAAAGAGACCAAGAACTATAGCTACTTCAAGGAATAGAAGCCAAATATCTAAAGAATCTACTCCTTCACCTCTTAAGAAGGGAAAAGTTGGGAAATATAAGAGAAAAAAACTTGCACTAAAGAGAGGACAAAATAAGAAGGGTAGAAAATTCAATAGATCCCAAGAGGATATAGAGGATACCGAACGAGATGAAGCCTTAGAGGCATAAAATGTCAACGTAAAGGAACCTGACATCATTGATGAAATTTGTGTTTACATTGCAAATTCTGGATCTATTACTGATCCACATATTAGAAAATGGGGGAAAAGAAATCAGGAAGATCAAAATAAAATTGAAAAAGCCATGATAGCTAAGATGTATAACTTCAAATATGTACCCATGAAATTTGAAGGAAGTTATGTACCATGGGAACTCTTGGATAGATTATCTTCCTGTTGGACATATGATTTGGTAAATGAGAAAGAAATTAGAGAGAGAGAGAGAGAGTACTTGTCTCTCTAATGCCACCTAAATCAACAAAGGTAGAAATACATGAAATGATGGAGAAACACAAGAAAAAATTCTCACCGAAGCTACGGGCATACAAATTTCTTGAAGGAATGATGATTGAACTTGAAAATGATAGTCACAATAAATGATGCAAGATGATGAATAGGCCAGTTGAGAAAGACAATCCCGAAAAATACCTTCAATAACAAGATGTTGATAAGGAAAATAAAGATGATACATCCATTGAGCTGGATAAAGAGGAAGATGATACAATAGGGAACAAAGATGCATATGTGGTAGAGGAAACATGGGATGATACCATAAATGACAACATTGTAGAAACCAATATCATCGACATTACTGATGACCTAGGAAAATAAATCAATAAGGATGAAGATGTCACTATTGTAAAAGATACAATCGATGAACATGACACAACAATTTATGGAGCATAGGTGAACATTCCAGGCAAACTACCAATATTGATACAAGCTATCAATATCATGCAAGAACCAAGTAAATCAACTAACAAGGAAAATCCAAAGGATGTAGGAGAAGAAGCAAATAAAGATAACACCGATGATCAGCAAAGCATCGTAGATACTCAAAATGTAACCGACACTAGAAAGATTACAAAAGGAGATAAGGACAAAGATGTGAATACTCAAGATAAGAATGAGAAAACCAAGGTAGATGATGCAAAGGACTCAAATGAAGGAGACAATCTAAAAGATGAAAGTCCTGAGAAAACACACAAACATGCTACAGACAATGCTAAGGTGAATGTAGAGAAGTCTGTAGACATACGATGAGCTAAAACTGATGCAAAGCAATAGAAATAAGCACAACATGTCACATCGTCAAGTAAAATAGAAAAGGCTGAGAAATTAGCAATGGTTCTACACTCCACTAAGTCACAAAATAATAAGAAGACAAAGAAGAAC
The DNA here is from genome assembly GCA_018584345.1 of Thuja plicata. Lineage (NCBI taxonomy): Eukaryota > Viridiplantae > Streptophyta > Pinopsida > Cupressales > Cupressaceae > Thuja > Thuja plicata. The sequence goes on along the minus strand of MU223687.1, from coordinate 544,417 downwards.
AAGTTGTAGGTTACACTTGAAAAAATCATTGAAATACCGAAGTGTGACCCCACTACACTTGACATGGATGCACTACAAGAATATGGAGAGATATGCTAAAGGAAGGCATTACAAGAAAAGCTGAAGAAACAACATAAGGAATCAATGGTACTAGAGACAACATGGGACATTCTACACTAGATTGTACCCGATGTTGATATTGATCAAAGCAAGCCAATAATTTATCAACTAGATATCCTCACCAATGCCATCACAAATCAAAATGTTGATGCTAAGAAAGCAATTGAGGAGAGAACCAAAATGAAGTATCAACAAAAGCTTCTAGAGAACATTTGCCAAGAAGTGGCCAAAAATAAGGTAAAGATGTGAGAATTCATATCAGAATTAGATCCCATTATATCTAAAGCCATAACCTTAAGCCAAAATCTAACCACAATTGAAAAGTTCACTCAAGAAAATAGTGAAAATATAGCAAAGCTAGATATAGATCTAGCAAACAGTGCTAGTAGCCTAAAAACCGATGGAGAAAATTCAGTCAAACTACATTATGAAAAGATCATAGATGTAAAATGGTTAAGGAAAGAGCTGTGGGAAGCATAGAAATGATTTAGAGAACAAGTAACCGAGCTACGAGCTCGACTTATTCCAAATATCACACTGCTGCAACAACATATCAGTTCTACAAGGCAACTGATAGCAACTCACGGGATGTCTATAGAAAACAACATCTATGATATGCATGCCAAGATAACACTTGAGAAAATGGCTCTAGAAAACCTGAAGGAGCAATGGGAGAAAATTATGGAAGACATGAAGTCTTCTCATTCACACATTTTTTATAAGCTCTAAGGTAATTGACCTTTGCCCTTAATATCAAATAAAGGGGGAAATGATACTTGTACAAAATATCATTGAAAATGTTATGTACACTTAGTAAGAATGGGAAAAAGGTAGATATGTATATGTATATTCATAAAAAGATAGTGATATTAAGAAGGAAAATATATCATATGTATAGATATATCGGCATATACATAGGGGGAGTCATTAAATGACTAAGGATTATATATGCTGTATATACTTAACATTTTGTTAGTATTTTGCACATATCAATTTTTGATACTAATGTCAAAGGGGGAGATTGATGACATTAATTTGTCATTAGTATTCAAACAACACTTTTGGAAATCTTACACCATAAGACGGTGATGCGGGAGCATCGTGACCCATTAACATTATGAGGAGTTTCATAATAATTTAATGTTTGAGTCCTTTTGATTTTAGTGGGACCATGTTGAGAAAGGGTTAAAAATCCCAAAGAATTGCATTGTAATGTGTTTAAAATAGCATTGTAATTTGCATCGTAAAATTCTTAAAATAGAAGTATAATTTATGAAAGAATGGGAATATCGGGTAGACAGGTGGTTTCATAACTACCTTAGAAATATCCATAAAGAGACAATATGTAACAGCATCAAGAGATAGAGGAGAGCGAAAAAAAAAAGCACAAAAGTTATGAGAGGGAGACAACACAAGTGTGAGAAAAGAGTCGGCTCTCTGGTTGAAGACCAGAGAGCCATGCTTGTATTAGCAATTGAATCTTAATGTTTTATTTTCAAGTTTGAAAGTCCCGTCGTAACATTTCTATCCTCTTTAATGTTATTGTTTTGCAAATCAGTTATGCAGTTCTCTGTGGAACTTAGCATTCATTTGTATTCTTGTTTTTGGTTTGTTAATGGAGAACGTAACAACAATGTATCGAGTCTTGTTTTTGGTCTCAAATTGTTATTCAAGAATGGGTTTGGTTTGAGTCAATTTCTTTCAAAAGAAAGAATATAGGAATGTATAATAGTTTTGAAGTTATTGAGATGGATATTAAATATTCCATATTGTTGTTTATCAGCGGGTTCATGTTAGTCCTAATTTGGGACTTTTATGTTTGAGCAAAGAATCAGTTAAAAACACGACTATAAATTGCTTTAGTGTATAAGCAATGTAAATAGTTTACAAGAAACTATTATACACTTCATGTGATGATTAACATGAAGGTGGCGGCACTAATGCCTTGAGTGTGAATATGGCTCAGACCTTTCTGTGAGACAAAAGGTGGTGAGCGTATTTTCATATACGCTCTTTCTCATATAATAACAAACTCAAGAGCTATTATAAATTGCAGAGATGTGTTGCAGAATTATTTGGAATGGTCGATCAACAAAGAGCATATTATGCTGAACTCGGTGTTCGAGAATGGAGAGAAGGTGGTGAACATTGAATGTCATTATCAAGCGGCATCGTATGTTGAGAAACATGTAACTCGGCTACTGTAGTTTTGTGGAAAAAGGGTGGGTGAAACATACCACCATGTGCATTATGGAAATAGAAAGTTGACCAACATGGTAATAGAAAACAGTGACCATAACTTGACCATTAAAGGGAGTTGCTTAGTGAATATACACTGACTGTAGGTGAGTCAAGGTTCTCACATTAAGATTGAAGGAAGATAATAGAGAGTTGTGCAGAGGTTGGATGAATGTTTTGATTTCCTTTGCATCAAATGGTAAAGGGAAAACCGAAGATCAGATTTGCAGATCACTGAAAACAATAAAGTACTGAGAATAGCGATGACACAAGGAAGTGTGTAAACCAAAAATCACAATATAGAGAGTTAAAGAGGAACCCAACATAGTAACTTGAAATGCAAGTTACAGTGCATACCAATGAAACAAACTTAGTGCAAATGACAGTAAAAACTAAAGAACAATCAAGCATGACCAAAAGACAGAATCGAAAGTCAGTTGCAGCCTGCAAAAAGTGGATCTGACTTCCATGTCAGATAAAGCAAGGGTATTCTATTTATTGAATATTTAATTATTTTTAAATCAATTTCTTTAGGGACAAGAAACATTAATATAAGTGTTTTTAATCAGTCTAACTGATTTAAAGCACATAGACTAGGAGATGTAGGTGCAAGTTGTAAACCTGATCTTAGATTTAACATTGTTTTTATCATCAACTCGATGAAATCAATCCATCTATAAATAGATGATGTAATTATTCATTAAAATGTGTGTGTAAGAGAGAGAAAAATAGAATGAGCATATATATATTGATTGAATTAAGAGTTTCAAGAACTAGAGCAAAAAAAGAAGAACTTGGTTAGCTGAACCAAGAACAGAGAAAACTGATAATCAGCGGTAATATTCAATCATAGTTAAGGTGATATTATTTTGTATGTGAACTACATAGGATGTGTATCAATAATAGGAGATTTCACTTACTAGGTCAATTTTTAATTTGCCATCATTCTAACAAGTGAAGAAAAGTATAAGAAATCCTTTTGAGAAAGGTGGATTTAACAGTCCTATATCAAATCTCTTAACTGAGTGCACACTTAACAGTGTTGCTAAAATCTATTAACAGATTAGACTTTAACAGGTCTCCACCGATACTCCTAACATGGTAGATCATCATAAGTGATCAAAATTGTAAGCCTTAACCGGCCCCTTCCATTCTACAAATAGTGAATTTTTGTGGGTACCATCCCCACCGTAGTTTTTACTTCCTAACAGGAGTTTTCTGCGATATCATATCTTGTATTATGTGTCAATTATGTTCATAAATGTTTGTATGAATAAATCATATGTTTAGTAATGTTATGAATTGATATAACTTACACAAAGATAGTATAGTTCAGATGGAATGGATATGCAATTAATTACAAAGGTTAATTGATTAAAAGAACATGAAAAAGTTTTAGAGGTACTGATTCACCCCTCCCCTCTCAGTACTACTTCCCATTAAACCCAACTGAGAACACTATGGAGAACCATGAAGTACCCCATGAAGACACCTATATGACTTTTGTTTTTCAAATGGTTGAATGATGATGGTAAAGAATGGTATAAAGGTGTAAAAGAATAATAAAATGTCACCCTTTTACAAAGGAAAAGGTTAACAACACCAAAACTATAAAACTTCAAGGGCATAAAAGTCATATTTGTGTTGAGAATTTAAAGATGACATAAACTGATGAAATGTGTGAAATATGACAAATTTTATGGCTATAATTTTTTTCATAAACATTTGAACACAAATTAATATATTTTTAAAACTTTTAAGGTCTATTTTTCATTTCCCAAAAAATACTGTAATCATGGAGTTTACTTCCCGCCAAATCATTATAAGTAAAACATTGTTTTTTCCTCCAATTTAATAATATGTTTTAGATGACATGTATAGATAGTGCAGAAAAAAGAAAGAAGTGTTTTCGATCCATATTTTTCCCGTTATAAATTATTCAAAGTTGAACTTACCTGAAATCAACAGTTTTTATCTCCCACCAAGTTTCCCCTACCAAAACTATACCAAAAACCAAATAAATTATATATTATTGAAGAGGACTCTCTTCTCTACTGTTGTTTTTGATTTTAATTTTTTTTTGAATTGGTTTAGCATTTTTTTTTATATTTTTCAAATCAACGACTTCTGAAAGATTTTGATACCTACATGTAGGTTTTAGCAAATTTGTTCAATGTTTTATCGTGGAAACAATATAAAATTTATATGTCAAGAATTACCACTCCAGGATCTAGAAAGGGGTTCTTTTAGTTTTTGACATTTTTTATTTTGAGTGGAGAACAGAATAGAAGAAGTGAAAACTTCTATCTTTTTGTGTTTTTGGAGGTTTGGCTGCCAACATGGCATGGCACCTAGGGAGACTCGGCTGAGTCCTATTGGCCCTCACAATGGCTCATGTAGGAGTCTACTGGACCATGTAGCTTCCAATCGATGTCGTGTGGTACCTACATGGACTCAGTTGTGTTAGACTCAGTTGAGTCTGACTGGCCTGAGTCAAACTAGGCTGAGTCAATTGATTAAGCTTAAAAGTTGATAATTTATTGTGATTTTACCCAAAAGAAATCTTGAGGCTTGAATCAGTATGTTGGTGTTTGAAAATGTTTATGCTATCTAAAGCTACCAATATTCCTTGAGACTGATGTTAGGAGGGGTTAGCTCCAATTATGGAAGATTTGCAAGACAATTGGACCAACTATAGGGACAAGACTTCCCTCTACACTTCTGGCTTTGGAAAACCAAGGGAGGTACACCTAATCTAGATAACATAAAAATCTTTATAACTTTTCAAAACTCTAGATCATGACAACAGATAATGGTAAGAAAGTGTTAAATAGTAACTAGGAATTCATTAACTCTCTATTACCAAGTAGGACATACAACCAACAACCATATGTTATGAAAATAATTAATGGTACTGATGCAAACTTTTAGGATATGACCAAACTATATCAAACATGCATCAACAAAGAGTAGAAAAGCTTCTGACCAGTGCCTTATACATTGGGTAACTTCTTCAATCCAAATATTGAAACAAATAAACAACTTATTGGCAAGGATTCACAACCATAAACACATGTATCTCAGATCACATACTTTCTTATAAGATCCCTATGCATATATATTAAATAAATCTATGTTTCCCCCAAAGTATCTTTAATCTGATCCTAAATCAAAACTATGGAATGAAACATACACATAATTAACTCTCTGTATTGGACCAAAAAATCCTAAATTCATACAATAACCATCAAGGAGAGACTTGAAACTGAGACAATGTATTAAGTATAGTGAATAAAAAATATGCAACAATAAGACTGAACAAATACATCACTCCATAATCTGCAAAAGATCAAAAGAATCTATCTTAACATGAAATACAGTCTGATGCCAAATATGATACATCCTTGGGACTCAGAGTAAAGAGAGGAAGAGCATAAGTAGAAAGATGAAAACCATATGATAGGGTTTCAACAACTATCTAATGAAGTCATCAATGCACTCCTATCTTGCTGAATCTGATCTTCCTCAAAAGATCACTGAATTTTTTGTCTGACGAACCACTTGCCAAAAAAAAAAGCAAAGGTCCAACTACATAAATACAGAGTAATCCTAAGCACATCATAAGACATCTCAAAATAGAAAGAGATCAAAGATCCAAAAAACCACCATGCTGCAATAAATGTGTTTCAGATCCACAAAAACATTCCTAGCCACTGAACAATGCCACAAGACTGATCGCGGCCCAGGAAAACCTTGAGTCATTCTCCTGTGAGTCTAAGAACATGGAATTACATTGAAAATAGGCAGAGAAGGATTTAAAATTTAAAAATAAACTACAATGGATCCTTTTCTAGCACCAAACACGATCAACAGTTGAGATCATGACCCTTTTTAAACTTTAAAACATGACCGTCGATGCACCTTAACTTATTAGGTCAACGAGAAAAAATAAAAATTCTTTTCCCCAGTCAAACCTCATTGAAATCCATGTGGCACTATCCCAATGGCCCTTGGAACCACCTATTTAATTTATCTCATGCAGCCCCACCTTCTTACCTTATCACCACCTAGGATAGTCGTCACCTATTTCACGATCGCGTGATGTTTAACATCCTTGAAGCTTCCCTTCACATGGTAGCGCATCATCGTTGGATCTTGATACGGCCTTCACAATCCTCTTCCATCTATGTGTGTGTGTGTGTGAAAATGGGTACCTTCAAGCCGCACAATAAATACACATTTCAATAGATCCTCATATGGTTAGCAGATTAGAAAACAAGAAATTTGAAAACAATGAACAACTACACTAACCTAAACCAATCTATTGCCTTCTAGTAGGCAGGAGTATGATATTTCTCTTAGGTCATTGCAAGCTCAATGACTACACCAATAACCTAAACGCAATATTTTTAATCTAGATTAAATGGTCTAAAATGATGGATGCAAGATGCAAATTTGTTGTTAATCCAAGCTAATTAAGATTTAGTTTTAAAGCACCAAATTGAATGTGTATGGATTTGTTTTAATGACACAAATTTAAAATGTGCTCTAAATTAGATTTGCATGCTTGAAAGTATAACAAAAATTAAAGCTAAATGATTAATGCTAAGAATATTAAAATATAAAAATGGCATAATAACGATGCAAAAATAGGATCCTTTGTGAAGGAAAATAGTTTCTCTTTTATAGAAATCTCTCTCAAATCGACGGTTGAGATCAAAAGAAAAGAGTTGCTAAGATTTGATTTGAGGAAGCACAATCCATGTGCAAGTAATTTGATATGTCGAGAGAGTCAGTTGATTTAACTGACTAATCAGTTATTTTGGAAACTTCCAAAATTAATTTTCAGTTAACTGAAATGTTGCCAAAATGATAAATAGTGGAGAATTAGTTAACTGAGTGGAACTGAATTGTTTCCATTTTGATAATTAGTTGACTAGATTTGATGATGTCATATGAATTTTTAATAATTTAGATGATTTTGAATGCATATTTTTTTTTATTAATTAATTTAATTCCCTTTTTATTTAATTGACAATTTTGCAATTTTATTTATTTAATATATCATAATATCAATTAGATAATTAAGATAAGGTTTATTTGCCAATGTAATGTGACTTCAGGCATTAATTAATTAATCAAGTATGATGATTGCTTAGGACCTAGGGTTTAGGTCAAATCATTTGCAAATTGATAGATTGAAGAATTGCCTGTTCGATTTAGGACTTAGGGTTTATCAAGATTAATGTTTATTGATTAATTGTTGAGATTGGGGATATAAGGTATAGATGACCATATTTAGGTGATTACATTTTCCCCTCTTTGAATTGATGTGCGATCAGTACATTCATTCAAAAAAATGTTAGTGAGAAGACCTAGAACACTTTGATTTGAAGTGATGAAACCATTCTTTTGAAGAAGAAGATTGACTTTGAGCTTGGTTGGACAAAGATGGATCAAAGATATATAAAAAGAATACTCAGTTTGATTTGAAGTGATGAAACTGAACATTTTTCAAGAACTCTTAAACCTTATGATTGGTTTAAAAAAATAACCAGTTTGATTTGAAGTGATGAAACTGATTATTGTTAAGAGATTTGATTAGCAAGCATATTGACTTGATTTGAAGCGATGAAGCCAACTTGATCAATGTATCCGGTTTCAATAATGAATAGCCTATATAAGACCGATCTTGTTTGGTTTCAAGTGTGTTCACCATTGTATAAGATGATTGATAAGGTTGTCGTTAATTTATTATGATCTCAACTTTATTTGATGCGATGAAGCTGAGATGCCCCAAGTGATGAGGTTTTTCCTAAGGATATAATCACTAGAATGTTGATGTCCTGATCCTACCCCCTCGGGAGAAAAATCAAAATATGGATAGGTGCCACAGTGATGAGAAGAAATTCAATTGATAAAATGATGCAAGAAGAAGCTGATCTAATTAGAAATAGGTCCCAAATGGTTAGGACAAAAGATGTACTTGATGGTAGGTCTTGTTTGACCAATATTTGACCAAAAGTAAGATAGATAGATTGATTAGAAGAAAGGCACAAGAGATTTCTATTGGTTGTGCAAGTGGTCAATTTTAGATTTAGACTTCAATCTTGAAAATGGAATCATGATAGTCTAATTAGCGAGGGGTGTCATGTTTATGCATAACTAACAACTTGACAATGAGAAGATTGATCGATAAGAACCTCAGATGCTTCACATTGGAAGAGAGATAAAGTTATTATGTTGATGCAGATGTAGATGCAAGAATAAAATGAATGCAACCTAAGGTGTATTCACTAAAGCTTTAGCATTGAAAATTTTCATCATCGAGCATTTTTTGAACATCGGAGTCGATACAATCCTTACTGGTGCCACAATGATCATAAGAATATGAATATGACTTTCATCGGATAAGATATGAGAAACTAATGTAAGCATAAGGGAAGAAAATCCAAGATGACCTGAATGTTATTTCTAGTTGATGTTGCAAGAGTACACCAGTATCAAGGCATTCAAAGCCAAGATAACCATGAGTGTGATCTTGCATAAACAAGAAGAGAAATAACAGTCAAGGATATAGTTTTGACCTCACCTTGGCATACAAATAAATAGGATCAAGGGATGTTAGGATTTTATACCTTAATGCAGGAGCTCTTATCACATACACCTATTTTTTTTGACATTACTGGATCATCAGGACCACACCAACAAGCAGTAGACAAAGAAAAGATTAATGAAAAATCAATTAAAACTAAGAGCATACAAACAGAAGTTCAGCATACTTCAGCCAGTTTCAAAGTTTTCAGATGTGTATATGTATGAAGTGTTGAGAAACACTATCGTTCTTGTGAGTGTGATGTGTTTGATTGCTATCAATCTATTGTTTACATTTGTGGTATCAAATATGTGTTAAGAAACTCAGATGAATCCAAAGATAGTGTTAAGAAACACTGTTGATTGTGGTGTTGAGAAACACCTTTTTACGTCAGTAGCTAGTTGTCCTTTAGAAATGACAAGATTACTAACTCTGGTGTAAGCCAAAGATGTGATCAAATTTGGGGACCCATGCACCTAGTAGCGAATGAAGATGACTGACTTGACTCATACTACAAGGAAAAACTCCATTCAATTTCCCCCAGGTTATGAATCCGGATCAGTTTCAAGCCAGGAGGATTCTATGAAAAACCAAAGCGTCACGAAAGTGACTGAAATCTATGTACAAACTAAAGCATAGGATTGATGCCAAGACTGAGCATTGATAGATGGACCATTGAGTACAAGAGGCACATGTTTACCATTTTTTCACCTACATGGAAGAGATACTATTTTTTCTACCATGGCGCCTGCTTACCAGGTTTTCACCAAGGCACTTTTTCTTCTTTTTCAATTTTTTTTGTATTTTTTTTTTCTCTCTCTTTTTTTTTAAAAAATATTTTTTATATTTTTCTCTTTTTTTATTTTTATTGATGCATCAAGGTGCCTATTGCTATGTTTTCACCAAGATGATCATTTTTTTTCAGGACTTTTTCCACTTTTTAGATTTTTTTTAGGATCATAAGTATGTACATGGTGTTGATCACCAAGAAAACCTTAGGTGTAGAACTTCTTCAGATGGAGAGTGTTGATGGGCTCCTGAAGTGGTTCTCCTTTAGGTGTGGACAGTCTATAGGGTCTGGAGCCAAATATTTCAATAGTGATGTTAGGACCCAATCAGTTGGGTTCAAACTTTCCCTTCTGCTCTCTATGTGATTGATTGCAGGGATTTTCTCTCAACACAAGGTCATGCACCTAAAGTTCTCTAGGTCTGACTTTCTTGTTGTATCCTCTTGAAATTATTTTTTGATAATCTCTGAGGTGATCAAATGCCACTTTAAGATGTTCATCTAGCAACTCTAGTTCTTGGAGTCTTAAAACTATGTAATCTTCATCTGGTATAATTCTGCACAAAGAAACCCTAAGAGATGGGATTTCTACCTCTAGGGATAAGACTACTTTTGTCCCATATACCAGTGCAAATGGGGTTTCCCTATAGGTTTTATGATTCTTGTTCTATAAGCCCATAATGTAGGATTGATCTGTAGGTGCCAATCCCTTCCAAACTTGTTAACTGTAGGATGCAAGATTTTCAACAAATTTTTATTTGAGGCCTCAGTCTATCCATTGCCTTGCGGGTAATATATGGAAGAATAGTGTTGTGTGATTTTTAATTTTGCACACAACTCACCTATGGTGTTGTTCTTAAATTCTCCTCCATTTTTAGTGACAATGAAGGAAGGTATGCCATGTGAAAAATGATGTAGATTAGAATGAACAATGAGACTTGTTATCCAATCACTTTAATTAGTGGGACTTCTTGAACCCACTTGGTGAAATACTCAATAGCTATAATAATGAACTTATGTCCATTAGAAGATGAGGGGTGAATCTTCCCGATGAGATCAAATTCCCATTGTTGAAAGGGCCAATGTATAACAATGGGGATGATCTCACTTGCTGGAGTGTGGATAAGATTACCATGCAGGTGGAATTTCTAACAATCTTTTGCAAACCTAATAGCTTATTTCTCCATATCCGGCCAATAATACCCTTCTCTAAGAATTTTTTAGGCCAGGTTTAGACTGTTAGAATGAGAACCACAAATCCCTTCATGGACTTTAGAAAACACATATTTGGACTCTTCTTTTTCTAGAAACCTAGGCAAAGTACCGTCTAATCCTTGCCTATACAAATTGTTGGCCATGAGAGCATACCATGAGGCATTACGAATGAAGTGTCATTTTTCATTTCTGGTTAGTCCATTAGGAATGACCTAATGGTGCAAGTAAGAGTACACATGGTGATAATGAGAGGATTCATGTTTAATGACTGAACAAACCATTTGGAATTCAGGGGATTTATAGGAAGGGAAATGGATTTCTTCCACCAAGAACTCAAAGAAAAAATGCTCCTCTTGTTGTTGCGAGGATGCTAATGTAGCCATGGCATCAGATGGTTTATTATGTGTCCTTGGCACTTGCTAAAATGTGATGAAAGTGAGATATTTCTTAAAGTCATCAACCATTCATTTATAAGGCATGAGTATACATCATTGATTTGATTAATTACAAGTTGAGAGTCACCATGGAAGTGTAACTCAAAAACATTTCATTCAAGAGCCAGTTTCATTCCATTTACTAGTGCTTCATATTATATTATGTTGTTTGTACAAGGAAAGAAGAGCTTGTACACCTTTGGAATGGAATAGTTTTGAGAAGTTAAAAACAAAATACCAGCACTTGAACCTTGGTGCGTGAAGGATCCATCAAAGAATATTTTCTAGGATCTGTGAGTGATGTGCAAAATAGATCCATATGGGAACTTAGCATTGATTGGTTTGCTGCCCCTGTAGTGGAGCATCATCTAGTTGATATACAATTACTTTCCCTTTGATTTCTTTATGCTCAATATACTATATGTCAAATTCACTAAGAATCATAACCCATTTAGCCAATCTTCCAGTGAGGGTAGCTTTACTTAGGAGATACTTCAAAGGGTCAATTTTAGCCACCAGTTTGACTGAATGAGCCAACATGTAGTGATGCAGCTTCTAAGATGTAAAGATTACTACTAGGCACGCTTTCTCGATCATAGAGTAGTTCATCTCATAGGATACGAATGTCCTACTAATATAGTAGATAGCACGTTCTTTCTTATTTTCATCTTCTTGCGCTAGAAGTGCCCCCAGTGACGTTGAGGTAGCTAAAATGTATAGAATCCATGGTTTGCCTTTTTGTGGTGGCATGAGTACTGGTGGGTTTTTTAGGTACATTTTGATTTGAGTTAAAGTTGTTTCACATTCTTCACTCCATTGATAATTAATGCCCTTGTGAAGAGTCTTGGTAAATGGTTGCACTCTATCAGCCAACTGTGAGGTAAACCTTTTGATAGATTGGATTCTCCCTTGGAGTGTTCTCATCTGACTAATGTTCTTAGGAGGTGGCATTTCCAGTATCACTTCTACTTTTTAAGGATTGACCTCTATGCCTTTAGCTGAGATAATGTAAGCCAATAGCTTGCTAGATGTAACACTAAATGCACATTTCTTGGGATTCAACCTTAACTTGAACTTTTCTATTCTATCCATGATTGGCCCTAAGTATTGTAGGTGCATAGATCATTTCATTATTTTAGCAAGAGTATCATCCACATAGTCTTCCATGGTTTTGTGCATCATATCATGGAAGATAGTCATTACTGCCCTTTGATAGGTAGCTCCTATGTTTTTCAAACCAAAAGGAATGAAATTCTTGTAGAATGTTCCCCAGGCACATGTGAAGGCAGTATTTTCTTGATCTTCTAGAGAAATATTGATTTGGTTGTACCAAGAGAAACCATCCATGAGAGAATACATTTCATACAAAGCTTTCATATCTACAATCATGTCAATGTTAGGCAAAGGAAATTCAGGCTTTGGATATGCTTTGTTGAGATCCCTAAAATCAGTGCAGACTCTAATGGATTTGTCTATTTTTGATATAGGTACAATGTTGGAAATCCATTTTTCATAATCAATAGCTTGGATGAATCCAACTTTGAGTAGTTTTTCTAGTTTAGCTTTGATAAGTAATTCAACACAAGGGTGCATTTTTATGAGTTTTTGTTTTACTAGTTTTACTCCAGGACCAATTGATAGATGGTACATGATAAGATCTAGATCTAAACCAGGCATATCTGAGTATGTAGATGCAAAGTTTATCTTCTTCTCTTTAAATAAATTTGTGAATTCCTTGATCTCTTCTATAGACAGGGATTTAGCCACATGAATGATGTGCGGGTGTTCCTCTATACCAATATTCAAGGGTTGAGTTGGCTTTGTGAGAACTGATGATCGTTCCTATAAATGACTAGGAAAGACATCAACAATCCCATCTTCAGATGCCTTAGAGAGGTTTTCTCCTTTATATGCGTCTTTTATTTTTACTGTTTTGGGTTTTGAAACTGCCACACTATGGTTTTTTCCTTTCAGACCTTTTTCTTTTTTTCATTTTTATTTTATAACTCAGATACTTGATGTCCACTTAAGTCATGATCACACTAGGTTCACTGGTGGAAGAAGTGACAGGTTCAGTGGTGTTAAGATAGCAGGCTAAAGCATAATCATTGATAAATGTGGGAATTTCAGTAGGTTGTCCCTGTAAGGACCAATCAATGAGCTCAGGGTGCTTTAGTGGTGAAGGTTTGATGGGTTCAAGGGCGTTCATGGTATGTTCATCATAGTCGATGACTGTTAAGTAGATTCCTAGACCTGAACCTTGTATAGACATGGTCAAATCAAAAAGATCTCTAACAACATCATCGAAGCCTATGTCAGAAACATGAGGTCCTAATTTGTCAGACCTAACCTCTAATCCTTCACCTACTTCAAGCATGGGTACATATAGCTGAACTGTATCCACCTCTTTATCTAAAGTGCCTTCTGAAAGACTATCAAACTCGTATTCATGGGAGTCTATTTCATCATTAGTTTTCATATCAAGGGTATGAGTTAAATCTACTCTTTTCCCCCAGTTTGGATGAGTTCTATATAAAAACTTTGCTCTGGTTAGACTCCTTTCCTTTGTAACTTGGTCTTATTTAGATGGCTAAAAGTATGAAGCTTTGTCGCACTTGAGGACCATTTTGGTTGTTTCGGCTGAACCTATTTTGGTCAGACCAGTTTTGGCTGAAAAATGTTTGGTTGTACATACGTGGCGCACACGTAGCGCCATGTGGCATCAATGTGACAGACGGGTTTCGGCCAAAATCGGTCCGGTCAAAACAAGTCTGGCCGAAATAGTTTTGGTTGGAACCCATAAAACTTAAATATACCCTGAAATTTGGTTTGAGCAGCTCATTTTCACTGAGCGCCTTCTGAGAATCATGAAGCAAAATAGGGGTAGTTCAGCCAAAAAAAGGTTGGTTTTTTTTTTAATGCTTTTTAAAATGTTTTTAAGTTTTCTTTAATTAAATTAATGTAGTTGCACTATTACATGATGTTTTTTGTTTTAATTTTGTTATTTTTAATTTTTGAAAATATAAAATATTGTTTTATGTAGATTTAATATTTTTTTCAGTTAATATTATATGTTAGTTACTTAATTAATTAATTTAGTTTTATTAAAAAAATTTCAAAATAGTAGGAAAATGTTACAAAACAGTAGGAAAGTGTTACAAAATATTAGGAAAATGCTACAAAACATTAGGAAAATTTTATTTAGTTAATTAATTTAGTTTTATTACATATGTTTCAAAACATTAGGAAAATATTACAAAACATAAAACCAACATGAAACTGAAACATAAATCAACATAAACTCTAACAAATTAACCCTAACATGAAACTAAAACATAAATCAACATAAAATCTAACAAATTAACCCTAACATAAAAATGAAACATAAATAAACTTAAAAACTCTAACATTAACCCTAATATGAAACCTTAACCATATTGAACCCTAACATGAAACTCAACCATATTGAACCCTAACATGAACCCTAAGAAAACCTTAGCAAAATGTTACAAAATATTAGGAAAATTAACTACAAGATGTTAGAAATTCTTAGTATTACAACGTTCATGTATTAAAAATAGCATTGTACCCTAACATGTGAAACCCTGATATGAAACCACCATCTTGAACCCTAACATGAAACTTAAACATGAATTTTAACATAAACCTCAACATGAACCCTAACATGAAACCCTAACCATATTGATCCCTAATAGAAACCTAACATGAAACCAAAACATGAAACTAAAACATATATGAAAATAAACCTTAATGTGCTAAATTGAATTTTTCTTTCGAACATACATACATATTCAAGTGTTTTTTAAATCTATTTTATCTATCATGTGACATGGCATTAGCTAGAAACTAAGATGAAACTAGAACATGTTAACCAACATAAACCCTAACACTAAAGAAAAATATACATGAACCCTAACCATGTAAACCTAATTTAAAAGTAGATCCTTAAACCCAATTGAGAAATTAACCATAACATGGTCAACTAACATGAACCCTAACCTTCAACTAGAGCACGTACAAGAAACCAACATAAACCCTAACATGTTCAACCGACACATGAACCATGACCTTCATCTAGAACACTAGAAACCAACATTAATGGGCTAACCACAAAAAAAATAACACTAAACCTAATTGATAAATAAAACAAGTTGATTCCTAAACCTAAACATGAAACATTAATTTACATTCAACAAAGCTAGTTGTAAACCTAGAGACAAAATTGATCCATAACTCAAAACTACTTTTCGTTAGAAAAATGTGCACATGTATGTATATATGATTTTAAATAAATATTTTTTTCAAATGTATATGCATTCAAGTGTTTTCTAGTTTATTTATTTGTACAACATGTGCTTAAAAACACATAATTAAATTAGAATTGGACCATGTACATGTGCAGCTCGATCTAGACATATATATATTCTTCTTTATACTTTCGAGCATATATGTCTATTTTTATATCACATGGCATCGGGAAGAGGGAAATCACCTATAGATTCTAGAGATGCCAGTGTACAGGGGGTGGTAGTGACCAATCTTCTCATAAATCAGCTAATTCTATAAAGGGAAGGGAGCATTTATTCACCAATACCATAGCTTGATTGACATGAGCTATTGAGGTTCTTGATCAAGGGATCCAGTCATCCACCAACCTCCCTAATAGGGATATTGTGAAGGTCATTAGAGATGACCGAGTTTATATTATTGACATAGTTCAATGATACAACCCTTATGATAGTATATCTATTGATATATTCTATACTTCTCTCTCCCGCAGCGTTACTGGCAATGTGAAGTATAGATAGGTTGATTCAGAGGTCTCCACCACTATGGTGAAGACCATGTTTCCTAATTACTGAGAAGGTCAGAGGTTATATGACTACTCGGTGTGAGGATGACCTTGTTGCACCATTTATATATCCTCAATGGTTGGCTTCTCATCATAGGTGGCCCCATAAGGATGAGCTTCCACTATATTTTTGCAAACAATTATTTGCAAAATTTTATTTGCATCATGATGTTTATTACACAAATTTTTCCGGTCATGCTGGGTAGGGGAGGGGGAGACTATAAGATAGATTTAGAGGGCCTAATCCCCTAGTTCCTTCTAATAAGTGGGAAAAGGTTGGTCCAAACCTTTTGTTCATTCCAAAAGGTTTGGAAATGGTAGCTGCAAGACATACTATACCTGATGACAATATTAGGATAGATGTATTTTCTAGTATCGTGAGTATTCCCATTTTGGCATTCCTCCACCTACATAGGATGCATCCTCTAGTGATGATCCATACCATATAGTATATATACCATCTCCCTTTGAGGTTGCAACTATATCAGATTTAGATCAGTTGCATTGTACAAGTGCATATTTATCCAGTGATCTACTTTACGCATATCAGGCTATACAGATTATCGATGGGGTTCCTCTCAAGGATGTTCCAGATGACATGTAACTGATTAGATGTTTGACAATGTTAAGTTTAAGATAATGCAAAGCATTAAATAAGTTAATGGTTTATATTGTCATTGATGTCAACTTAATATCATCTGTACGGTCATGTACATAATGACAAAGCCTTCAGAAAATCAATAGAACAAAGGTTATTGTGTGTAAGAAAATAAACCTTCATGAAATTAATATTAAGAAAAACAATTGTATGGAAAGATAAAACAAATTAATCTAAGAATTGAAGCTAACAATCTATATCATCTCATGGTTCTCTATCCAAGATTTGTTAAGAGAGCTCTTAGGCTTAATCTCTCTCAAGGAAAATCCTAGAATGAGATGGGTATGATAAACAAATGCTCAAATATAGCTAGAATGCTCAAAATGCTCAAAAATGTTCCAAGATTTATGTTAGAAAATAACAAATGCTCCTAAACATGATATGCTAAAAATACTATCAAAAGCTCTCAAATGCTCCTCATATGCCTATAATAAGGATGATTTTTCTCTTGAAATTATTGGATCCCAATCACAAAGGAAATGGTTTGTATTTATAGCTTTTTCCCAAGGGTAGGGGGTAGAGTGAGTTGATCATGATCAAAGTTTGGTTAAGTCAAAATCTTTGAGGTGTTTTCAAATGGAGGAAAAGTTGGTTGGTTGTCTCAAAGATATTAGGAATTAAATAACTCCATAATTTAATTAAATTAGCCATGGAAGGATGATTGGGTTGGATTTGATCTTTTTGATTTG
Organism: Thuja plicata; assembly: GCA_018584345.1. Taxonomy (NCBI): domain Eukaryota; kingdom Viridiplantae; phylum Streptophyta; class Pinopsida; order Cupressales; family Cupressaceae; genus Thuja; species Thuja plicata. The sequence goes on along the minus strand of MU223687.1, from coordinate 526,808 downwards.
AACTATACAATTGAAAAATTAATTGCATAATTTGATTAATCCCTTTAGGCTTTAGAATTTAATTATTTGATTTCATGATTATTTGATCTTTTTGACAATTATTTTTGTCCATTTGATTTGATTCATTTGATTTGTATTGAGATGACATTTTAAGGCATTTGGCTGAGATTTATCATTTAAAAAAGTTGAGATACACCTGGTCAATTTTAGTTGTCTACAAATGCCCCTCTTTGAATTGATGTACGAAGTGCATTGATTCAAAGAAAGTTTGATTGTCCTGATCATTGATTCGATGTTAATGAGCTGATTGGATTATATGAAAAATTGATATGAAATCCTAATATGAAACTGATGCATGAGCATCTTGTGTGTAAGGGAAATCTTGCATCACCCAAAAATATTTATGTTTGCTTTTCAATAAGGGCTATCTTGTGCAGAGATACTATCTATGGAAACTTGCTATTTTTAGTAAGTTGGTCATACGATCTCAGAATATTTTGATTTCACATGTGGAGGTTCATCTCAGTCTTATCAGCCTACCATTAAAGTTTCATGGCTAGATTAGGTCTAGTTTTGAAGATATTAAAGATTTTCAGTATTGGTAGCAGGGTACAAAAACTTTGAACTCAGTTTTGAAGGCTTTAGAGGCCTGGGATGAGGTCAAAAATTTGGGGGATGGGGGCTTGTGCTGGTTAGGCCTGTAGAGAACTTCATGGCCTTTCTGGATTGGTTTCATAACAGTCAATCGGGTCAACTGGCGATGACTTATGGTCTTCGGAAGTTGGGTCACCTGAAATAGTGGAAAATAATTTTTCTTCAAAATTTATGTTCAGGTTTCAAAAATTATTTTGAGCCGACTATGATGTAATAAATTATAAAATAAAATAATTCTAAGTTTGGTTGGCCCTATGGGCTAAATTTTTGGAACCTTCTCGGGTGGTGGAAATTGCCTATATAAAAGAAGGCCCGTAGTGTTCTCTAGGGCAGTTCTAGGTAGGTCTAGGTAATAATTCGAGGCTTTATCCTATAAAATATTGCAAGGGAAATGCCTATGTGGCTTTGCATATTGTAATTCTGAAAGTTTGTAATTTCACATTTGTGGAGATAATAAAAAGCCCATTTTTTGTTCTTGCAAATTGTTGTTGCTTCTCTGTTTTTGTCATATGTTTGTGGCATTAAGGGGAACACCCTTCATCAAGTGGTATCAGAGTAGAAGTTCCTGAGTGTGTAAACAAATTTCCAACTATGAGGCATTTTTCACCAGGACCATGGGTTAGAGTTTTTGTATAAACAGATCATCGACTGTGAGGCAGTTTGTACCAGGACTGTGGTTAGGGTTTCAGCGTGCATCACGAAAATGCCTCCATGAAAGGAATGTGGTAAAAGAGCTGGTGTTGTGACAGCTAAGGTTAGAGAGCTCCAGAGACAAGTGCAAGCATTGCAAGAAGAGATTCATAGAGGAATGAATCTTAATGTTAGAAATTAAAGTGAGGATGAAGCCGAAGAAGGAAATGATGATCAAGAAGATGTTAAAGTTTTAAATCCAGAAGAGGAAAGGATTTTCTGAGCCATTTCCAAGATTGGAAAAAGACCTAAGATTAAGGTTCCTACATTTTCAAGGAATCTTAACCCAGAGGAGTTGATTGACTAGATCAACGAATGTGAAGAATATTTCAAGTATGAAGATATTGAGGATCCTGATTGGGTCAAGTTTGCAAAGGCCAGACTGAAGGGTCATGCGAAGATCTGGTGGCAAAAGATCCAATTGGAGCGAAATCAAAAGGGAAAGGATAAAATCACAAGATGGGATTGGATGGTGGATAATTTTAAGCGATAGTTCATTCCTGTTGATTATGAGCTTGACCTGCTGAAGAAAATGCAAAGTTTGAAGCAAGTAGGAAGATCTGTTCAAGAGTATACAGAGGAGTTCTATCAAATCCTCATCAGAACAGGCCATGCAGAAGCTGATAAGGAGAAAGTTGCATGTTACCTTAATGGGTTGAGCCCAAGCATTCAGGAGGAGTTGAATCTAGTTTGAATGAACAGTATTGAGGAGGCATACCAGTTTGAGATAAGCTAACCAAGAAGTTTGAGAGCAGACAAAATAGAAGAGGTCATGGTAGAAGATCTAGTGGACAATCATATGGTGGCCAAAATGAAGATTCAAAAAAGAAGGATGAGGCCAATAATAGTTAGAATCAGCAAGGAAACAATTCCAATCGTTTCCAATATTAGAATAACAGAGATCAGAGAGGAAGAGGAAGAGGACAAGGATCTGGAAGAGGAGGCTTTCGTGGAACATGTTTTCACTATGGAGAAGAAGGTCATAAGGAATTTGAATGTCCTCAGTGCAAAGGAAGAACAAACAGGAGAAATGAAGGCCAGGCCAGAGTTGCACATGTAGATGAAGATGCTAGATTGTCACATTTTGAAGATGTTGAAAGAGGAGAAATGTTGATTAACAAAAGAGTCCTGCTGAGTGGTGAGAATGAACCTGAACAAAGGAGGAGCCTATTTCACACCAGGTGCAAGTGTGAGGGTAAGTGTTGTGATGTGATTATTGATAGTGGAAGCACTGACAATTTGGTGTTAGAAGAGATGGCAACAAAGTTGAAGCTCAAGAGACAGAAACACCCACATCCATATCAGATTGCCTGGGTATAGAATGACCACAAGGTCATGGTCAATGAATAATACCTTGTAAAGTTCAAGATTGGTGGATACCATGATGAGGTACTATGTGATATCATATCTATAGATATATGTCATATGTTGTTGGGTAGACCATGGCAGTTTGACAGATGTGCTGTACATGATGGTCATGCGAATACCTATTCTGTGATAAAGGATGGAGTGTGATATAAGCTAAATCCATTGAATGACACAGAAGAAAAGGTATGTGGTAGTGCAAGAATAACTTTTGATGATGGAAGAAAGTTCTTATATAGTATGGTGCATGAGCATGTGTGTTTTGCTTTAATTCCAAAAGCTGGTAAGGTGGAAGTAGAAGATGTTCCTATAGAAGTTGCAAATTTATTGAATGAGTTTCAGGATATTGTATCTGATAATGTGCCTGATGGATTACCACTAGTCATGAAGATTAGTCATCAGATGGACTTGATTCCAAGAGCGAGTTTTCCAGATAAGGCAACACACAGAATGACACCTGCATAAAGTGAGAAGTTGAATAGACAAGTACATGACTGGTTGTAGAAAGGATTGATCTGTGAGAGTCTGAGTCCCTATGTTGTACTAGTGGTATTAGCACCAAAGAAGAATGGAGAGTGGAGGATGTGTACAGACTCTAGGGCAATAAATAAGATCACAATCAAGTACAGGTTTCCATTGCCATGAATTGATGATATTATGGACTATTTGAGTGGAGCTATGTATTTCTCAAAGATAGATCTGAAGAGTGGATATCATCAGATTTGGATCAGAGAAGGAGATGAATGGAAGACTACCTTCAAGACAAAGGAAGGATTGTACGAGTGGTTAGTCATGTCTTTTGGGCTAACCAATGCACCGAGCACTTTCATGCGGCTCATGAATGAGGTTCTGAAAGAATTTTTGAGTAAGTTTGTCATTGTTTACCTAGATGATATTTTGATCTTTAGTAAGACATTGGAGGAGCATATGATGCATATTTGTATGGTATTTGAGAAGTTGAGAGAAGAGAAATTGTTGATAAATTTGAAGTGCAGTTTTGTGAAGGAGTTAGTGTATTTGGGATTTGTAGTTTCAACAGAAAGTCTAAAAATGGACCCAGAGAAGGTACATGTTATCCTTGAATGGCCTACTCCAAGGAGTGCTACTAAGGTAAGATCTTTTCATGGTCTAGCTAGCTTTTACAGAAAGTTTATCAATAAATTTAGCAGTATTTGTGGACCCTTGACTGAAACAATGAGAGGGGATAGAAAAGAGTTTAAGTGGACTAATGGGGTAGAAAAGAGTTTTCAATTGTTGAAATAAAAAGTTACAAATACTAGTACAAAAACAATAATATATGACCAAATAAACTATAAAAAATTGTAGATAAATGACCAAATTTGGTCACGTGACCACTGGTAGTTTATTGCCGGTCATTTATCTCGTGACCAAATTTATAACTAAACTATTTTAGTCATTTATTTGATCATTGATTTGGTCATATATTTAGTCATTTATTTGGTCATTTATTTGGTCATTTGGTAGTTTATTTGGTCATTAATTTAGTCATTAATTTGGTTATTGATTTGGTCATTAATTTAGTCATTGATTTGGTCATT
>MU223687.1:494038-507456 GCA_018584345.1 Thuja plicata | reverse complement strand
AGATAGATAAAGGAGAAATAAGTAGTGCTGAAGCTGAGGATTTTGTAGAACACTTGAAGAACATCCATGAGGAAGTGAGGAAGCACATTACCAAAATGAATGCACAGTATAAGGCTAAGGCAGATAAAAAAAGGAGACATAAGGAATTTTAGGTTGGGGATGAAGTCGTGGTTCACTTACGGAAGGAGCGGTTTCCAGTTGGTACATATAACAAGCTGAAAATTAAGAAGTTTGGACCATGTAAGATACTGCAGAAGCATGATTTAGGAAATGCATATGAGGTAGAATTGCCTAGTGAGCTGAATATTTCACTAGTGTTTAACATTTCTGATTTGACAGAGTATCATGAAGGAGGTGTTGAAGATGAGATCACAGCGGCACAGTGGAGTATTCCAGCAAGTAGTTCAGATACCAAGGAGATTGAAGACATACTGGATAGTTGTGTTGGTAGAAGCACAAGGAACATGACATATGAAGAATATCTGGTCAAGTGGAAAGGATGACCTGTTGAAGATTCATCATGGTTGACAAGGGAGGAGGTTAACTATCTTGGTTTTCCTCTGCACACCTGAGTTGTGACATGGTCACTTCTCAAATTACCCCGGGTGTCTGATGCAAGAGCATCCTGGGTGTAAGTGCAATCTTGCATCACCCAAAAATAGTTTTGTTTGCTTTTCAATAAGGGCTATCTTGTGCAGAGCTAATATCTATGGAAACTTTCTATTTTTAGTAAGTTGGTCATACGATCTAAGAATGTTATGATATCACATGTGGAGGTTCATCTTAGTCTTATCAGCCTGCCTGTAAAGTTCCATGGCTAGATCATGTCTAGTTTTGAAGATATTAAAGATTTTGGGTATTGGCACCAGGGTACATAAACTTTGAACTCATTTTTAAAGGCTTTAGAGGCCCCGGATGAGGTTGAAAATTTGGGTGACAAGCGCTTGTGCTAGTCAAGGGCAATCTTGCATCACCCAAAAATATTTTTGTTTGCTTTTCAATAAGGGTTATCTTGTGCAGAGCTACTATCTATGGAAACTTGCTATTTTTAGTAAGTTGGTCATACGATCTCAAAATGTTCTGATTTCACACGTGGAGGTTCATCTCAGTCTTATCAGCCTACCAGTAAAGTTTCATGGCTAGATCAGGTCTAGTTTTGAAGATATTAAAGATTTTTGGTATTGGGTACACAAACTTTGAACTCATTTTTGAAGGCTTTAGAGGCCCCGGATGAGGTCAAAAATTTGGGCGACAAGTGCTTGCACTAATTAGGCCTGTAGAGAACTTTGTGGCCTTTCCAGATTGGGGTCACAATATTCAATCAGGTCAACTGGCGATGACTTATGGTCTTCGGAAGTTGGGTCACCTGAAATGGCGAAAAATAATTTTTCTTCAAAATTTATGTTCAGGTTTCAAAAGTTATTTTGAGCTGACTATGATGTAATAAATTGTAAAATAAAATAATTCTGAGTTTGGTCAGCCCTATGGGATAAATTTTTGGAACCTTCTCAGGTGGTGGAAATTGCCTATATAAAAGAAGGCTTGTAGTGTTGTCTAGGGTAGTTCTGGGTAGATCTGGGTAATAATTCGAGGCTTTGTCCTACATAATATTATAAGGGAAATGCCCATGTGGCTTTGCATATTGTAATTTTGAAAGTTTGGAATTCCACATTTGTGGAGATAATAAAAAGCCCATTTTCTGTTCTTGCAAATTGTTGTTGCTTCTCTGTTTCTGTCATGTGTTTGTGGCATTAAGGGGAGCACCCTTCATCAGAAACTCCGATATGAAAATCTGATATGAAACCCTGATATGATGCTCTAATATGAAACTCTGATATGAAACCCTGATATGATGCTCTGATATGAAAATCTGATATGAAACCCTGATATGAAACCCTGATATAAAACTCTGATATGAAACTCTGATATGAAACTCTGATTGATAAAGTTTGAAATTTTAATGCCCCAAATTTGATACAAGATATGATGAAGAATCCTAGTTTGATGATATGATGATGCCCCCTCAGAAATGAAATCATATTGATTGTAGGTGAAAGTTTTTTATGAACAATGTTGATAGGATAGATCTAAGATGATTGCATTTTTGATAAACAAATGATGTTTGGAGAGATGTCGAACAAATGTCCCAATGTGCAGAATATATAGATTAGGTTTGACTGGGTCAAAAATCTGATTAAATAGGTTAAAATAGCTTAAATAGGTTGAAAAACCCAAATTTACTATTCATTTTCACTTTTTACTATTGAGAATTTGCTCTGAGTTACTAATGATTGACAACGATGGTGGTCCCCATTTGAGAGAATAGATTCGAGCGAGCACGCAGATATTAGAGACCTCCGGTGAGTGGTTCAAACTCCCTTAGGGCATTTATTGCTTTTGAAATAGCATTTAATACATCTTTTTATTTCTTTCTAGGAAAGTTTTAGCAAAATGACACGTAGGATAGGTAAAATGCCACGTAGGGTAGGGAAAAACCGCGTTCGCACTATGAAAAGCCGCATATGCATAATCCTTAGCTGCGTAGGAGCTAGGTCAAATTTGTCACCCACAAATGTAATGTGCCACCTGGAAAAACCTATGTTTTAAAGGTCATGTATGGGAATTTAAAAGCTGCATAGGCTGGTAAAAGACCACCTAATTGGTTAAGCACCACCTCTGAGTGTTAAAGAGCCACTTTTAAAGTTTTAAAAGCCGCGTGGCTTAAAAATCTGCGTACACTAAGTTAAGTGCCGCCTACCATAAAATTGGAAATTTGATATAGGAAATAGATGAACTCAGTTCGATTGACTGTCCAGATGACCCAATTAGATTCCAAGCGAGAAAATGTATGTCCAGAATGTCATGTAGTGTTTAGGATATTAGAAAAGTCATAATGATGAATGTTTGATAGGTCAATCAGATATGATTATGAATTGTCCTTGTGTCTCACGATATAGAGGTTAGAAGCAATAAGTTGATACACTCAAGTTAGAGAAAAGATAGATTTAATGTTTTGTGATTGACTTAGAATGGTTCACTAAGAGAAAAACTAACATGATGCACTGTGTTTGAAAATGTAGGAGCATTACCACAAGTTGCAGGTATGAGATGTAGCATTATGGATTTTTGATTTAGTAGATGAGCAAGTGGCATACAATTGAGACATGTGGACTCAATTTCCTATTAGATCTCCCTCGGTTTCAATTTAACTGAGGTTTGTTGACAACTATGGCAGAGTGATGGCACTCTGACCATAATACATTTCATTTACCTCTAGGCGAGATGACTATTATGCAAGAGAATGTATATAGATTATTGAGGATCTCGACTCATGGAGAGTGGGTGTATTATGGTTTAGTATATGATAGTAGTGTATGCAGATGGATGTTTGGAGATAACACCATTGCAGATGATTACATTAATTGGGCACAGTTTGCCTCATTTCCCACTTTACCAGCGTTATTAGTAGCTATGATTGGGGGATTACTTTTTCTAGATAGGAGAGGTCATGGTTTTGTGGTCGGATGGGGCCAGATTTTAGAGGACCTGATTGTACATCCACAAAAATTGGATTGGGGTTCTTGTGTTTTAACACAGTTATATCATGATCTTCATGAGATTGTGTATTGGCACAGTGCAGCTATTTCTACAGGTGCAATATTATTACACTTATGGACATGGTAGCATCTGCCTATTATGAGGCCAGTTTTAGCTCAAGTTTAGGCTCGTGATTACCCTTATGCTTTTCTATATGATGACATGGTTGTCCATCATCATTTGGGAAAGGTTGATTTTTGGAGATGTACCATCAATGATATTGATCAGGTGGTATGGAGGCCATATCTGCAGTGTGAGAGGTGGCAAGAGGATGATGATGAGTTACCCTATATGTTTTCACCTCGATGGATGATAGGCTGATCACCATTGGTTATTAAGAGATTTTTCTGTGGGAGAGTACTCTGTCAGCTCAGTCAGATGTAGGATATGTCATAGGGTATGGCACTCTATGCCAGAGTATAGGCTGAGAGATCAATGTGGGGAGTACAGGTTGACTATCAGCTAGCTTGTTTGTAGATAGATCAGCTTGGATATGCGGTTTGGGATCTGATGCCATAGGTGGCAGATGCAGGGATGTTGGCTGAGTATCATGAGTGGTTTATTAGACATTGATTCATGTGATACACTGATCTAGCAGAGCCCATTCCTGATGTTGATGAGCTCTCAGATGATGACGGTGATTATGGGGATGATGGAGATGATGGTGGTAGACCACACTGGCATAGAGTGTAGAGGGTACCTAGGGTGCCTCAGGTACAGAGAGTAGCTAGACCTTGGATGAGAGGCGGACATGTGAGAGGCTGAGGTGGTGGATTTAGGTAGCCTAGGTAGAGGTGAGTAGGAGTATAGGTACCTTAGGGGTAGGCTCCTTTGAGAGTGGGTGCGAATTGGGCTAGACACAGGCATAGACGTGTCTAGGTGGCTAGACAGGTTCTAGTGTAGGGACAGATACCACAGGTGGACCCACAGGTCAGTACAGCATAGGTGATACCTTAGGTATGTTTAGCACCTAAGGCACCACAGGCTCCTCCCACATCACAGGCACCTCCAGTGCTTCACATTTCAGATGATATAGTGCTGGATGTGAGGGGTTTAAAGGCAGGGATGATTGTAGTGATAGCGAGATTAGATTAGGGTACAACCATGTTGCAACAGTTTTTGACTACTCTGTCCTAGTTACTGACCAGTACGAGCAAGAGTCAGGCACCTCCTAGTGCACAGGATAGAGTAGGTGACAGAGATCCTAATGGTGCAGGGGGATCAGGCACAAGTTTAGCTGAAGATGGATCAGGTGGTCCTATTGGATCATGAGACAGATTTGGACCCAGGATATACAACATTGTATCATATGTATTTTTTGATCAGTACATTGATGTATGGACCATTGTATTGATGTACCTTTGATGTACTGATTTATTTTATAGACTTTGATGATGGACATTTATCTATGATGATCTTTGATTCCTCCTTTATGATTTTATGATATTTCCTTTTATGCATTTCTATATGTTTATATGATGTATTTATTTCTATTGTGCTATGGATGCAAATGTCTTAAAGTAGGACATAGATAAATGGATGCAAATGATGTTAATGAAATTTATCTCTATATCTTTTTGTTTTAACAATGTATGGATTATGCAATGCAATGAAAGCAATACTTAGTGCTATGATAAATAAAATGCAACTATCTTTTTGTTTTTGGATGTATGCAATTTTAATTTATGATGTGCAGCTCTAAATGATGATATGGATAAATGAATAATGTTAATGTTGCTTTTTCTTGTTTTTCTCTTGACATGAATATATAATGAATAATGACTAATGATGATGAATGCAAAGGAAAATCTCATCTTGAATGACTTGAAACCAATATAATTTGATGAAATGTTTGTCAACTTTTATCCCCCCTTGAACATGGAAAATTTGCTATAAAGACAAGCCACTTGAGAACTAAGCTTTGGAGAACACATTTAAGCTAAAAAGAAACATGCAACTAATCTAACATGAAGATGCAGCTAAACTAACATGCAAAATGCAATTAATCTAACATGCAAAATGCAATGCAACTAATTGTCCTTGAGGTTTGCGAAAGAAATGAAAACTGAGATATATTTTCATCATAGAGCATTGTGGAACTAGGAGTTGATACAATCCTTACTGGTGCCACTATGACCATAAGAATATGAATATGAATTTCCCTCATGTGGCAACCCCTTCTATGAAACCAAGTACAACCCTCACTAGTTGAATGACCAACTATGGGAGTATGAATACCGGTTTAATCAGATTCAATGTTGCAAGTGGATGTTGGTATTAAGATATGGAAAATCTAAATAACCAAGGTATCTTTTTGCATAAACAAACAAAGGTTAACCCTCTGCCCCATATGAATGTCCTCTTTGGTTCTTTGATGACCATGTCCTTAGACGAATTCACACAAGTTAAAGAATCTTCCTCAAAACAGTCACTCAAAAGCTTAAGAAAAACATCATGTCTCTTATCACTGCCAATCTAGTCAAAACATCATTGATTAGCTAAAATGAACATGAATCGAAAAATTCAATAAAAAACTCATCGAAAATTCCAAGTGTTTGTGAAATTTATCAAGATTTTCAAATAAGAATTATAGACCATGTGATCATTTAGGGTGTGTCAATTTTTAATCCTGATAAAATAAGGCAATGAGATTCAAGGATCATGTTATGCGATCAAACTATTTAGGGTTGAACAATGATATTCATCAAAGGTTCCAAAATGTCTCTCCTGAATCTAAAAATCCACTTCTGATGTGTGAATAAAATGTTGCACTATTGAATCTGGTTGGTACCAAAATCTATGATATGTTCCCCCAAGTGATAAATGTGATCAATGTGAAACTTAGGGCAACTGAACCTAGAATGCGACAAAATGTAGTTCTGAGACTTTATTAGGGCAATGCACAAATGATGAATGCAATGAGGATATGGACAAGTGAGATGAGGAAACTGCAATATGTAAAAATGCAACTAGGAAACACCTAAGGGACAAAAGGTGCCTATTTCTAGGTTTTCACCTCTTAGGATTACTGCTCTATTTCTCTTCTTTTGCTACCAAGGTGCCTATTGCTAGGTTTTCACCAAGGCACTTTTTTCTCATTTTCAAATGTTTTTGGCTTTTTGAATTTTCTAATTTTTTTGGTATTTTTGATTTTTTCTCCTTTTTTTGGTATTTTTTGAATTTTTCCATGTACAAGGGTGATGCTTGACTCATCTCATACTCTCAACTTATACTCTTTTTTCTGATACTCTTTCCTCTGAATCAGGTGTGGAACCTCTTAAGATGAATGCTATTGATAGGCTCTAGCAATCCATCGCCATCACAATCAGCCAGTTTGTAGGTCCCCATTCCAACTGAAGAAACAATGACAAAAGGACCAAGCCAATTTTTTTCCCACTTTCCTTTCTTTTCTCTATCAGCTTGATTTTTTGGATTTTCTCTCAATACTAGATCTCTTATTTGAAAGTTTCTTGGCTTGATATGTTTGTTATAGCTCCTGGAAATTTGATTTTGATACACTTTCAAATGATCATAGGCCTGAGTTTAATGTTCCTCCAACAATTCCAATTGTTGAATGTGAGCAACTCTATAATCCTCATCTATTATTAATCCATGCAATAAGACTCTGAGGGATGGTATTTCAACTTCTAAAGGAAGAACAACTTCAGCCCCATAAACCAAAGAAAAAGGTGTAGCTCATGTCGAGGTTCGAATACTAGTCCTATATGCCCATAATGCTAGATTGATTTGAAGGTGCCAATCCTTTCCTGATTTTCCAATGGACCTCTTAAGGATTTTAAGGATGTTCTTATTGGTAGCTTATGCTTGTCCATTACCTTGGGGACAATAAATGGATGAAGAGTGATGTGTAAGGTGGAATGTGTCACAAAGTTCATCAATATATTTGTTCTTAAAATATTTTCCATTATTCGTGATGATGACATGAGGAATGTCATATCTACAAATGATATGATTTAGGATAAACATGGAAATTTGTTTTCCTGTTGCAGTTGATAAAGGGACAACTTCAACCCATTTAGTAAAGTATTCTGTCGCTGTGATTATATACTTATGTCCATTTGAAGAAGGTGAATAAATCATGCCAATCAAGTCAAAACCCCATTGATAGAATGGCCATGGTGTGACAAAAGGATTTAATTCTCGTTCCGGTGCATAATCAAGTTTCCATGGTATTGACATTTCTTGTAAATTTTAACATATTGACAAGCATCTCTTTCTAAGGTTTTCCAAAAGTACCCCATACGTAAGATTTTATTAGCTAGGTTTAAACCATTTGAATGTGACCCACAAATCCCTTCATGGATGTCTTTTAAAGCTAATTTCAATTCATCTTCCTCTAGACATCTAAGGAGTGTTCCATCAAGACCTTTATGATACAATGTGTCAGAAAGGATAGTATAACGGGTGACTTGTCTTATGAAATTTTGCTTTTGAGCGTGGGTTTGGTCCATAGGTAGGGTTTGATTTTTGAGGTAGGCATAGATGGGTCCATACCATGGAGATTCATGTCCATGTAAAAGGGAAATAATTTGGGTCTTAGGTAGGTCAAATGTTGGTTTCACCAATTCTTCCACCAAGAACTCATACTTTTCATTTTGATCGGGTAATTGAAGTAAAGATGCCAAAGTAGCCATGGAATCTGCTGCTCCATTATTGTCTCTTGGAATTTGTGCAAAAGTAATCAAATCAAAGTACTTCTTCCAGTTATCCACCAATTTCTTGTAAGGCATTATTTTTTCATCCTTAGTATTATATTCATCATTAACTTGTTTAATGACTAATTGGGAGTCCCCATAGACCTGTAATTCTATGACATTCCATTCCAAGGTTGTCTTGATTCCAATGACCAAAGATTCATACTATGCTATGTTATTTGTGCAAGGGAACCATAAATTGTAAGATTTTGGGATTGTGTAACCTTGTGGTGTAATTAAAAGAATGCCTGCTCCACTGCCATTTTGGGTATATGATCCATCAAAGTATAGAGTCCATGTCTTAGCTTCAACATTCACAATTTCAAAATCTGAGAATTCCACTTGTATAGTATGTGTAGATTCTTGAGGATATTTAGCCAATTTATTGGCTATAACTTGACCTTTGATTGCTTTCCTATCAACATATTCAATGTCAAATTCACTAAGTACCATGACCCACTTCGCAATCCTTCTAGTTAAAGCTATTTTGCTAAGTAAGTATTTCAAGGGATCAATTTTAGCTATGAGTTTCACCTTATGCAACAACATATAGTGTCTTAACTTTTGAGAGGCGAATACCACTTCTAGGCAAGCTCTTTCCATGAAGCTATAATTTAACTCATATTTGATGAAGGGTCTACTCAAATAATAGATAGCTCTTTCTTTCCTTCATCATCCTCTTGTGCCAATAAGACTCCTAATGATCTTTCCATTGCTAAAATGTAGAGTAATAAAGGTTTTCCTTGAATTGGTGACATTAAGATAGGTGGATTCATCAAGTATGTTTTCAACAATGAAAAGGATTTGTCACACTCCTTATCCCATGTGAAGACAGTGTCTTTATGTAGTAATATGGTGAAAGAATGGCATTTTTCTGCCAATTGAGAAATGAACCTTCTGATAGATTCAAGTCTTCCTTGAAGTGACCTCATTTGACTAATATTCTTTGGAACTTCCATGTCCATTATTTCTTGTACCTTTTTAGGATCCACTTCAATGCCTTTTGCTGAAACAATGTATCCTAGGAGTTTTCCAGATTGTACCCCAAAAGCATATTTCTTTGGGTTAAGTCTCACCTTGAATTTTTCTAGCCTTGTAAAAATCTTGTCAAGTATGGATACATGATCTTTTCTCTTATGTGACTTAGATAAAATGTCATCCACATAATCTTCCATAAAGGTGTGCATCATGTCATGGAAAATGGTAGTCATGGCTCTTTGATAAGTGGCTCTGACATTTTTAAGACCAAAGGGCATTACATTCCAACAAAAGGTACCCCATGGACATGTAAAAGTTGTCTTCTCTTGATCCTCAGGTGCTATGTGAATTTTATTATACCCATTAAATCCATCCATAAGTGAAAGCATAGAATGACCTGTTGTGAGATCTACAATAGCATCAATGCTAGGTAAGGGAAAGTCATCTTTTGGACAAGCAAGGTTTAAATCTTTGAAATATTTGCAGACTCTTATGGTTTTATCATGTTTGGTAACTGGTACAATATTGGAGATCCATTTGGCATATATGCTATTACTCTTATAAATCCAACTTTGATCAATTTCTCCAATTCAGCTTTCACTAATAGGGTTATATGTGGATGCATTTTCCGCAACTTCTGCTTTACGGGTTTGGTGCAGGACCACCCTAGACATGCCAAGAAAATATGGTAGTCTCTTGTCATTTTGGTGTGCTAGTGTGTGTAAGACCCTCTAGTAGGGAAATGTAATTATATAAGGCCATTTTGACCAAGATTAGTTTAGATAAGTTTCATTTTATGCTTCATTTTGGGTAGATTAACTCTTTTTGGCTCTTGTTTATTGGATTGTCCTTGATGATGTCATCAATGGGTAGAGTGATTTCATGGTGCTACTTAGGTTCTATGGATACCCTAGGTAGTCTAACTAAAGTTAGCTAAGGTATATTGGTGGAAAAAACACTTAAAAAGTGTGATTGGCTAAAAGATGTAAAATGTTGCTATGCAACATTAGCAACTTTTCAAAGTTCCTGACAACATTTTGTTGTCTAGAGGATTTTGAGGTTTTAAGAGTTTTTAAACCCATAGAAGGGTTGGCAGATGGGGATCCAACATATTTAAGGTGGAACAACCCTAATTGTGAAAAGAGGAAGTTCATTTTGTACGGACTGGTATTGGGAGCCAAGAGTTTTGAATGAAGTGACAGCATATTTGAAGCATTTTTGTTTTTTCTTTGCATTGAATGGATTGAAATTGAAACTATGACTATTGGATACCATTATTGGACATGTTTACAAGCTCTTTCAGTAGTTATTTTTACTTGTAGGTTTTTTTTCTTTGTTGTTTGTAAATTCTTTAGTTTTGGACTGTTTGCTGTCCTGTTTTGGAGCAAGGAGCAAGATGTGGACCTAACTCCACTTCCCACCATTTTTTCTATACAGAAACCTAGGAATGGAGAATAGGTCCATGGAGCTACCAAAATATGGAAGGATGAGCTCTAAAAGTGCTGGCATGCATTTTTAAACACTTTCCCTAGGCGAGCTAAATTGATAGCCCGATTAGAGAAAGCAAGTGACAACAAGTTTAAAAGTTGTAGGGGGCGTTCTCATGAGCCAAGAAGGCCATGGATGTGTTTAGATATGTTGTGCAAGTACTCATAACTATGGAGGAGTTCCCATGATCTCATTTTGCTAAGGTTTGATCCCAAAGACCCAAAACTAGTCTAAACACAAGAAATGTGCCATATTCTGGAAACAGGGTGTACGGATAGTTTCAGACTAAGTGGCCTAGAAAATCCTTGTGTTTTTTTGCCTTAATTAAAGACTACCACAAAAGATCAGGGTGTTCTTTGAGAGATTGTTTATATTTTTGAGGTTTCCTAAAAACTAGGAGGCCTAATTGTTCAAAAAGGCTACAAGCCCAAAATAATAGGAATTTGGAAGTCGATTGGTACAAGACCATTCCTAATAAGTTGAGACCATAAAGTGGGATCAATAAATAGTGACATGAAGCCCTTGATGTCCTGCAAATCCATTTCATTTTTAGGGCTTGGTAGATGTAGTTTTGAGGAGTTCTTGTAGAACACAAGAATGGTGACTTTGACAAGATAGAGAGAATTCTTGGTTGGAGGAAGGATTGAAATATTTCTAGTAAGAAGGGTGGATTGAGGAAGCCCTAGGGGTCCTAGTAGAGGCCTAGGAAGAGTTTAAAAAAAACTCAAGGAGGTATCATGAGTTCTCCCTATCAGGGCTTAACCCTTGGTTTCACATTTAAGTGATACATTATGAAACTTGGATCTAATCCGGGCATGTCATCATATGACCATGCAAAGTTGATTTGTTTCTCTTGAAAGAATGCAATGAACTCTTCTCTCTCCAAAGGACTCAAAGATGCTGCTAAGTTAATGAATTTAGGATCCTTTTATGTTCCAATGTTAACCTTTTATGTGGGTTCAATAAGTATAGGTGATCTTTCATCTTCGTGAGCTAGCAAGGTGTCCAACCTCTTTCCCTTAGGTACCACAGTTGGGTTTTCACCTTTGAAAACATCATTTATTTTTACTTTTTTTGGGTCTAGCACTGCCACATGGTGGTTTTCACCACTAGACCTTCTCATTTTTTTTGTATATTTTCTCTTCATTTTTTGGATTAAGAGGTTGAACACCTACCCCTATCATCATTTCTGGATTGAATTCATTGGTGGAAGAATTGGGTTCAATCGCATTGACGTATAAGACCATTGATTTGTCATTCGGGAAGTAGAGTAAGTCATTTGACTTAGATAGATCCCAATCAATAAGTTTAGGATGCATTAACGACAAAGAATTATTGATAGGACTTTCATTTGAAGGAGTTAAGGACATGACTTCATTAGATGGTTCATACATTGTATCATCATGATCTATGACATGTGCCTCTTGAAGATGGTCCATGGAAGAAGGATCAAAATCCTCTTCATCAGAGCCCTCTAATATTTATATGGGAAAGAAAGCATGTGGATTAAAAACTAGGTTAGAATCTCCCACCCACAAAGGTACCCAAGGTTCACCTACCCATTGAGTTAAAGGAGGTTCTTGTTCTATGTTGACTTCTTGAGGTTCACTTGATGTTTTAGTTGAATTCAAACCTTGAGCCATATGTTCTTCATTCTCAACTTTGAGACGAGTTGCGTAAGTGTGAATGGTATCAACCTCTATGTCATGACAAGATTCTTCGGACAAGGAATCACACTCATAGTCTCTAGAGTCATCTTCACTTTCAGAACCTACCATATGGATATGTGCATAGAAATCATGCATGGGACTTGAAATTTCTCCTTTGTGTTGAAAGCCTATGCCGACCTTCTCTTCTTTGGCTCTCCAAACTGGTTCAATAGGTTCTAACAACCCTCTATGTCAAACTCCTAAGATTCCTCTTCCCTTATACCCCATTTTCTTCATGATATCGAATCCTTTGACATATTGATCAGTTTGGATATTGATATGTTGCCACCCTTTCATTGGAATTATCTGAATTATAATCATCTTTATAGAGCCATTGTAATACCTCATCATCTTCTTTGTCTAGTTATTGTTTGTCACATTCCCTCAAAAAATGGGCATTGTACTTATGATTTTGATGATCTTTGGATGGTTTCCCATGTGTTCTTGGAGATGTAGGTAAATCAAAGAGGGAAACAAAATATTCCCCTACTCCTTTTGAGTTAATTTTACATTGTTTCTCAAACTGATACAATAGGTCACTCATCTTTTCATAGTGATCTTTCTTAGTTTATTCTCTTTCTTTCTTAGTGGGTTTACAAGATTTCAATCTCAATGTTGAATTTTGAACTGAAGTATCCTTTGAATTTGAACCCTCGTAACTCATCTTTCCTTTTCCCTTAGTCGATGTAGTTGAGTTAGTTTGAATAGGGTTAGGAGTAGATATGACTTTTGATGTCGGTTCTGACTTTTCCTCTTTGGCCTCTTCCATGATAATTTTAGGGATAACTCTTTCCCTATTGTGATGAATATACAATTCATGACTTGGCTTTAAAGCATTACAATATTGGAATGGGTTTGAATCTCCTCCAATTGTGATCTCCTCCCCTAGGTATGGAAATTTTATGCATTGGTGATATGTAGAAGGTACCGC
>MU223687.1:473354-486668 GCA_018584345.1 Thuja plicata | reverse complement strand
TGATGTTACTCAATTCCTAGATACTGAATATGTGTTTCCCACATGATCATTAATAGTAGATCAATTGAGAGAGAAGCATGAACACAACTGCATGGTCATAGAGCTTTCTTCCTCACTCTCTGATGCTAAATTTGAAGATGTCAAGGATTGCAAAACTGCAAAGAATATGTTGGACAAACTGAAGCTTGTACATGGAGGTGATACAAATGTTCTGAGAGCTAAGGTAGAAAGCCTTAGAGGAAAATTTGATGATCTTAGAATGAAAGAAGGAGAAAACATCAAACAGTATAACACAAGAATAAAAGAATTAGTTAATGTTATACGAGGTGTTGGAGGTACCCTTGAAGAGGAAACATTGGTAAGTAAAATCTTAAGAACCTTACTACCTATGTATGCTATTAGAGTTTCTACCATTCAAGAAATGAGAGCAGTAGAAAACAATACAGTTACTCTTGATATTTTAATTGGTAGACTGATTTCATTTTAAATGAATAACTTTGATAATAGTGTCTTACCAAACTTAGAGTCTGCATTTAAGTCTTCTATGAGAATAAGCAAATCAAGTCATAGACATACATCTAGAAGAGATAGTGAAAGTGAAAGTGAAGAAGAAGATTGAGATGAAATAGAAGCACTTATGGCTAGAAGAATGTAGAGAGGCAAAGGTAAATAAAAAGGCAAGTTACCACTTGTATGTTTTAATTGTAAAGAGATTGGACACTTTGCTGCAAGATTTCCTAATAGAAGAAAAGATGACAGAAGTAATGAAATATCTTTTGAGAAAAAATCTGATAGAGGTGATAACAAAGATTACAGAGGTTACCAACAATAAAAAAGGAGAGATACCCAAGACCACAAGGACAAAGGAAAGAAGACTAGCTACCTAACTGCTTCCAAAGATGAAGATACTGACACCAAACTTGATGAAGACATCAAGATGGTATTTGTAGTTGTGAAGGATGATTCAGATGAAGATGAAAGGTATGTAGAAATTGCACTCAAATCTAAGGTTATCAAGAATGACATATGGATTATAGATAGTGGCTGCACTCACCACATGACCGGTGACAAAGAAAAGTTTAACACTTTTGAGTATTATAATGGTGGCATAGTAAGAATGGGTAATGATAAACCTTGTCTAGTTTAAGGTAAAGGAACTATAATGTTGAATAACCTGATTAAATGTGAAAATTCTTATTGGGTAAAAGGATTGAATTATAATCTGTTGAGTGTTTCTCAGCTCAATAATTCATGTCACAGAGTAGCATTTGATAATAAGGAAAAGATCTTCAATGAATCAGGAAGATTGATTGGTACCGATGAATAGATAAAAGGTAACTTATTCTATTTGAATGATACTAACACCACTTTCTTAATCACTAGAAACAAAGACATATGGTTGTGGCACAAAAGATTGTTTCATGTGAATTTTGACAACATGATGAAAATAAGCAGAAGGAGAAATGTAAGAGGCTTACCGACAATGACAAAGCCTAACAACATCATGTGCACGAATTGTCAAAAAGGTAAACTGACTAAGTCTAGTTTCAAAAGTAAAACCCATACATCTAATGATATTCTAGAATTAGTCCATACTGATTTATGTGGATTAATGAGGATAAAAAGTTATTATGGAGATAGGTATTTTATTCTCTTTGTTGATGATTACTCTAGAATGATGATAGTTATGTTTCTAAAAGATAAATCTGAAGCATTTAAGATGTCTAAATGGTATAAGGCTATGGTAGAGAAAAAAAGTGATAAGGATCTAAAATCTTTGAGATCAGATCGAGGAGGAGAATTTATATCAGATGAATTCAATAATTGCTATAATGAGCATGGTATGAAAAGATAGGTTTCTGCACCAAGAACACCACAGCAAAATGGGATTGCTGAGAGAAGGAGCAGATCAATAGTTGATTGTGCTAAAAAACTAATGATAGAGAAAGGCATCACCCAAATCTTCTAGAGGGAAGCTGTCAGTACTGCTGTCTACACACTTAATAGAGTACAATTAAAGGACACAAAGAAGACACCTTATGAGCTATTGTATGGTAAAACACCCAATGTAAGTTACTTCAAGATATTTTGTAGTCAATGTTATGTCTTAAAGGATGATAGAAATAAAAATCTTGATGCCAAAAGTGATGAGGGTATCTTTCTAGGGTATTCCACCATAAGCAAAGCTTATAAATGTCTTATCAAGGCTTCTAAAAAAATTGTTGAAAGTGCAAATGTAAAGGTAGATGAATTTGTAGAAAAGAATGAGCTATAAAGCACAAAAGAACCAAAGGACTATCATAAGTTTGTATATTGTGAATAAATCAAAACTCTTCCCAAGAAACAATGCTTAATTCTAGAAAAATAGAATGTTGCAACTGACGGTCAGGATGATAATCAAAATAATGTGCAAGGTGATGAAGAACAGAATGAAGATCAATATGATGATCAAACTGATACACAAAAAGTTATACCTATACTTGCAAGATATGTAAGAAGGAACCATCTAGAGATCTAAATCATAGGAGATAAGAAAGGTGGTACAAAAACAAGAAGTAAGTATTTAAACTCAAGTTGTTTAATTTGTGAGTTTGAGCTAAAATATTTCAATGCTGCACTTGATAATGAAGAATGGATAAGTGCTAGGAATGATGAAATTGAGCAGATTGAAAAGAATAAGACATGGTTGCTTGTGCCAAGACTAGATGACAAGAATGTCATTGATACAAAATGGATATTCAGGATTAAGCTGAACGAGAATGTTGAAGTCACAAGGAACAAAATGAGACTAGTATTCAAGGGGTATGCACAAGATGAAGGTATAGACTATGGAGAAAAATTTGCACCTGTTGCTAGGCTAGGAATAAGAATACTACTTGCTTATGCTTCATTCAAAGGATTCAAGGTATATCAAATGGATGTCAAGTCAACATTCCTAAATGGAATACTTGAAGAAGAGGTATACATTGAGCACAGAAGGGTTTGTCAATCTAGAAAAGAAAAACATGGTATGTAGACTTCACAAAGCCTTGTATGGATTGCAACAAGCTCCTAGAGCCTAGTATGAAAGACTTCATTCCTATCTTATAAGTATTGGATTTGTAAGAACTAGTGAAAATAGTAATCATTATTTGAAGGAAGATACTGATGCTAACACTTTGATTGCTGAAATATTTGTTGATGACACCATATTTAGAGACAATGATATGCTATGTAAATCATTGGAAAATGAGATGAGAAAAGAAGTTGAGATGTCTATGTTTGGAGAGATCAAGTTCTTTCTTGGTCTATAGATCATTCAACAAAGTGAAGGTATTTTCATTACACAGTCTAAATACATTAAAGAGGTCCTAAAAATATTCAAGATGGAAGATTCCAAACTGGTTGGAACATCGATGGCTACTGGATGTAAGTTGACAAAGGAGGACAAGACAACAGAGGTAAACCAGAATTTGTATAGATCAATGATTGGAAAACTCATGTATGTTGTACACACTAGACTAGATATTGCACATGTAGTAGGAATTGTTGTTGGATTTTATGCTAACCCCACGGAATCACATATGACTGCTATGAAAAGAATTTTAAGATATCTAAAGAATACTAAGGAGTATGGATTATGGTATAGAAGAGAAGGAAAATTTGAACTTAAAGTTTTACCGACACTGATTGGGATGGAAATCTTGATGACTGGAAGAGCACAACTGAAGGAGCATTCTTTATGGGTGATAGACTTGTCACATGCATAAGAAAGAAGCAAAGATGCATCTCTCAGTATACTGCAGAAGCATAATATTTTTTTGTTGCTGCAAAATGCTCAAATATTGCATGGATCAAATAGTTACTGGAAGGTATGCATATGAAGATCTCAGAACCAGTGATTATCTATTGTGATAACACAAGTGCAATAAACATTTCCAAGAATCCAGTCATGCATTCCAAGACTAAACACATTGCAATCAAGTATCATTATTTGAGAGAACAAGTTCAAGCAAAGGAAGTGATACTTGAGTATGTGCAATCCAAAAAACAAATGGCTGATATCTTCAAAAAGCCACTGCCCAAGGACACATTTGAGTACTTGAGAAAGAGACTAGGGATCAAACCCTTGTCTACCAATCAGTAAAAAGATAGAAGGCTGCATCAGCCTAAATATTACCAGAATATCACACATGTTGATGCAAGAAAAGAGAAGAAATTCAAAGCTAAATCTATATACAAACAGGTATATATCAGAACCAAGCACTAGAGCATATTGTTGTATTGCTGATGGATAAAGGAAATTCAAGGAATATATTATGGATGGAGAGAAAATATTGTTTGACATGAATGTCAGATATCTATGAGATATTTGTTTGGCATTGTTTTCAAAGGAAGAGAGATTATCCATATTCTCACATTCTTCTTATAAAAGGGAGAGAGATTATCCATTATCACAAATTACTCCAACAGGGAGAGGAAATTGTATGGAAAGATTATACAAAGGGAGAGTTGCTGACAAGAGAAAAAGACATCAAAAGAAAAGAATAGTCAAGGGAGAGAAATTGATACAAGGAGAGGACACAACACATCAAAAGACAGAGAGCTGCAATAATCAAATCTAAGCTAAAACATAGCTTATCGATGGTCAGACATTTATCAAAACAAAATGATTGCTAGTTTGATGAATCTCAACTATTGTATTTCATATTATATTAGAAATAGTATAGTGTGATAATATAGTATGTTTCCGTCAATGCCAAAGGGAGAGATTGATGACATGTAACTGATTGGATTTTTGACAATGTTAAGTTGAAGATAATGCAAGGCATTAAATCAGTTAATGGTTTGTATTATCATTGATGTCAACCTAATATAATTTGTATGGTCATGTACATAATGACAAATACTTTAGAGAATCAATGGAACAAAGGTTATGCTTTCAGCAATATATAAAAGTCAAGTATTCACTAAGTCACAAACAAAACTAGTGGAGTGCACACCGATGGTCTGAGAAAAGAAGAATAGTCACAGTGATACCCAACGAGCTAAAGTATAGTGTTTCCTGATGAAGCAAAGCCACAGTGATGGTTGACAAGGAAATTCAGAAGGTTTCCCGATGAGTAAGTTTTCAATGATGCCCGACAGACGAAGATCACGAAGCTAACTGGAGTCTCACCGATAAAACTGTGAGTTTTCATTGACAACTAACTGCAAAGGTGACCGATGGAACAGAGAGTTCAGAAAAAGACAAAATATTTAGCTGGCAAGAGCTAAAGATAGACTTAACTGGTTGTTTTCT
The DNA here is from genome assembly GCA_018584345.1 of Thuja plicata. Lineage (NCBI taxonomy): Eukaryota > Viridiplantae > Streptophyta > Pinopsida > Cupressales > Cupressaceae > Thuja > Thuja plicata. The sequence goes on along the minus strand of MU223687.1, from coordinate 481,387 downwards.
TTTTTTTATTCAACTAGAGTTAAGTGATTGATTTAAATATGATTTGTATAGTTGGCAAGAAGATAACTATGAAATAAATAAGGAATTATGCTTTAAATCAAATTGGTTGGATTGTTTTTCATGCCAAGAATCAATGAATCAAGAAATAGTGAATATCATGTCTATATAAGAGACAAGCTTAATTAATTTTTGTATGCATGAAAAGGGGATTAAGGGGAGTGAATATAAAGAGGATGCTAAAGAGAAAATGATGAAGAATATCTTCATACTGTCCTGATCAATCAAGTTGAAGGAGAGATAAGGAATTCTATAGACACCGAAAAACAGTGAAGCACAGCATCACAGAGCAGAAAGTGTGGAGAAAAAAGAATTGAATTGATACATTGATCAAAGAGGTAATGTACTTAAATAGATATGAAAATTTGCAATTAAAAGTTGCATCATGAACAAGTCATAGTGTTTCAGTTTAACTATTGAAGCATCAAGTCTCTTAAAAGAGAAAGACTTAATAGTCTTCTATATATCATGGTACATCCCAAGGAATGCCAAAAAGGTTGATTCATGAAAGTAGAATTTGATTTGCTTGATACCTATTGATAGTCTAAGAAGGAGGCTGATTCAAGGATGGTAGCAATAGATTCCCGATAATAAGTGACAACCTCTATGTATAAAATCCTCTAACAAGGTCACACTTAACAGTGTGTTTGTAACCTTTAATAGGGTTGGCTCCTAATAGGGCTCACTTCAGAAGAGTGAAAATTTGGGGTACTGGTCCCAGTAGTTTTTCCCTTAATAAGGTTTCCAAGTTAAAAATTCATGTGTTATGTGTGTATGATTCATTTCTTTATTGTTTTGTTTCTTCCATAGTTAACACTGGATTAATCGGTATACTCTGCTTATTTACTTAGTTTCGGTAAATAGTTATACTGCTTATCGGTAATCAAGAAAGAATAAGGAAAGACAGAGGACACCGACAGATAGTTAATCATTATAATTATTTCATGGCATGCATCTTATAGGGACATAATAATCTAAGGTTTATTGATTGGTGTTTAATGTTTGAAGGATGAATGTTTTAAGCCATTGATTCACCCCCCCACTCTTAGTTATTACTAACAGTTCCAACATTTATCCCCACCATTCTTAGTAAATCTACTGGATCAGGTTCTCAAGGTGTATAGAGACATGAGGATATTCCTACACCACCTATAGCTCCTCACTAGATTGCAATTGAGGAGGATGCACCTCACCAATCGACCCAGACCACTTCATCATGTCCAATTCATTGTCTTTTTACCAGCTTGCTTACAGATGCCTAGATTGATCCCTCATAGGCATCCTTACATGATTCAAACTTACATTCAAAGTTGATTGATATCAGGAGAGCATTACATGCTGCTATGGTATATATTTATTTAAATTTTCAAATATTTATAAAACTTACACATGTAAATGACATAAATAATTTGAATTAAAATTTATATATATATATATACATATATATATATATATATATATATGTATATGTATATATATATGTGTTCTCCAGAGTATTCTGGATAGTATGGAGTGTGGATATGGAGATTTATAGACTCCTAGCGATCCTGTGCATCATGACAGACATGTAAATTTACATGTTTTTTCAAAATTAATTTTTCTAGGATCATAAGTATTTAGTTTATTATACATGTGTGTATGCATGACACATATATATATTTTATTGCACACGAAGATCAGGAGGAGGTGGACCATCATCAGGTCATAGATCAGGACATGGTCCTAGTTTAGCACATATGCTCCTTTACATATTTCATAGCTCACAGATATATTATAGATATTTCATATACATACATGTTATTTTAGACACATCTATATTCTAGACATTTCATCTACGTGTTATTTTAGATCTATACATTTACATCTTATATGTTGGTATGTTATTTTAGACATTACATATATACATGTTCATTTTCATCATTTCATATATGTATGTATGTTATACATGTGAATGAGTTATTTCATATTTTGGACGTTACATATATACATGTTCATTTTCATCATTTCATATATGTATGTATGTTAAATACATGTGACTGAATTATTTCATATTTTAGACATTATGTGTGTGTGTGTGTGTGTGTGTGTGTGTGTGTGTTCATTTTAGTCATTTGATATAAGTATGTATGTTAAATACATGCGAATGAGTTAAAAACATGTTACTTTTAAACATTTCATATAAGAATGAGTTATTTCATATTTTAGAGTTATTTTTATGTAACTAAGCTATTCAATTAACTAAGGTATTCAATTTTTCATGTAAGTAATTTAAATTAATTTAAAAGGGGATGTCTTAAGGGGAGGTATAAAAACATACACATTAACACATAAATCTATAACAACAGACATAAAAGCAATATAATAAACTCATTGAACCATTAAAAGACAATTAACTAATCTATTCAATTTGTCATGTAAGTAATTTAAAATAATTTAAAAGGGGATGTCTTAAGGGGGGAGGGGGGTATAAAAACATACACATTAACACATAAATCTATAACAACATACATAAAATCTATATAATAAACTCATTGAACCATTAAAATACAATTAAATAATCTATTCAATTTGTCATGTAAGTAGTTTAAAATAATTTAAAAGGGGATGTCTTAAGGGGATGGCTTAAGGGGAGGTATAAAAACATACGCATTAACACATAAATCTATAACAACATACATTAAAGCTATATAATAAAATCATTGAACCATTAAAATACAATTAACTAATCTATTCAATTTTTCATGTAAGTAATTTAAAATAATTTAAAAGGGGATGTCTTAAGGGGAGGTATAAAAACATACACATTAACACATAAATCTATAACAACATACATAAAATCTATATAATAAACTCATTGAACCATTAATGTTCAATTAACTAAGCTATTCAAGTAACTAAGATATTCAATTTGTCATGTAAGTAATTTCAAATAATTTAAAAGGGGATGTCTTAAGGGGATGTCTTAAGGGGATGCCTAAAACAACATACATTAAAACTATATATTAAATATATTGAACCATCAAAATATACATTATAAAAGAGTACACAATATACCAAGCTGCATGCATAGCTATATAGTTCAAATTGTAGAGTTCAATAACATATATCCAATTTCCCATATATTAAGTAAGAGTTCAAACTGTAGAGTTCAAATATGAAAGTACGAGAGCTACAAAAAGAATTTTATCCCAAAGCTCCTGATACATATAGTCTGGATCCTCTCTATCTTTTATTATCTTCAAAATTTTTTCATGTTCTTCAATAGGCAACCTCCACTTTTGATTTCCACGTCCTCTTTTTTGCAATGTCTCAAATTGCAACTTTGTTGCTATAACCAAGTGACTGTAATGTAGAACTTTTTGACCACACATATATTCAATAAATTGAACATCATTTATGTCTATCTTTACTTATTGATAATATGTTCCTTCAATAACAACTGAACCAGTCAGATATGACTATCCATCACCATCTGCAATTTCTTCTGGCAATTCATATTTTTCTTTCGTGCATCTTAGTAGATAATAATGTACACTTTCAACATTTTTAGGATCCACAACCATAGAAAAAATATCACCTAGATAAAAATGCAAATTAGATATTAAATTCAAATCAAAAGTACAATAAATTAAATTTAAATAAAAGATCATGTACATGTGCACGCACTTGTAACAACCAAATCTGAAATACACTCATAATAAACTGAATATATAGAATCGTGAATGTTTATCTCAATGTCATCATCTTCATAAGGAGGCATTCTAATTAACTCCTTCATATCCCATTGTGAAACATATCCATTTGCAATATTCTCACATTGACTCATTAGATTGTCGTCAACGTAGTCAACATAGAAACATGATTTTTCTCTTACTTGAATCAATGGAGGTTTGTGTTATCTGGTACTTGTGCATTGATGTAAACTTCTAATACCAAAAATCCTTTGACAATTGTAAGGATTAGATCGGTCTATATCTATTACAAATATGACATGAAAGTTGTACATATTTAAATCAACAATTATGATAACATAGATAAACACGAAATTAAATTTTAATTTAGATTTTTCCTACAAACTATAAATTACCTTTCACTTCCTAAAAATAACGTTTGTTTTATTTGGTGTCCCGAATAGCTAGATGATTTTTACACCATTCAATAATTTTATTTGAATTCTCTATCATGTAACCTGTAAATTTCTGAACTATTAGTTTAAAGAAAATACATCTAAGTTTAAATTATACTATTTGAAATCTCTCTCTCTCTCTCTCTCTCTCTCTCTCTCTCTCTCTGTATATATATATATATACTATTCACACCATTTGTACCTGCAATATCATGTTGGCAAAGTGCATGCTTCACACATTCTCCGGCTCCATCGTGCTCTCCTTTTTCATGTCCACTTTCAAAGAAGTTCTACAAAAACTTAGCATTGTGTCTAGCATGTTGCATAGCTAGCTAATTAAAGGCTTTTGCAAATTTAAATTGTCTTGCAAGATTAAGTTGTTACATATGCAAGATTATGATCACATAATAATTTAACAAGTAATCAATGAGAATTTGAAAGTCAATTGAAGTGCATACACTTACCTACACAACCATCAGACAAAATCCAATGTTGTGAAGCTTTTATCCCGTGATTCACAATATCTTCAAAATATATTGCAAAACAATGAGCCACATAGCTCCTATCATGAACCTTATCATTGCTGATATAGAATTGAACCTCCTTGAAGATAATGCATTCATTTGGGTTGTTACTTTATACCTCATCTAAATGAAATTATGCATGTTTATAGGTCACTTGGACAAATATTGCAACTTGGTCAGAATGATAATATTGATCTTGAAGCTTTGACTGAGGGGAGAATGTATAGTTCTCAGAGAAATCTACAACTGAAAGAATACAACTAGGTGGAAAACAATTTTTGGACTCATGAAACTGTTTAGCTTTCCATCTTGCACCATGACAATGCTGGATATGTGGATAAATGATAGTATGAAACCTGGTCATAAACTCAAGGTAGGGAAATTCACTCTCCTTCAATACAATTTTTTTGGATTCATCTCCGATCTTAGTTTGGTATGTCTCATATTCAAATCTCTTCCACAAAATTGGCGTTGCAACATTAATATTCTCAATTTGCAATGGAAATTTATGTAAATCTCCATAATCACTGCATGCACTCTTTATACATTGTACTTTGAACTCATCTGAATCTTCAGATTTCTCACATAAAATAGACTTCACAAATTGTGTCGTACTTCCAGGGATGACCATATCTGAATTAAGTACTACCATAACCTTTTTATATGATTGCAAATATAGATGAAACTCAACATGATTTTGGCAACAACAAGTTTCACGTACCTTATTTATGCATACAAAGTAAGGGTGCAACCTCTCAAACATTCTTTGACGTATTTTCACATCTGAAAATTCTTGTTTGAATGTTTCAAACAATTCACTTTGTGCTCTATCTATAAAATGTTTTGGATGTGCAATTTTCATACCAGTCTCTTCATCTTTCATCTGTATAGTATCTCTTCTATTAGAAAAAATATGGGAGTGAGCGGTCCAATATTCAATGACCTATTTTTTACATCTTCATAAATTTTGTCTTTTCAAGGAAGTCTAAAAATATTAACCCAATTCTTTTGAATATTTTCATCTAACATATTTATCTTCCTGATATATCTTTGAACAGTTCTAGATACATTCAGTAAATCAGAAATTGCATGTACTAGCTTTCTCTGTGTCAGTCCCCTACTAGATAAAGTAGTCATCAATGCTCTACGTGCAACACTTAAATCAACTCCTTGACTTGAGTTGTTAATGTCGTTCAATGCATCTTGTAAATTTTTTAACTATTGTTTGATTTATATTGTCTCCTAAGTTTTTCTTATTATCATCACTTAACAACTCCAAAACAAGAGTCATTTGTTTTTTTCTGAATAACCTAGCAAATAATTGTGCTTTTCCAAACGCACTTTTATTTTGAACATATTCATCCCAAATCTTTTTGTATTATTTTTTTATTGTGATTTTAGGTACCAATTCGTTAGATGAAAATTGACTGAAAAATGAATCGTCATCCATCCCCATCGAATTGCCCATGTCAAAGGATATATTTCCACCAATTTGCTCCCCTACTTGAATTGGATCTTCTGGGACGTCAACAAGTTCATCTTCATTACATTTTGTATGACCTTTCATTTTATCATCCCTTATTTGATCATATTTTCTTGTTCTATTCCTTTTATTTCCCATTGCACAATTTATTCAAATTGAGAGCTTTGATTCACCTGCATACACAAAACCATATACTCTTGATAAAAAAATAAAAAATAATATTGATAAGCTCATAATTTAATATTTAACAATACTTTAATTAAAAACACAAAAAAATCTCAAAAAAAAAAACCTTGCAAATAATACAAACCTCCTTGATAATCTTAACTCGTAGTGTCCCTTCAACGACCAAAAATATGCCTTTAAAACAATTAAAAAAATGATTTTATTAAAAAAATATTTTTTTAAATCAAAATAATTGATAATTGCTTTTAAATTTTTTTTTAAAAAAATGTTTAGATGTATCAACTTTGAGGTTCGTGGTCATCCACGTGATCATGTTTGGTCGGCCTTAGTTTCAATTGAAATAGTTCCGGTCGAACATGTTTCGGCCGGAACTACCTATGTGGCAGCCAAATAAGTAAAAAAGGGGAAAATTGGTAACACGTCACTTCTGGGGCTTAATTGTCCACCAAAATTGATTTTTTTTTAAATTTAAAAATTCCCTTTTGTAGAGGTTGGAGTCTACATTAGGGTCATATAATGTTTATAGTCTTTTGATTACATATAATATATTATAAGTTAAAAAAAATCCAACTTGGTATTTTAACATTGAAGAACATGCTCATTCGAAAAAAGAAAAAAAAAGAAAATCATGTCAAAAAATTTTAAAATTTATATTTAACACTAGAGGAGAGAGTCCTCTTCAATAATATATAATTTCTTTTGTATTTGGTGTAGATTTTCTAAGGAAAATTAGGCGGGAGACAAAACCTATTAATTTTGGGTAACTCCAACTTTGAATAGTTATAACAGACAAAATATATACTGAAAACCAATATTTCTTATTTTCTGCACTAGTCGTACATGTCATCTAAAACATATTTTGAAATCAAAGGAAAAATATGTTATTTACATATATTTTGTTGGTGGGAACTAGACCCTGAATTTTCAGCATTTTTCAACAATTAAAAAATTGACTTCAAAAATTAAAAAACTATGTCAATTCTTAATCAAATTTTTTTAAAAAAATTATAGGCATAAACTACATCCAATTTTACACATTTCATTAGTTTACATCATTTTCAAATTCTAAACACAAATACCACTTTTATGTCATTAAAGTTTAACTACTTTGCATGTCGTGGTCCTCTTCCTTTGTAAAAGTGTGACACAGGTTTGTACTTTTACCCATATATAGTAGTCTCTAATTTATTAGAATTCATTGGTGATTCCTCTAGAACCCACTCTTCAGTAGCGTTGACTTGGGGTGTTTCTTCTTCAAAGAGAAGTGCCAGGATATTGAAAGAAATGGGAGAAGGATACCCATCCTCCTCATTAGAGTCGTCAGAGTCATCCCACTTGGGAGTGGGTGTTGTTGGAATAATGATACATTTGGCATCAGTGAATGCACTTAGTGAAAACACTTATTCGGTTTTGAATTCTTACTGAGCTCATCACTCAGCCCACAGCCTATACCGACCATTCAGTAAAGCTCACCGATCAAATAGTTCAAACCGAGCAGTAAGGCAGTCACCGAGCATATGAGAAAAACAACAGTTACCGAGTAGACGGTAGTCACCGAGTCATCAGTTGAAGATAACCGAGAAGACAGTTACTACCGAGTCACCAGAGGTTACCGAGTGACAATGTATCTACCGAGTCACCGTAGCTACCGAGTTCC
>MU223687.1:455828-466333 GCA_018584345.1 Thuja plicata | reverse complement strand
GGCCAACTTTATACTGCAGTACCAAAGTTTTGTGGGTACCATCCCCACCCCAGTTTTACTTTCTATTTGGAAGGTTTCTGGGTTACCAATCTTTGTGTTATGTGTTATGAATGATTACAATTTCATGGTTGCAGTAGATTAGATGAATGAATGGCTAAAGAATATAAAAGTGCAGAAATGTTTTAAAGTTTTAAGTGTTACTGATTCACCCCTCCCCTCTCAGTAACTTGGTTAATCCTGAATATTTCCAATAGGTGTGTCAGTGTTTTGTTTTACTCTTCTTCATCTAAATGAACCCGATGTCTCTTTCCTTTATCTAGATGATTCTTTGCTCTTTGCACTTTCCTAGATAAGAACCCTAGACCATCTGTGTCTCTAGGTTGTCTGAATTTAATAGAGATTGGTTCTTTAAGTCCATTTTGATTACATCCTATGGGTCCTTTACCTGAATAACCCATTATACGAGTCAACTCATACCCCACTCCAAATTTTTTTGGTGATATGTCACGTTGTTTGACCTCATTAATTTTAGGTTCCTTATATAGCCAATCTAGAATGGTTTTTTGTTCTTTTTCATCCTCTAATGGTATGTAACCTTTGACAAAGTCACCATCATAGATTGCTTGGGGTGTTTTCAATTTCATCTTTTCTTAAGGTCTACCATAGGACCTAGGTGATGTAGGAAGAGATGTGATTGATAGTACAGGTTCCACTATGTATCCACCCATACCAATGTCCTTTATCTTGAGTTTCTTTTCCATTTCCTTCAGCAAATTCATGGTCGATTTAGAGTTGGCCACCTCACTGTTATGCAGGACTAGAGTGTCCACTGCTTGTCTTAATGTGTTACAAGCATAGCTAGTGTTTGTAGGAATAGTTACCTCTACACCATTGAATGGGAAATTGAATCACTGTTGGAAATTTTATGGCACTACCTGCATCTCATGGATCTAGGGTTTTCCCAATAGGATATTGTAGGCCAAAGGGAGATCCAGAACTTGGAAGGTAACATCTCTCTCAAGAGGACCAACTCAGATTGGTAAAGTGAAAAGACCTTTAGAATATATTTCTTTTTCATCATATGCCTTGATAGTTATTTTCTTTGTAGGATCATTGACATTCTCTGAAAATCGTAGTTGCTTGATTAACCTATATGTGCAGATGTTCAACCCTGTGCCTCCTTCTATCAAGACCCATCTGACATGATGTTTTTGGATCATGACTTCGATATGCAAGGGGAGATTGTGTGGATGACTTAAAGAGTTGTCATGTTCTTCTAAGAATGATAGGTAATTTGGTGAGGTTAAGTGACCCACCATGGATTGAAATGTGCGCCAGAAATATGCGTGTGAAAATGGGTACCTGCAAGCTTTGTGACAAACACACACTTCAATAGATCCTTATATGGTTAGCAGGTTAGAAAATAATAAATCTGAAAACAATGAACAACTACACTAGCCTAAACAGATCTATTGTCTTCTATTAGGCAGGAGTATGAGCTTGCTCTTAGGTCATCACAAGCTTAGTGACTACACCAATAACCTAAATGAAGGATTCTCAATCTAGATTAAATTATCTAAAATGATGGATGCAGGATGTAGATTTGTTGTTAATCAAAGCTAATTAAGATTCAATTTTAAAGCACCAAATTGAATGTGTATGGATTCATTTTAATGAAACCAAATTGAAAATGTGCTCTAAATTAGATTTGCATGCATGAAAGTAATAACAAAAATTAAATCTAAATGATTAATGCTAAGAATGCTAAAACATAAAAAAAACTGCATAATAATGATGCAAAAATTAGGATCCTTTGTGACGGAAAAGAGTTTCTATTTTATAGAAATATCTCTCGAATCGACAGTCAAGATCAAAAGAAAAGAGTGGCTCAGATTTGATTTGAGGAAGCACAATCCATGTGAAAGAAATGTGATTGGTCAAGATAGTCAGTTGACTAAACTGACTGATTAGTTATTTTGGAAACATCCAAAATCAATTTTCAGTTAACTGAAATGTTGCCAAAATGATAAATAGTGGAGAATCAGTTAACTGAGTGGAACTGGATTATTTCCATTTTGATAATTAGTTGATTGGATTTGATGATATCATATGCATTTTTAATAAGTTAAATTATTTTGAATGCATATTTGTTTTTATTAATTAATTTAATTCCTTTTTTATTTAATAGACAATTTAGCAATTTTATTTAATTAATATATCATGATATCAATTAAATAACTAAGATAAGGTTTATTTGCCAATGTAATGTGATTTTAGGAATTAATTAATTAATCAAGTATGATGATTGATTAGGACCTAGGGTTTAGGTCAGAGCAGTTGCAAATTGATAGATTGAAGAATTGTCTGTTTGATTTAAGACTTAGGGTTTATCAAGATTAGGGTTTCTTGATTAATTATTGAGATTGGGGGTCTAGGGTTTAGATGACCATTTTTAGGTGATTACACCATCTACCACCACATGTATCCCATTGATTTGATCCACCTTCTAATCCATTCAACCACCTTTTCTACCTGTGCCATGTGGCACCATCTCACTCGCTAGAAATTTGTCATGTATCTCTCTAATCTACCCCACCACCTGTCATAACTTCCACATGTCACTTTCGTGCTACCAAGCGATCCGAATAGACCTATGTTGACTCAAACTACATGATCATGCATTTCTGCCACCAGTGATCCTCATCCAAATCACAAACTAAGCATCTCTCCGACACGGGGCCACCTAAACTTATACATCTATCTGCTAGCTAGAAACAATTTAACCACAACACTTCTCAACCCATTGACAAAAAAGGTGCTTTACTTTTGGCACTTAACAACTACAGGCTAGGATATACAAATTTTAAGGTTCCCCTACGCACAAAAAATGTGGAATATTATACCTGCAACATTTTCAGCACAAAACAGACTAGCGAAAACTAGGGACCTTAGCGACTAAAAATACTCCACAAAGGTGACACTAAAGGAACAAAACATGGATACAATACTTCTCTATAACTCCCTCATGCAAAAAAATAGATATAAAAGACTCTCCAACTTTTAAAAATCTGCCATGGAAGCCCTAATTTCATTTTTATTCCTAACAGTGGCTCTAATTGGGGATATATGTCTCTTGTAGGCATAATAAGGATTCAGAATCTCATGGAAAAGTAGACCACTCACAAAAAATAGAAAGGAAACCCTAACTTAACACATAAAATAGGAAGCAACATAAGGAAAACCTACTCCTAAAGCTATAGAGAGGTACCTACTTACAACTACTATTCATTGAAATGAGACTTCAAGAGAAGTAAAATTTCAAGAATTGTCCATGAACAGGCAATTCTAAAATATTTCCAAGAAATTCCTTGAGTATATAAGAATTTGCACCACTTTTACTGTCAATAACATATGGCCCAAGCTAGATAGGGTTAAATTTACCATGTTTTTCTTTGTCCTCAAGTCTGGCATTCCACATCAAGACCAGATCATCAGCTTGAGAGCTCATGACAGTTGTTCTTTTATCATACATATTCTTATACGACAATTGCATTTGAACATTATTTTCATGTGCATCTCTCCTTGATTCATCTAATTGTATCAAGTCATCCATCCTGAGTCTCATATCATCATCCATCTCTTCATCATATTCTTGGACAAACTTGTACATGTATAATAGATTGTTTTGAGGCAACCTAGCATGAATTCCATGCACCAAGTCAAAAGGTGCACAACCAATTGCTTTCTTTACTATTACTCTATCAACCCGCAATGCTAATTGCAAATTTTAGTCCCAAGCTTTCTTATTTTTGTCCAACATCCTCTTAAGTATCTTGATCAAATTCTTATTACTAGATTCAACTTGGCCATTCCCCTATGGGTGATATGGGGATGAGTAAGAGATTTGGATCCCATATTGCTGGCAGAAAAAATTAAATTCTTCTGATATGAAACACATGTAGAAGTTGAGAAATCCAACTTCATAGCTTGCCAAGAACATGTACATACAAAATACCTGTTACAAAGAATGAAGCCAACGACAGAAAAAATAGAAACCCTTCTGTGCTCGAAAAGTGAGAGCTCAAATGTATTCAAAGAGTATGCAAAAACAAATACAAGCATTAGACCTTAAAGGTGAATGAAACCCTACAAAAAGAAAAAGGCTAACCTATGAGAAAGCTTAAGTGAAAAATACAGTACGACTAACTTAATAATTAATATCAACATGATATAATTAATAAGTGAGGAAAACTATGTACTCTAACACCCCCCTTAAGTGAAGCTTAGGAGGTAAGATAACCTAGCACAACTATGAAAGCAAGAAATGGGTCCCGGTAACAAGGCCTGATTAGGTACCCAATACAAAAAAATCTCTGTGAACAGGAGATAAAGGAGAAAACCCACTAGGAAAAACTCCTATCCAAAAAGAGGTATAAAAGCAAGCAAAAGACAAACAATGACTTTAAGAGACTCTCTCAAAGCCATGAGTACAATGCATGCTACCGACCCCCCCATGAGAGAGGGTTGAGGCTCCAAAGCCCCCCCAGAATGAAAGAAACCCTAGATCAATGAGCAAACCACCATGACTCAAATACAAAGGAGTGAAAGGAAGTGAGCACTGAAGAGGTGACCTCGAAAGATGAGGTGTCACTGGAAGGCCGAGCTGATGCTCAAATGAGAAGACATGAGGATCCTAAAATGGAATCCCCAATGCAAGTGGTATGAAAGGTGTGCTGATACTATCATCAGAGAGGAGATGAGTGTCCTCTGTAGAATCCTCAACAACTGCACCTGGTGGCTCGATGAATAGAGCTTGAGGGTCTGGCAGTGCTAAAGAAGAGTCCTGCTGAAGAGAAAGAACCTCAACAAGATGTGGTGTGGCAGTCACAACAGTGGTCTCAGGAACAATATAGAGGTTCAAGTGACCTAACTGCACCACATGATGCTCTCACGGAAGAGGAGAGTTGTGGTCTGATCATGGAGATGGTGGACCAAAGTGAGAAAAAGTGTAGAGACAGGTGGAATGATCAACTATCCCTATAGCAACAATGCCACCTATCACACTATCCTAAATTAAGACTGAATCTGGCATGAACACAACTGTCTTCCCTGATCCACTATGTGTAATCTGGTAAATTGAGAGAAGGTTTGCAGCTAGAGATGGAACATATAATACATCATTGAATGTGCCATCCTAAATGCATACAGAACCTTTCCTGTAGACTGGCATAAAAGTGTTATTCTCCATGAGAATGTGGGGAATGGGAGAAGCCTTAATAGAAGAGAAGATCTCTGGAGAAGATGCCATATGGTGAGAAGCACCTAAATCCAGTATCCAAGGGACCTATGAAGGGGATGCAATGGAAGCCCGTAATGCATGACCCTATCCAAAATCCTGTCCAGATGTCAAAGATGAGGCAGAAGAATGAAAAGCAAACCCTTATGAGGTGGAAGAGGATGGAGAGAAAATAGTACTCTTCTGAAGGAGAGCTTGCAAATCTGTAATATATTTCTCATAGCCATCAAATCTCTTCTGAAAACATTGTGACTCATCATGGGGCCCCTTCTGACAATAGGAACAAGTAGGGTTCTGAGTCATCTATTTCTCCTTCTTAGAAGAAGATGGTGGGCCAGTAGAGTGTTGAGAAGAGGAATGAGATATTTGCTTCGGCTTATGTGTATCCTGAGATGACTTGGAAAGCAATGCCTATGACTATGAACCTATAAGAGAATCCATCTAACTGAGCTTGGACTGCTCACAAGTTAACCTATCACAGATAGTCTCAAAAGAGGGCATAACATGTCATGCACCCAGTGCATCCATAGTGGAGTAGAAGGTAGAAGTGAAAATCTGATAAGGGCCACGCAACTTTGAGAGTATCAAAAAGATACACTCATCATCTGGATTTGTCTTTCCAGCAACCTGTAAAATAGATTGAAGAGACTTGAACTTCATTAGGAAGTCCTCAATGCTGGTGAATGATTTAGGTACCAAGGAGGTGAACTCTGCATCTATCTGGAAAACCCTGAACTGATTCATTGTGCCAAACAAGGTGGAAAACTTGTCCCACATATCCCTGGGTGTGGTCAGACCATCCAGGTGGAACAACAACCCATTTGAAATATTCATGGCAATGAGGCCCATTGCCTCATCCATCCTATTTTTGTGCATAAGAGCCTCATAAGGCCTCTGTAGAACTGGCTGAATTGTATCTAGGTAGGACCATAAACCTCGTGAAATGAGGAGTCTGGTCATTTGTGGCTTCCATGTGTGGTAGTTATGTGGAGTCAGAATGACAATGGATGTGTCTGACATTGAGAGAATAAGACGGAAGTAGAAGGGTCTCTCTAAATTGAAAATGCAAAAAGAAATACGCACCCCCCATAGACTATCAAACTAACTCCCATACACCACAAAATGAAGCAAAAAACACAAAGAACAAGAGAAAAACTTGAGGTCCAAAAGCAGAGAAGGAGGAAAAATAAAGCCTCAACTTTGATGTCAAAAATAGGAGCTCAAATGGTGGAACCAGTGATCAAGACCAGCATCAACACGTCTGGCTCGGAAACACCTTTTTAGCGATATTTCATTTTTCAAAAATGGACACCATATGCTCAAGTTACGGCCAAAAAACCAAGTGCCCCTCTAAAAGACAACTTTCTGAAAAAACAAAGAGATGATAAAAAATTTGACGTCCAAATGGCCGTCACAGCTGCTGAGGTTAAATTTGACGGTCGTCACAAGTTTGTTGAAAAATATTTTCCTATCGCCGAAAAAGGAGATTGTCGCCAGAAAAAAATTCTAGGAGGGCTGATGTCTGGGTGACATCACCACCGTCACCCGCAGGCTAAGGTGGCAGGCCGGTGGTGGGTTGGTGGTAGACCGGTGGTAGTCATCGTGTCTGGCCACTCCCAGGTGGTTCCTAGGTGGCAACGTAGCTGCTGGTGGCACCGCTAGTGGGGGAGCTGCTTCACTAGTGTTAGGTAGCCGGTGGGTGGCGCGGGCCTGTGTGAGCCGGGTCGGGGTGGCACATTGGTGGTGCGCTCTTGCAGCACCAAAATTTATTAAAAAACCTTCATTTTTAAATTTATTTTTTATTTTTTGAAAAATGTGCCCGTACGGCCTGGGAGGCTAAATTTTTTTGCCTGAGGTCACTGTGACCAAAATGGTCAAACTTTATAGGTATTTTGACTCTCTCAGGCCTTTTGAACGCAATGGTGGAGTCTGTTTTTGCTCAAATGGCTCTGAAAAATAGAGCCTTCTTCAAAGTGATAGAGAAACCCCAGAGAAGCTATGGCCGTCGTCTTCAAATCATGGCTTCAAAAAAACCTTCAAACCAGGCAGCGACAGGGTGGCTCTAATACCATGTAAAAGTTGAGAAATCCAACTTCACAGCTTGCCAAGATCACCTGCATGCAAAATACATGTTACAAAGAATGAAGCCAATGACAGAAAAAGTAGAAACCCTTCTGTGCTCAAAAAGTGAGAGATCAAATGTATTCAGAGAGTATGCAAAAAGAAATACAAGCATTCGACCTTAAAGAAGAATGAAACCCTAAAAAAAGGAAAAGGATAACCTAAGAGAAAGCTTAAGTGAAAAATAGAGTACGACTAACTTAATAATTAATATCAACATGATATAATTAATAATTGAGGAAAACTATGTACTCTAACAACACATTGCATTACCCACCAGAATACTCTCAAGGCATCTAAATCTGGTCAAAACATTTTGCAACAGGAATTCAATGAGAGTTTTACTAGTAGCCTTTCTAGTGGGTATTGCTTCAACCCATTTAGTAAAATAGTCAGTTTCTACTAGAATCCATGAATGAGCTCCACTTGACTTATTTGCAATTTCACTAATGAAGTTTGTTCCCCATTTCTTAAAAAGGTGCTCCAACTACAATAGGCCTCAAAGGCACATTCCTGCAAACTTGAGTTTACCTGCAAATCTTTGACAGGCATCACATTTCTTAACATAGTTGTGGGCATCCTTGAAGATAGTTGGCCACCAAAAGAGAAATCTAAGAATCTTGTTTGTAATGATCTTAGCCATATAATGGCCTCCACATGCACCATTATGCATCTGTTCCATCAAGCTTTTCGATATGGCAAAGTCTAAACATTTGAGCAATACCCCATCATTGCTCCTCCACCATAATTGTTCATGAATTATACCATATTTAATAGCCTACAATTTGACTATCCTTTTCCTATTTCCATCCATATCAGGGGGTAACACCATCTTCTGAAAATATATGAAACAATGTCCTTATAATTCACAATAGTCCATATCAAAAATGTAGGGCCTTTGGTCTTCCTCCAATATGTTTATATGATTGGCATCCAAATTTATTTGAGCCATGAGCTTTGCAAGTCCCATACCCCTAGCTAGCTTTGTAATATGGATATCAATGTTGAATTCTTGAATTTTGTTTATCCATCTACATCTCCATCTTGACACCTCTTGTTGGACTAAAATATGCTTCACATCAGCACTAGGTACATGAGCAATCACAATTTCTCTTACCAAATAACACCTAAAAGCCTTGATAGCTTTAACTAATGCATAAGCTAGTTTTTCCATGATGTCATACTTTAATTCTTCTGATTGTAGTGACTAATTGAAAAAGGAAATGGGTTGTTCAAAGCCCTCTGCATTCTTTTGTAGTAGTACCACAGGAATGGTGTTATATGAAGCATAGGAGAAGATTTTCAAAGGCTTACCATAATCTGGTGTTCTAAGGACTAGAGCATCCTTAATATATTGTTTGATACTTGAAAAATCCCTATATGCCTCTTGATTCCACTCTACTTTGGCTCCTTTCTTCATCATCCTTGAGATTGGAATACTGGTTTTAGCAAAGTTAGTATGTCATGCCCAAAAGTTGGGCAAAAACACACAATCAAAAATCTTTAAAACTCACTAAAAGGAAGGGTCACACTATCACAAAGGTAAAGCAAGTGCACGCAAAATGGTGCAGAGGTGAAACAATAACTGGATAGGTCAAATGGGGTAGGATATCTCTTAGATCTATCATAAAAGGGATCCTAAACTAGATACCTTGATCGGCATGCAAATCGAGACAGTTGACCAAAAGTCAACCCAAGTTGACCAAAAAGTCAACTATGCTCCAATAAGTGTGAAAATATGTTTACTAGGGTCTGCTAAGACCTAATGGAGGTTCTAGGCCCCACCAAGCCCTAAGGAAGACTCACGCATGCGAATCAAGATAGTTGACCCAAAAGTCAACCAAGTTGACCAAAAAAAGTTAACCATCTCTGAAAGGCATGAAACTGAAATCCTGGGTTCCAAGGGGTACAGGGATCACCTGGCGCAAAAATTAGGACAAATGGTCAAGGGTTGACCACAGTTGACCAAAAGTCAACCATGTGCGAAATTGGTCAAAGTTAACGACAATACCTTTAAAAAGGTCAACGATGAAAAGTGGGTAGTCTAAACCCACTAATCGATGAATAACATCACATAGTTGGTTTTAAATTTAAATGGATAGTTTAAATAATTTATTACGTTTTTAAGAAAAATATTATATAAAATTTATTAATAAATCACTCTTTTTAATACAAAGGACTAACCTTTTTTTTAAAAAAGATAAACTATTTTAACTAATAATTATTTCCTTAATTAAATAATCTTAAATTTTAAATAAATTACTAACTATCAGTCTAATTTATTTAGAAATTATATTCAAAACAAAAATACTCTAGTCTAACATTAAAACTAATTAAATCAAACCTAGTTAATAATTTTAAAACCGAATCTAATCTAATCTAACTAATAAATCAAATCTGATTTAAAACATATTAAACCATCTAAAATTATTAAATAGATAAATATCCTAAAACAATTTTTTTTTAAAGGAAAATCATTATTTAAATAAACTACATCTAATCTAAACAAATAATAAAAGAAAAATTAAAACATGTAATTTACAAAAGTAAAATTCAATTCTAGAAATAAAATCTACACATGCAACAATAAATACTAATTCATTGTTTCCCTCTTCATTTTTTAACATATCTAAAAACAAATAAAATCTAATTTAAACAAATCTAATCTAAAGTTAAATAAAATATGATTTTATCCTTTTAAAACATTTGTATGCATTTTATAAGTTTAATACATGTATATAATAAACTTCTAATTCCTTTTTAAAATAAATCAAACTTCTAAAGATAAACATGATTTAATAAAACTAATCTAAAACTTTAATATTTTATATCATTATAAATATAATTTTCTACCCTACCACTTAAATCAAATATCAAAAGCATAAACTTAAGCCATGCTAAAAAAAAGCTGATTTTAAAATTATTTTAATCAAGAAATAATAATATTCAACTTATAAACTTAATTTTCGGGTGACTTCTATACCCAGATAAATTATAATATTCAAACTAACCCTAACGTCATAAAAAATTTTAAAACTTAGCATAGCCCTAAATCTTTTTTTTGTTTCAATGTGTAGGGCGGCAGATG
>MU223687.1:444026-455251 GCA_018584345.1 Thuja plicata | reverse complement strand
AAAAAGATTAATATTCTCCTTTCAAGAACACTAACTTCAACAATTTAAATTTATACTTCCATTAATCTTATTTAAGGAATTCCTATTTAAATGCAACCATAAAATTAGGTACCAAAAGAAGGTTAAACTTGTCTATCGGGCAAATTATTGTTCTCATTTAAATTTGAATTATGATCATTTCAAATAATGAAACCTAAGCATAAAAACATTATAGATAATATACTTCTTTTTATTTCTTAAGACCAACACAAATAGAAATCAATAAGGATATAATAACAACATGGTTACTCTAGAATTTCTATTTGAAATGAAATCTTGTTCACATAAAAGTTTCTATATTGATAAAATTTTATCCATACAAAAATGATGTCTTCACAAGATTTCTCACTTAAATAGCATAAAAATATGATTACAATGCCTTGGAAACTTCATTCCACAATATCAACACAATGAAACTTTCGTACCACATAGGTTACAAGACATAATTTTATAGTGGTTTCTATCTTTCATGAAAGGGAGTAATAACAAAATTTTGTATCCAACTAATAACTGAAGAACGAGGTTGACCATGGAGGCTCACCTCCCAACCTAGGCCTTTACAAGGCCACCCCCGAGCTTGGGGATCCAAAGTGGAATGGTTAACAAATAGGCAAACGCAATAAGAAGACAAGTAAATAGAAAAAAACTCATACACCAGAACTCTTCCGAACACAAGGATGAAACAAATGGAAATATCTCCAAGAGACCTTCTAGAACAGGAGTAGTGGTAGACCTCACTGTAATAGAAAGCCAAGAATAAACAAAGAACAGACAAGCCTCACATAGACTTGAAAAGGACCATCTTCACAAGATGCAGTTATGAAGTAACCTCCTTATGCCTCCTAGGTGCCCTCAGGCCCTTCTTGGCATCATGGGTATCATGTTACCCTATATTTTTTCATTCACACATGGGAGACTCTACACTAACAGGAACCATTTTCATCTACCCCTTCAAGGTTACTCTACCCTCCCAAGGGTGAGTGTACCTTGAAGATCCATTCAAAATCCAATCACAAAATAAAGACATTATGAAACAAAACATTAAATTTCAAATCTGAAAATAAGGCTTCAAAACACATAGGACTCCATTAATGGAGTACTTGAGCTCAATAACACACATAAACACAAATAATTTCACTTTAAAGAAATCCAACCTTAATTACAAGAGGAAATGAGAAATGAATTGGTGTTGAGCTATCCTTCTTAAACTCCTTCCAAAAAGGCTCCTTCAAACTGAATTTTGTCTCTAAGGGTAGAGAGTGGGTGAACACTCAACTCATCCCAAATCCTTCACTAAACAGGAAAACCTCTAACAAGAGCAAGGATTGACCCAAAGGTGAGGTAACTCTAACCAACCCTTAACTAATCCACTTGCCTAACTCTCCAAGGGTGAAGTCAAATGAAACATGGGTAGAAGAGAGAGTGAGGTTAACCAAGGTTACACTCCTCTTCAAAATTCGCTCAAGTCTAAAAGTGACACTTTAAGAGAGCAATAAATAAGTTTAGGGGCTCATTTATGGTGAAAAATGACCCCTAACCCCTAGGGTACCAAGTTGGGTGACTAAAACTGACCCCGGTTACCCCCTGAGAGCCCAAAAGACCTTCTAAAACTAACCCTGAAGTTAACCTACGGATTTTTAAGTCAAGAAGACTTCTAAAAACTTCTAACCCTGGGGTAAGCTTGGGTACTACTCCTAGATAACCTTAGTTAACCCTATAACTAACCATGGTTCCCCTTTACTAGTCATGTCAACATTTAAATTACAACAATTGCCAAAGTTGGCACATTAAATTAAAACAAATGACATGACTCAATCACATAAATATTTACTAATTTAATAACACACATACAAACTATGTTTACAAAATAACCACATAAACAATGACGTCCATGTCTCTTTATATAGACATGACCTTGAAAAGCACGGGTATTTACATAGGTTCCAGTACTGGGTCCTTGGTTTAGATCCATGGTCAACTTTTTCTACACACTCAATGCACACATTAGTAGATCCAAAACAACATGATATGAAAAATAACACGACATCAATAATAGGCATATAAACCACATTTGCATTAGAACTGAAATACCCTAACATCAGTTTCCTAAACCAAATTCATCATATTACATTCATACATTTAAATCCATATAAGACATCAATCATAGGCTAAAACTGAATCAGAACATAAAGTATCTTAGAAGTACCCTGATTACAAAATCAAGTACTGAATATATGACATAGGATTTCACCGATCCTCAAATGTATAAAAATTCTCCAATAGTCAAAGTATGTCAAAGTGTAAAATACTAAAAAAATGAGAACAAAATAGTAAAGCTATAGCAGTCTAATGTAGGTCTCACATAGTAATAAATCTCCTTAAGAAATTTACCTATCCAAAGAAATATTGAATGCCCTTGAAATTCTTACGCTGAGGGATCTTGTCAATTGCATCTATCCTTTCAGGGTCAATCCTTACTCCATCTCTAGATATAATATGCCCTAAAATCTTTACCTTTGTCACTCAAAAAACACATTTATTTGGCTTAAAAGAAACCCCATATTCCAATTCTCTCACAGAGTTTCTCAAGATGACCACAATATTTTTCTTCTTTTGTTGAATAGGTAGTAAGTTCATCTTGGTACACTGCTAGAAAAACATTTATGAAATCTGCAAATGCCACATCCATGGCTCTTTGAAATGTTTCTCCAACATTTGTTAATCTAAAAGGCATTCTAACATACACATAAGTGCCCCATGGTGTGTTGAATGCATTCTTGAACTGCTCTAATTCCTTGACCATGACCTGATTGTACCCTGAAAAACCCATCCAACATGGACATTAACTCTGATCCAGTGACTCTTTGTAACATAGCCTCCATATTAGGCAACCCATAGTTATTGTTTGGTGAATTGATGTTCAAGTTTCTGAAGTCTACACAAAGTCTAATATTAGCATTTTTCTTTCTGACTGGCACCAAATTTGATACCCATGTTGAATGTCTTATTGGTTTAATAATTCTATCATCCCTCATCTTCTTTAACTCTTCTTTCATCTAGGGTGCTAGGGTGGGATTAATAGGTCTTAGTTTCTGTCTGGAAAGCTTTGTGCCTTCTTTTAAAGGAATATCATGTTGGAAAATGTCCTCTTTGTATGCCTTTAAGTCATCATAAGACCATGCAAAGACATGTTTATACTTGTTAAGAATATTAACCAACAACTCTCTAATTTTAGAGGATAGTTTCTTACCAATGTATACCTTCTTAGGAGCTTCATCTATCCCCAAATTCACTTCCTCCAAGTTCTCTGGTTTGTTCACAGTCCTTGCGGAATAGGACTTGTCCTTATTGTCAAAAGATTTCTCAAGCACAACAAACCCCTTGGGAACTCTGTTTGACTTCATTTGTAGGACCTCTTTTCCAAAAATAGTATCCTTACCATCAATGGTCTCTACAAACCCACTGAAATCCGTCTCTTTGTTTGCAAAGTCTGATTCACAATGCAAAAATATCAAAACATCTAAATCATCTTCAAAGACTTGCCAACTTTCAATATTGTCTAGGATAGAAGGCGTGGATTGAAATTCAATTTTAGAGATTCCTAAAAAAGTAACATTTCCTCGTCGTAAATCTATATTGGCCATTAAGTCTTCCATTTGGTCCTGATTCCTATCCATCTAGTCAATACCAAAAGCATTAAAAATTTCTAGTTCATCCCATACAGTATTTCTATACTATCTTAGTCTCTGATTTTTTTAAGTATATTTAGATCTTATCTAAGAGATCACTAATTCAGAGTCTCCAATAACTATGATATTTTTAATGTTGTGTTTTTAAGCTAATCTTAACCCAATCAACAAGGCCTCATACTCCACAATATTATTAGTACATGTAAATAACAAGGAGAATGAGTACTTGTATGTCTTACCACTAGAAGCTATCAATAGAACTCATGTACCTGCTCCTTTTGAGCTTGCACCACCAAAATACATTGTCCACAAATCATTATTGTCTGCTAGATTATCTTTTTCTTCAGTCAATAACACATGCTGACTTTCTGCTCCATCCTTCCCATCTTGGACTTGGATAGATGCAATATCAGTATCCACAAAACAATTCATATTATTTTCATTAATTTCCTTAATCATGTGAGTAGTCTGTGTTTCTCTAGATACCTTGACACTCTAACCATTTATATCAAAGGTAGCAAATGAAAGATCACACTAAATTCTCCCTCCCATTGAGGCACTCCACTTCCTTGATAAAAGCATTCCATACTAAAGAGGAATGTCCACCAATAGAACACTCATAGTTATCATTTTTTCAGGGCATGCAACAAGTCTATAAGGAAAATATTTAATAGTACATATGATAGGTACTTCTCTAGAATCCATTTCTTGACATCTCCCATGAGGAGAGTATTAAGGAGGTAAGATATGATAGGTACTTCTCTAGAATACCTGGTGTATTTTCTCCTACCTATCATATGGTACATATGATAGGTACTTCTCTAGAATCCATTTCTTGACATCCATTTCATGATTTCTGTAGGAATAACAGTATTTGATGCCCCATAATCTATTGTACAATTCTTTAACCTTTTATTATTTATAACCAAAGTCAAGAAAAATGGATCTACAACTCCTAAAGGAGTTCTCACATGATTAGTACATTATAAAACTTGAGGGATCTTTGAAACAATCACCTCTGATTCTTTTACATTGTTATCAAACTTATCCTTTGATTTTCCCATTTTCTCAACATCTTCCTACTCATGCATTCTTGTGGAGGAGATGTTGCTCACCAAGGTTAGAGTATTTTCCTTGTGTTCCTTAATCCTCATCATCTCTAAGAGTGGAACCTTGGCTGTTATTTGTAACAACAACTACACCATATCAAATGGCGTATACTTTAAATCGAAAATACATTGCTTCAATGTTATAGCATTCTCATCTTCACTTTGAGTAGCAAGTCCTGGCTCTATCTTTTTTTTATTTTCATGAATAGATGGAGAACTTACTTGTGGTGTATTTACCTTCACCTTGTGGAAATCAATTGGATTATCAAGCTTATCACCTTTCTAGGTCCTTGTTTTCTTAATACCTTCAACAGGCCTTTCTCTTCCTATTGCTTGCTCAGTATTTTCTCCTACCTTTTTGACTAAAATACTAGAGGATCTTCCATCATCATTTCCCATTGTTCTACATCTCCAATTGTAGTTACTCCTCAGTTGAGAAACCATGTTTGTAGTAATTTTGTAATTTCTTCATCTGTGGCTCTTCTTAGAACAAAAGGTTCATTATTCTTTGTAGCATTGCATCTTATGTCATCAACCCTTTCTTCTTCCTTATCATACAAGAACAAATATTCACCTACACTTTCCTGATCAGACTCTCCTTCACTCCTAAAAAGTCCAGAAGTCATTGCAAAACCACTATCATAATATAGTTCTTCTTCTTCTTCTCTTTCTTGTTGTGACTCATTTGCAGATATGTTCAGAGCAATTGCACAATAATCTGGGCTATGTGGGGATTGGCAAGCAATGCACCATTCAACATCATCACATGTATTGACAAAATTTATTTTTAAAGTATCAAGAGTATTACCATTAGGCTTGTCATTTCTTTATGGTAAAATGGGCTTCCCATCTTTCCATTGGGTTGTATAAGGATAGTTTTTCATCCTTGGTGGCCTATTGAAATTATTGGTGGTAAGTATGGGATCATTATTTGGAACTCTAACATTCTTGTTATCTGCATGCTTTAAATCCTTAATGATACTTAAAATCTGTTTCATATTTATTTCCTCTTTAGACTTAGCAGCATAGGGCCTATCTGAATCTTTCCTAGAAGGCTACCAATTTTCTCTTCTACCCACCTTCCCTGATACTCTCCTATTTCTCTTAATATTTACTACTATTTTATATGCATCTCTGAGAGTTCTAGGATTCTTATCTCTAAGGAGATAACCCATTTTTGAATCAATAGCATTTAAGTAGGTAGCAAGACAAACTTTATCATCAAGTCTTAAAACTTGGAATGATTTATGCATGACTTTCTAAAATCTTGTATTGAATTCAATATCCCCATTCTGATATTTTTTGATGTTATTAAACTCATTTAACATGAAACCTTCATTTGTCTTATCACCATATTATTCATTAAAATCTCTTTCTAACTAATCCATAGATCCTATAGAGCCAAAACACAAACCCCTAAACCAATCCCTAGCATCCTCAACTAGATATTGCACAAATAGTTCATTATTACACCCTCATGCATGATCTCATAGTCATCCATCATATCAATAAAAAATTTCAAGTGTTCTTCACAAGTTATAACATTATTCCCAGCAAACTTGGGAATTTTATCTCTTATCTCATTTGGAACTATATTTGGATAACTGGGAATATCAATGAAAGAGAATTTTTTGTACCTTTCTACATGAGTTGCTATTCTAGGGAAAGATTTTTCAACTTGACAAGAAAAGTCCTTGGCATGTGATGTTGTAGCTTCTTCAGCACTATAAGACCTGGAAGTATGCCTAAGGAAATTCATCTTCTTCTTCATTTCTAAAGCAGCAGCTTCCAATTCGGCCTTCTCAAGCGCTTAAGCTATGATCTCTTTTTCCATTCTAGCCCTTTCTAGATCACTATTAAACTTGGATGTCTGATCTAATGGAACCTTGGGATTGATAGGTTCATCTATTTGAACACTTGTCATCGTTTTCTTACCCTTATTTTTCAATCCTTGGGTAGTAAGAATTGGTTGAATGATAGGTTCCTATTCTACTTATTCAGGATCATCAACCTAGTTCATTTCCTCCAACCTTTTCAAATGTCATTTCCTTTTCTCAAGAAAACTTTGTTCATGTATGATCTTATTTTATTTTTCTTTCTCTCTTCTTTGTTTGATGGCAACTTGCTCATGAATTCTCGTATCTAGTTCAACAATCTCTTCTACTGCACTGTCAGGATCAGGGAGAGTGGTATTAGATTCTGCAATTTCCTTCTCACTAGGAGAGTGATAATCTTCATAACCACCCAATCCCAAATCAGTATCTTCTTCGTATTCTTATGCATTGCCTTCCTGATTTTGCTAGATTGGTTCTTCCATTCTTGTGTTCTCCATTTGTCTCTCATTTTGAGGGACAATCCTATTTTTCTTTCCTCTCCTTGGGTGACTAGCCTTAGAGGTAGTTGGAAACTCATCCTCCATCATGTCTTTAGGATGTCTCTTACCTGAATCTCTAGTGTTCTTATGACTCATATTAAGTAAAGTGTGTATAAATTGAAAGATGTTAATAAGCACTGTTGTAGATAAAACTCAGAGTCACAACTCAAACTTGTTGGGAAAATACAACACTTTACTAGAATGAAAAAGGTAGGAAAAACACTCACAGAACACAAGATTCTCTATACTCCCAATGGTAAAATCACTGGTTGGTTAGGACACTATACTATACTCTTCCCTAGCAGAGTCACCATCTTGTTTTTGTTTGAAAACGTTTATGCTATTTAAAGCTACCAACATGCCTTGAGACTAATGTTAGCAGTGGTTAGATCCAAGTATGGAATCTCTACAAGAAAATTGGATGAACTATAGGGAAAAGACTTCCCTCTCCACTTCTAGCTCTGCAAAACCAATTTGGGTACACCTAATCCAGATAACATACAAATCTTTATAACTCTTCAGCACTCTAGATCACGACAATAGATAATTGTAAGAAAGTGCTAAATACTAACCAGACATTTATTGAGTCTATATTACCAAGTAGGACATATAACCAAAAACCATAGGATATGAAAATAATTATTAGTATTGATGTAAACTTTCAGGATATGACCAAACTATATCAAACATGCATCAAAAAAGAGTAAAAAAGCTTCTGACCAATGCCTTATCTATTGGATAACTTATTCAATCCAAATATTGAAACAAATAAACAACTTATTGGTAGAGGATTCACATCCATAAATACATGTATCTTTGATCACATACTTTCTTATAAGATCCCTATGCACATATATTAAATGAATCTATGTTTCCCCCAAAGTATCTTTAGTCTAACACTAAATCAGAACTATGGAATGAAACATACACATAAATAACTCTATGTATTGGACTAGAAAATCCAAAATTCATACAATAATAGCCAAGGACAGACTTGAAACTGAGACAATGTATTAAGTATAGTTTATCCAAAATCTGCAACAATAAGATTGAACAAATACACCACTCAAATAATCTGCAAAAGATAAAAAGAATCTATCTTAACATGAAATACAATCTGATACCAAATCTGATATGTCCCTAGGACTCAAACTTCTGGAACCATCACTTAGGATCAGAGGATTCAGAACTATTATAATAGAGATAGGAAGAGCATAAGTAGAAATGTGAAAACCCTAGGATAGGGTTTCAACAACTGTCTAATCAAGTCATCAATGCACTCCTATCTTTCTGAATTTGATCATCCTCAAAAGATCACTAAAATTTTTGTCTCACAATCCACTTGCCAAAAACCAAGCAAAGGTCCAACTACATAAATGCAAAGTATTCCTAAGCATGAAAGAATACATCTCAAAAATAAAGAGATCAGAGATCCATAGAACCACCATGCTGTAATAAATGCATTTCAAATCCATAGAAACATTCCTAGCCACTAAACGGTGCCATTAAGACTGATCAATGCCCAAGACAACCTCGAGCCATTCTCTTGTGAGTCTAAGAACATGCCATCATACTGAAAACATGCAAAGAAGGATTTAAAATTTAAAAATAAACCACAATGGCCACTTCTCTGGTGCTAAACATGATTAACAGCTGAGATCATGATCCTTTTGAAACTTTAAAATGTGACCGTCGATACACCTTAAGTTATTAGGTCATCGAGGAAAAAAAAGTTACTTTTCTCCCAGTCAAACCTCATTGACATCCACATGGAGCCATCCCACTGGCCCTCGAAACCACCTATTTACTTTATCTCATGCAGGCCCCACCTTCTTACCTTTTCACCGCCTAGGACACACATCACCTATTTTGCAATCGCGCGATGTTTAACATCTTTGCAACTTCCCTTTATGTGGTAGCGCATAATCACTTGATCTCTATTTGGACTTCATGATCCTCTTTGATCTACTGCCATGTGTGGCCCACTAATTCAATCCACCTTCTGGTCCATTCAACCACCTTGCTGACATGTGCCATGTGGCACCATCTCACTCATTGGAAACTTGTTGTGTGTCTCTCCAACCTGGCCCGCCACCTATCATAACTGCTATATGTCACTTTTGCACTACCATGTGATCTGACTGGACCTGTGCTGACTCAGGCTGCGTGAATGCACCTTGTTACTACCTATGATCCTCATCCATGTCACCAACTAATCATCTCTCCAACATGGGCCCACCAAAACTTATCCATCTGTCTACCAGCTGGAAACCACTTAACTGCAATACTTCTCAAACCGTTGGGCAAAAAGGCACTTTCATTTCGGCACCTAAAAACTACGGGCTGGGATATAAAAATGTTAAGGTTCCCCTACACGAAACAAATGTGGGATATTAGACCTATACTATTTTCAACACAAAACATACCAGCAAAGACCAGGGACCTTAGCAACTGAAAAGTATCCACAAAGGTGACACTAAAGGAGAAAAACATGGCTATAATACTTCTCTGCAACTCCCTCGCATGAAAAATAGATAGAAAAAACTATAACTTTTGAAAATCCACCATGAAAGCCCTAATTTCATTTTTAGTCCTAACAAAGTAAATGGGTGGATTTCAAAATAGATTTCCTAGAAGAACATGGTGATCATAATGATCCTTAATTTTATTTACATTAGTTAACTAGTATAAAATATGGATATAATGAATCAGTGACTGAGTCCAATAAGAGGTTTCAAAAACTGATGAATAGAGTTCCTACTCAAATGAAACTTACTGATGAAATATGTCTAGTATTTTATAAGTATGCATATGATAGAAAAGAAAACTATGAAATAAGATCTAGAAATCCACATAGCTTGCAAGATGCATGTAGAGCTACAGTCACCATTGAAAATAATAGAAAAGCCTCTAGTAAAGTGGGAAGAAGGGATGATGATAAGATGCATAATCCAAGAGCCTCAAAGAAGAATAAATAATCTAGGACAAGTTAGATAAAGTCATAAGTTTTTTGAAGGATCTCACAACAAAACTGGGTAAAAGTGATAGACCTAAGGTTAACATGAATGAAAGACCACAATTGGATAGGTATGATAGGATGAGGCTGAAAGATATGCCATACAATACAACTTGGAAAGATGGGAAACCTAATATTCCTAATAAAAGTAAGGATACAACTGTTCCTTTAAGTAGACAAGGTAATCATATGGTTAGTGAAAATAACTGCTCTGTGGCTTGTAACCTACCTCATTCACCTCAACAATGTGTTGTAGCACAAATAATGCAAGAGGAAAACATGGAAGATGATGAATTTTATCTTGATCAAAATATCAACACAGTGTCAATGAAACTCTTTGGAGGTGATGATGACTATAGTTCATATGAGGATGGATGTGAAATTGATGCTAGTTCACAAAAATATAATCAGCATTTTTATATGAAAAACAAATTCCCAGATGATGAAAATATTTCTAGACTGAGAAGACCCACTGAAGAAGAAATTAAAGTCCTAATTATTGCACAAGTTTCTCATGAAAGAAGTAACTATAATATAAGGAATAGAATGGTTAATCCATGTCAATGTAAGCTTGTTGGAGTCTTTATAAAGGAATATGTGCAAAAGATAAAGGGAGTCGCAGTAGTTGTAACAAAACCACTACAGATAAAATTAAATGGTGACAATACTAAATCGATCAAGCCATCCAAAGCTCAAAATAATGAGAAAATAGACTTGGCAAAGCCAGTAAAATTTCCTCTACATCTTCCTTTGATATGACAAATTATTTATCTCAGATGAAGGTATCTATTACACTATTGGAGATGATGAAATTCCCATAGTATAAGAAAAGTGCCATCAAATTTTTGAATAGTCCACCTAATGAACAAAACACTGTTAGAGTAATCTTTAGTAATTACTCCTTAGTGCTTAAGTTTCTCTTAGGCAGTTTAGTTAGACTTAGGAAAGTTTCCTTTTCTGAGTTAGTTGCCCTTTTAGGGTTTCGACATCCTTTATAA
>MU223687.1:415806-431015 GCA_018584345.1 Thuja plicata | reverse complement strand
CCCCCCCCCCCCCCCTCTCAGTGTTTCTAACACATCTCACATTTGACAGTGTGTTTTGTAACCTTTAACAGGGTTGGCTCCTCACAGGGCATTACTTCAGAAGAGTAAAATTTTGGTTGCATGTTACTGGTGGTTTTTCTCATATTGGGTTTCCACGTTAAATCATGCTGTCAAAATGTGTGAATATTATTGTTGTGTTTTATTGTTAAGTTTTTGCAAGCTTATTTCATTAGTACAGTAAACTGCACACTTTTATATGGGCACATCTAGACTTGAGGATAATTGATTCACCTCCCCTCTCTATTATTCTAAATTCATATTAAAAATTAGTATTAGAGTTGTGTTCTCTTGAAAAGTTTGAAGGTACTTGGAGATAAAGATCAAGATGTATAAAAGGGATGGACTAAAGATTAACAAGGAAAACTTTCCTGCATGGAAAAGTTTGATGAAACTTCACCTGGTTGGTATTTTTGATTCTTCTAAATGACATATTGAAAAAAAATATTTAGCCCCTACTAGAGTTCTGAATTCTTCACAACTAAGAGAGAAGTGTGAACATAATCAAGCAATGCTGGAACTTGCATCATCTCTGAACTATCATGAATTTGAGGACATCAAAGATTGTACAAGTGCAAAGAAGATGTGGGATGCCCTTACAACCATCTATGGAGGTGATATGAATGTACTGAGAGCCAAATCTGAAAGCTTGAGAGGTAAGTTTGATGATTTAAAAATGCAAGGAGAAAACATAGTGCAATACTATGATAGGATAAAGGAAGTTATAAATGCTATTAGAGGAGCTAAGGGAGTCATTGATGAAGATACTATCACGAGAAAGGTATTGAGAACACTTATTCCTATTTATGCTATTAGATTATCTGCAATTCAAGAACTAAGATGTACTCCTAATATCAATTTAACTCTGGAAAGTCTAGTAGGCAGACCTACTACATTTGAGATGTCAAATGTTGACAACTATACTCCACAAGCTATTGAATCTACATTCAAGTCACAGATGGTCATCAATAAATCTAAGAAAGGAAAGAAATGTGTGGACAGTGACAGTGACACCTCAGATGATGATCTAGAAGAGCTTGAGGCACTTATGGCAAGAAGACTAGCAAGAGGAAAAGGAAAATTCAAAGGTAAACTTCTTATTATTTATTTTTCTTGTAACAAAGTTGGTCATATTGCTACTAGATGTCCTGACAAGAATGAGAAGGATGAGAGAAGGGAAAGAAAGTATAATGAGAAAAAGGATGACTGAGACTACAAAAAGTACAAGGACTACAAAGACAAAATTGCTATATAACTGAAGAAGCTTCTGAAAGTGAATCTGACAAATCTGATAAAAATGATATAGAAGTAGTGTATGTTGCAATGAAAGATGATTCTGATGATGATGAGAAAATTGCACTAATATATTACATGAGTAAAGGTGATCATTGGATTATTGATAATGGTTGTTCACATCACATGATTGGTGATAAGGACAAATTTGAAACATTAGATCAATGCAAAGGTGGATATGTTAAATTTGGTAATGATACACCTTGTAGAGTCAAAGTGAAAGGATCAGTTCAATTGACTAATAAGATTAGATTTGATTATGTATACTGGGTTGATGATCTTAAGTATAACTTATTGAGTGTTTCATAGCTAAACAAATCTAGTTGCAGAGTTGAGTTCCATCACAGGAAAGCAAAGATCTATGATGTAAATGGAGAATTAGTTGGAGGTGGTGAGAAAACAAAAGGTAACTTGTTCTACTTGGATTTAGCTGAAGAGACATGCTTGTTTGCACAATATAATGATGTTTGGTTATGGAATAAGAGGCTATGTCATGTTAACTTTGATAACTTGGTAAGCATAAGTAAATTGAGAAAGGTTAGAGGGCTACCTAAGTTAAAGAAACCTGAGAATGCAATGTGTAAGCAATGTCAGTTGGGAAAAATGACTAAATCTAGTTTTAAAAGAAAAACTCATACTTCTAAGAATATTTTGGAATTAAATCATACTAACCTTTGTGGGCCTATTGGTGAGAATATCTACTATGGAGACAAATATTTTATTCTATTTGTAGATGAATACTCTAGGATGATGACTATTATGTTTCTCAAAGAAAAATCTGATGCATTTTAGTTATTTAAGTGGTACTTGGAAAAAGTTGAAAAGGAAACAGGTAAAAGCCTAAAATGTTTGAGATCTGACAGAGGAGGAGAGTTCATTTCTAATGAGTTTAACAGGTTCTGCAATGACCGAGGGATAAAAAGATAGATGTCAGCACCTAGGATGCCACCACAGAATGGTATAGCTGAAAGGAGAAATTGATCTATCATGGACTATGCTAGAACATTAATGATGGAGAAAAATGTTGCACATAAATATTGGAGAGAAGCTGTAAGTACAGCTATTTATACCCTAAACAGAGTACAAATCAAGAAAGGTACAAATTCTACACCTTATGAGATGTGGTATGAATATACAGCTATTGTAAGTTATTTCAAAGTCTTTGGGAGCAAATGTTTTATACTGAAGGATAACAGAAATGGTAAACTTGATGCTAAAGGAGAAGAAGACATATTTCTTGGATATTCTACTAGGAGTAAGGCATACAAATGTTTGAATTCTAACACTAACAAAATTGTGGAAAGTGTAAATGTTAGAATTGATGAATATGCATAAAGAAATGAAGCTGAAAGCATGATTGAGCCTAAAATTTACAGATCATTCACATATCCTGAAGAAGAGGATTCTAACGAAACTGAAAATGAAGTTTTTGAGCAACAGTCTGCACCTGTCGAGACACAGAACAACATTGTCAGGCAAAAGGAAGGGACTGCTAAGCTATCTGATGGAGATGTTGAGTCACAGTTTCACCCTGAACTGAACTTGAATGATCAAAATGAAGTTGTGAAAGAGCCTAATTTGGAAAAATATGTAAGAAGGCACCATAAACCTGATCAAATCATGAAAAGAGGCAAACTAAGAGAAGACACATGTTTGTTATGTGATTTTGAGCCTAAGACAGTACAAGATGCTTTGGACATTGAAGACTAGATTCAAGCCATGAATGAAGAGATAGACCAAATTGAAAAGAACAAGACATGGACACTAGTACCTAGACCTTAAACAAAAATGTAATTGTTAGTAAGTGGGTATTCAGAAACAAGCTGAATGAACATGGAGAGGTAACAAGGAATAAATGAAGACTGGTATGCAAAGGTTATGCACAAGAGGAAGGAATTGACTATGGAGAGATATTCACCCCAGTTGCAAGATTGGAGGGTGTGAGAACTCTACTTGCATATGCAACCTACAAAGGATTTAAAGTCTATCAAATGGATGTGAAGTCTACATTTCTAAATAGGATACTAGAAGAAGAATTATATATTGAACAAGCTGATGGATTTGTTGACCCTAGTAAGAAGAACATGGTTTGCAGACTGCACAAGGCATTATATGGACTGAAGCAAGCACCAAGAGCATGATATGAAAAATTGCACAATTCTCTGATGAAGATTGGATTTGCAAGAACTAATGACAACAATAATCTGTATTTGAAGATAGAGCAAGGTAAACAAATTTTATTGGCTAAATTTTTTGTGGATGACATCATATTCAATGGACAAGATAGGATATGTAAAGAATTTTCAAAGGAGATGCAAACTAAATTTGAAATGTCTATGTTTGGTGAGATAAAATTCTTTGTTGGACTACAAATACATCAAATGAAGAATGGTATCTATATTACACAATCAAAATATAACAAGGAGATAGTAAAAAATTTTGGTATGGAAGACTCAAAACCAGTGAGTACACCCATGGCTACTAGACAGAAGTTGACAAAGAATGATGATACAAAAGAGGTAAATCAAACACTGTACAGATCAATGATTGGTAAGCTGCAATATGTTGTACATAATAGACCTGATATTGCATTAGCAGTTGGAATTGTTGCTAGATTTTCTGCTAATCCAAAAGAGACACATATTATGGCAGTAAAAAGAATTCTGAGATATTTGAAAGGTACAGAAGACTATGGCCTATATTACAAAAAGAATGACAAGTTTGAACTCTGAGTCTATACTAATTCTGACTAGGCTGGTAATGTTGATGATAGAAAAAGAACCACAGGAGGATCATTTATTTTAGGGAAAATATTAGTTTCCTAGACAGGCAAGAAACATAATTGCACCTCACAACCTACAGCTAAAGCCGAGTATGTGGCAGCAACAGTTAACTGTTCAAACATTGTGTGGTTGAAGATACTACTAAAAGGTATTTCTAAAAATCCTGTAATTCACTCTAAGGCAAAACATATATAGCTATCAAGTATCATTACTTGAGGGAGCTAGATTAGAAGAAGGAAGTGAGACTGGAATATGTGAACACTAAGGAACAGTTGGCTGACATATTTACAAAATCATTACCCAAGGATGCTCATGAGTATCTAAGAGGTAAATTGAGGGTAATTCCCCTAACTGAGGCTAACTAGTACTGAATGGTACTTTTGCATCAAATGTTTTAATCAGAACACTTGACATATTGATGCACAGTAAGTCACATTTTTAGGATGTTGCCTAAAAACTGTGAAGTGGAAAACCAGAATAGAAAAGTAGATCACTCATATACAAAGATGACAAGAACAACATGATACAAAGATTATAATAGAAGAATCTGCATGATGAAGATGTCAACATCTTTGGCATTGTTGTCAAAGAGGGAGATTATTTCTAAAACAGAGAAAACAACAGATACAAGGGAGATATTACTGAAAGAGGGAGCTGAATAGTAATAGAAAACATCAGTGGGATTTTAGACACAAAGGGAGTTAGAATGAAGCTAAAGACATTAATGAAAATTTGTTCATATTAGGAACACAGGTACTTTTTGGAATTTATGGTAACTTTGGTTAAAAATTATTGTTTTATAGTTTAGTGTTTCCATCAATGCCAAAGAGGGAGATTGTTGGAAAGATTTCTACAATGTAGACAATTGTTATTTTGTCATTGATGTCAAACCTTAACTAGTGAGACTATCAACGTATGTTTGAGTACCTTATCCATTGATTGATGAAGATTTGAAAAGAATGTGATAACAAGAAGACCAAGGAAATGGTTGAGTTATGAGTATAAACTAGGGTACTTGATCATTTGGCACTTTGGAAAAGTGATACGTTGTTTATCTAACACTGAAAGATCACTGGAAGGTCAATGCCGAGAAAAGAAAAGTCGATGCTGAGAAAAGCGAAAGGTGATGCCGAGAAAAGAAAAGATGATGCTGAGTGCCAGTGAAATGCCGAGGGAGACAGTGAAATGTCGAGCATCAGTATTTTGTTAATTGATGAGATTTGAGATCTAAGGCCGACATAATTGATTTTATTGGGATATGCATTATTAATTAAGATTGGTCCATATTCATTTAATGCACAGGAAACTGTTATTACTGCATGGATTCAATGGTTAATTAATGACTGTACTGGAGAAGTAAATTAAATGTAAAGATGGAAAGATCCATTGGATCTGACCTACCCTAAGATTTACAATATTGGTTAAGCGGAAAAATATTTATCTGACCTAGATGAAGAGGTATAATATAACCTATTGTGGTTATTGTTATGGTATCCAAGAATAAGGAGAATTGGAATGCAAAGTGTTGCATGGTTATTTGAATAATTGGTAAGACCTAGGAGAGAAGGTTGAATAGAGAAGCAGAGAGAGATTTCTTGATGAATCTCCAAGAAGATCTAAAGTTTGAGATGAGAATGGAGGCCACTCAATGAATTAGCATTAGAGCTGAAACTAGATCTGGATTTGCAAAGTAAGTTGTATGAATCATATCACACCTACTGATTACTTTCTAACCATTGTATCAGTTCAAAACCTTTAACCAGGTTGACCTAACAGTCATTATATAAATCCTTTGAACAACGTGACATTCAGATTGGAATGTTCTATGTCCTCTAATAAGGCCACTCCTAACAGGGTGATTAAATCCTTTAACCAGGTCACAGTTGACAGTGTGTTTTGTAACCTTTAACATGGTTGGCTCCTCACAGGGCATTACTTTAGAAGAGTAAAATTTTGGTAGCATGTTACTGGTGGTTTTTCCCATATTGGGTTTCCATGTTAAATCATGGTGTCAAAATGTGTGAATGTTATTGTTGTGTTTTACTATTTAGTTTCTGCAAGCTTATTTCATTAGTATAGTAAACTGCACACTTTTATTGCTTATTACTGCCGAGCATATCTGAGTTGTTGAAGTTTATTTAAAGTTTTATATGGGCACATCTAGACCTGAGGATAACTGATTCACCCCCCTCTCAGTTATTCTCAATTCATATTAACACTTTAGTTAAGCATTAGTTGGGGTTTGGTTACCTTTAAGATATCTATTTATATGGATTTTGTTTTGTTTTTGAGGGGAAATATTCACTGAAAAACTTATGAAATGTGAGGGAGAGTTTGTGAGATTTGTTGTACTATTTTTTGGGACTGAAAAAAGAAGTAAAGGTTTTCGAAGTACCATGTTAAAATTTTGCATTTTGACCCCCTAGAGTGCTTTTTGAGCCTATTTTCCCTAATGAGATTCTGAGGTCTACCATGCATGTTAAGTACCCATCACTCTTGTTTAGGCATATGAAGACATCCCAGTTCATTAATTTCAAGTTTCAAGTTATTTTGCGATGTCTTGTTTTAGGCACTTGTCAAAATCTGCATTTTTGCCATAGTGTCAATCTGTTGTAACAGGCCTAGTTTGCCTTTGAATATCTTGCACCCAGAAATATTTCATGAACTGCCACTTTGGGGATGTTCAATATGTATATCAAATAAACTATGTTTCAAATCCCAAGTCATTTCGATATGTTTTGACTAGGTTTTAAACCCCTTAAATTTGGTAGTTTACTATTGTCATGCATTGTGTAATTGATCAGAATTCTAAGTAGCCCTGTTTGACTGACTGTAACTTTTGACCTTGTGACCTAATTGAAAAAATTCCTCCTGTACTCCATTACAGAGGTCAAATAATTTTTGATTCTTCATCTTCAGGTCACGACAAGTCCATTTGGTCAGTTTGCTAACCCCATTCCATTTGCAGTTTCTATTAGTGTGCCAAACTGTCAAATGCAGATTTCTGAATGACCTACTTTGAGGTCTTACAATTTCACATCTGGTTGAGAGAAATGGATAATTGAAAGCTCCCCTATATTCTAGGCATGGAAATGTGCTATCCTAAAGATTTTCAGATCACGATGAATCCGTTTGTCCAATTTTCCAATCTGATTCTGTTTGTAGTTTCTAACAATTTAATGCAAATCAGTTGCACAACTTGGTCGGAGGCCCTGTTCACGAGGTTATATCTTGAATGTTGTGATTTTCTAGATCAAGAAAATGGTTGTCCTGAATTATAGACAAAATTTAATTCAAGTTTGCAAGGTCTCAGATCCTGAGGATTTTGTATGCACAATTCTCCAGATGCTTTTCATTTGCAGAAATTGTTATTTCTCATTTGTTCTTTTCTGAAAGTTCCAAGTGGCTACTTTCGAGGGGTTACCAAATGTAACTAGATGATTGTCAAGAGGAGCCCTTCTGGATCCATATTCTCCATATCACATACTTCCAGTATCCAGAGGCTCGAATCGTCAAGAAGTCATTTGACTTGTTTTCAAAACAAAAACCAAATGCAGTTTACCGCTATTAGACATGATAATTTGCAGAATTGTTGTTAAGAGGTGACTTGGGCGATTAAAATCTTTTCACCTATTTGGTTTCATCAGTTTCCGCTTTGCAATATGGAATAATGTCAATCATAGGATGTGTGTGCCCATCGCCATGTCCCAGTTACTTATTTTTCTCAGTTTTTGAGACCAATCCCAAAGGCCAGTTGCCATTAATGTGATCATCTTGCAAAGATGTGGAAAAAGTGAATGATATGCTTAAATCTTCGATGCACCTTGATTTTTTCTTGTTAAGTGACTCCATTGTGCATGCAATATTTTGTAAAATGTTTTGAAATACAAATGGCGGGTAGCTAGAGCTGAGTTTGGTGTTGATAATGACATGTAATTCAAAAGTTCTTTCTTTCCCTATCCATCCATGTATGGGTGACTGTGTGGGGAGGATATATAAATCCTTTGACATAATTTTATAACAGTTCATTAATAATGTTAAATCTATGTCTAGAGTTGTGGATGAGATGAAGGATGTCTACATGCTTATATATCTATTCTTAAAGAAACATCATTCAGAATTTGATGGTTGATTTCAACTATAACAGCTTGGATATATCTAAACTCATACAGTGTAATTTATATCAATATCTACTCCAGGCACTCAGCCTTAAAATTTGTTCAGATCAAAATGGAAAGATATGTGTTTCTTTAGCTAGTAAATCAGTCAAGATATCCCTTGTTCTAACTATGGCCTATGAAATTCAATAAGGAATGGTTTATGCCACACTGATTTAGAGAGACTTCTTGCACAGAGTTGGAAGACAAAATTTAAAAGCCCTTGCATTGAAAGGATAATCATCAAATATTTCAAACAACAGAGCATGGACATTGAGCAGCTGCAAGATGCCCATGAATTTAAAGATGTAGCCTGTGTGAGTGCATTGAAATGCCAGAGGAGCTGCGCAGGTGTAAAACTGGTACTACAACCTCTACCAGCATGCTGCCACGCCAGACACAGAATGTAGTGGGCATTTAAACCAAAAATTTTATTCAAATATTGCCAAATCACAAAGATATAAAGGAGGTGTCTGTGCTAGTCTTAGAGGGGAGTCAGCACATGGAAAGAAAATTGCAAGAAATGCAACCGGCAGATGCAAAACAAAAAATCGTAGTATGTGCCAAAGTGTATTTGTTTATAAGGCTGTAGAAACCTTCAAGCTAGTGCAATCGCAGATGTAAAGACCAATGCCACAACCTTCCCAGCGTCCTCCTAGCCTGTTATCCAAAAAGATTTTCTGATAAGACTTTGGAAACATTTCAAGCAATGCAATCAGCAGGCAGTAAGCCCACGTGCAGTAGATGTGGAGGCATACACAAGGCATCTAAAATGTTTTAAGGAAAGAGAATGAAAACCTTGCATAATAAGAGGAGGGAGCCAAGACAATCTCCTATGCAGCAATGCACTTGAAAAAGTAGCACCATTAATGTGGACTCATAGATAACGCATGTTAACTATTTTGTTTAACAGCAGACATGGGAGCCAGTATGTGCTAGCTAAGTATAGTCCATTGCATCCTGACATGAATGCTCACGATAAAGCCTTTATTTAGAAGCTTGATGGTGATAAGTCTCTATATGTATTTGTTCTGAGGCCTAATACTTTTTTATTTGAATTGCATTCAATTCAATGCATCAAGAATTGTATGAATTAGTCTTCCATTGGTCCACGATGACAAATGAAGTTACTTTAAAAAGCTTCCTTTTGGGCCAAGCAAAGGTGATGAGGACCCGGGCATGAGAAGACACCCTACGCAACATAAAAGTAAAGACTTGAAATGCAACTACAAACTAGAAAGGAGCTGCATAGGCATTAGAAGAGGTTTTAGAATGTTTCAAAACATTCCAATGCATTCAAAACCGCACAGGTATGCAGTGGAGCTAGGAAGTTTGGAAATCTGGAAAGGATATTATCCCACATGCGCTGGGGAAGTAATTTTTGTGATATTTTTATATGTTTGCGCTTACATACTTGTTTGAATAAGAGCCAAGAGGCCCACTGGAAGGCCCCTTGGCTGGTCGAACTCAATGCATGGTTGGCCACCTACATTTTGGGCGGCAAATTGGAAATGCTTTAAAAACTTCAAACTCATATATCCCACATTGCTCCGGAAATGAACTTCAATGATGTTTATAAGAAAAAATGCACACTATGTAATTTGAATACGAAAGAGGAAGCTCTCCATGCATGGATAGATGGTGCCTCGGGAATCATGCCCAGATGAATGGAACCCAAATTTTGCAGACGAGTTGGAGGACACATGGCGGACACGTGGCGCCTAGTCGCACACCCGTAGGGCAGGAAGAAGAACTTGGAATGGCTCACGACTGTGTGACCGAGCTCATCACGTAGGTTTGAGGAGGTGCCCAAAATGATGCGTAGCTGAGCGATCAAGCCAGACGCAAACCCAAATATGAGCACATCGCACAGTCGCAAAAGAAGACCGAGACATGAAAATTGGCTTGTGGGTGAGCGACCGAGCTCATCGCACACTCGTACAGCTTCTAGTCACTCAGTCAAACACCACAAAATTTCTCATCATGTAGTCATGCTCAAAAATTGAGATCATTGAAAAGGCATGCGAGTTGGCGATGCAGCCTAGTCGCACACTCGCGGAGGTAAAAAATGGAGATAGACAAGAACTAGAAGGTGATTTTCAGAGCAAATCAGCAAGCACCACTTGTCAAATTCTAGTACAATGTGAGAAAAAGGGATTAAAATACATAGAGTTTTAAATTTTATCTCAATTCAATAGTTTGACAATTGAAAAATGTCAAATATTTCAAAATTGTTCAGAAAATGTGCACGGAAAGACAAACTCTTTTTGACGTTTCAGGGTGTAAATTTAATTAGAAGTATCAGCTATCATATACTGTTGGAAAGGTATCAAAGAGAGGAATTTGATTTTATGAACCATTTGAGGGCATATCAGATCAGATTTTGGCAGTAACAGAATGAAGCAGTTGCAGATATCTTGTGGGAGGAGAAGGATCGGTGTCGGTGACTAAATTTGTTTTTTGTTTTCTCATATATCTCAATTTCTTGTCAATTGAGAGGGGGATGTTGAAATTTATGCTGTTGGGCAACTTCCAGGCTTTTGAGTCTTAATTTTGGTGTTCATGGTCTTGCAATGTATAGTTTCAGATGATTTTTAATGAAAATCAAAGGAAATCCCTGTTCAGAACTTGTTTGATGTCTTTGTATTTTTGTTTTGATTCTTGTATATTAACTTGTAACGCATGTTAATATACTAGATACAAGGTATCTATGCATTTGAATATGAGTTTCTCTCAAGGAGAGTAAGTCTTGTTTTCAAATTCTAAGAATTCTAAGTCTGCATATGAATATGATGTCCAGGAATTGAAATGAGAAGAATGGCTTGCAAGGCATTTCATTTTGGTTTTTGAGTTTGGAGTTAGAAGTTCTCTGGGAGTGCACATCTGTTTGACTCTGTTGCCCAATAGATAAGGCACTAGTTTTTGGTTTGTCTTGTAGTTTCTTCATCAATCAATTATTCAAATCATTTTCCCTTTCTGTTTAAAGAGCTGTGAATGATTATTATATCAAGTGTGATGGGCAGGAAACCATCTCATGATTCACTGAAAGAAGTGAATCCAATAGGTACACCCGCCTGAGCCTTTGAGCTTGAAGTGTAGGAGGGTTTGTTTAATCCTTGTTAATTAGCCTTTTCTTTGACAAGGTCAAGGAAAAACACTAATAGAATGGCGACTCTACTCGGGAAGTAAGTAAAGTTTCAGTAAAATGGTCAGTGAGTGTAGGAGAGTGGTTTCCTTGTCTTGTTGTGTTAACCCCAGAATCTGGTTTTGAAAGAAAGAGTCAAGATAATAGAATCTAGAAGTAGTTTCAGATTTGTAGAAGGATACCTTGGAAGTATTTTATTGCAATGATTGTAAAATATTTGTGCGGCTTTGTTGGTTGGAGAGAACCTAGAAATAATAAATATTTAACAAATGGCTTTTTCTATTTGAAAACTTTCCTCTGCAAGGAGGTGGCGAATCTATGTTGCAATGAACCCGATCGAGCTATCAAGAAGGCTCTAGATCTACCAAATTTCTAGTCAAAGAAATAAGAGCAGCAACTGCAATTGTAGTCCCAGGTAATCCTTATGTTCTTTATGTGAAAGAAATGTTTCCTCAATAGGTGAAGAAGTCACTAGAAAGGGGGAAAATAGTTTGGAGATCTCTCATACTTCTCGGTTCAAACGATTTAGATATCAAGCCAGAAGTATGTTGTTATTTTAAAAGAAAGATGGTTGAAGTTGCAAGGTTCATGTCAAAATATCTTGTATATATCTAATTTGTTCAAATATATGTCATAAGTACCGTATATGATTTCATAAAAGATACAACCAATAATGAATTCTTGCAGAAATTTTTCTATAAAAAGATATGTGCCATTATGCTTTGATGGCATTCATGGTTCCCCAAATGAAATTCCTACTGAGATTAGGAAGCATCTACAAAATTTTGAGGGGAAACAATCAGATTCAGCATGTAAGAATTTGCTGGAATTTGTTGATCTGATGGGTGACTTTGAGATTCAGCATGAAGATATATAGATGAAGTTGTTTGTTAAAAATTTAAAAGACAATGCTAGGGACTAGTTTTCCTTTTTACCAGCTTTTTCAATTTCTTCTTGGGATGAATTGCATGTTGCCTTTATGGTACAATTTGGTGAGAGAAGAAATTTGAGTGATATATTTACTGAATGGTTGAATCTAAGGATCGAAGAGGATGAACTAGTTCCTGATTTTAATATCAGATTTGCAAGAGCTTTACATAAAATACCTGAAAGTAGTCAACCTCAAGACAATGTGTGTGTTGTGGTATACTGTGGTGCATTTGAGAAGAAGATGAGTTATAGGTTGAGAGACAAGGAACCTAAGACTTTGCATTAGGCATTCAAGACAACAATAGATATTGAAAACAATGCCAAGTATGAAATGACAAAGAATCATTTCTCTAGAGGGATTTGTTGGCAAAATACATTTGAGAATGGAAAAGAGTATTGTGAAAAGTTTGCAGCTCCAAGTAGGTGTATTGATACCTCTGCTTTGGTTTCTAATCAGTTCTTGAATTCACATTTGAATAGATCTATGGTTAGTCATCCTTTGTTTCATACAGAAGAAAATTATAATGGTGACAACAATACATGTGTCCAAGAAATGGGAGAAACGAAAGATGTTTCAATTTCTTATAATGCTGACTTGTTCAATGAACCTTTGCCTTACAAAGTTATGTCAGAAATACTCTCTCATTTTGATCCTAAGTGCAATGATACTAACAATGTTTTGAATGATGAAGAGGATGTCTGTGTTTTACACTCCTATGAGAATCAAGAGGGTGCTGAAACTTATGTTTCACAAGAAAATGATATGATGCAGGATGCTGATTCATTGTTATTATGTGAACATAAGGTAGCATGGGAAGACAAGAGCATTTGTGGGAATAAATGCAAATCAACATGTGAAGGTAAGAGTATCTTCACCAATTTTGAAAATAGTATTTTACATCTGCATGATACAAATGAGTTTGGTCTTTAGAGTTTTGAAATGAATCTGGTATCAAAACATGAGGAAAGAGGGATAATAAATGAGGGTCTTCCTTATGAGATGGAATATGATGCTATCTTGCAACTTTATCATGATATTATGAATGAAAATTAGAATGGAGATCAATTAGTTGGGTCTTTTGAGTCAAAGAGTAAAGTGCAAGATAAGTGTGTTTTTGAAATCCCTGCAATTAATAATGATCTGTTTTAGCATATGAATTGTTTGTGTAATGAAAATCCTACACATTATGAGAAATTTGAGGATGATTGGTGTCTTTCCCCATCTCCTCCGGTTGAAGGTAGTATGAATTTGTTATCCATTTCTTTGCCTAATGATCGAGGTGTTGAGTCTAATTATAATGATATCTTTGGTTTTGAATCATATGTTGAAAGTGATTATGACAGTGATTATGACAGCAGGGATACTAATGTCTTCAAAGTTTATATTAATGATGTGTTTGATGAGGACATTGATACGGATCATCCATCTCTTTGTTACCATGTTTATATGGGAGAAAAACATGGTGTTGTAAATCCATTGTTTGAGGAATGCATTCAGTTTTCAGATTTGATCTATTCTAATTTTGATGTTGAAAATTTGTCAATATGCAGTAAGATATCAGATTATGTCTCTTCCCAGGCTAAAAGTGATTGTGAGTTTGAAGTTTATTTTAATGAGTCCATTGTTCCATGTAATGAGCAAGGTTGTGATGCTGATCAACTGGCTTCTTATGACCATGTGGGTAATTTGAAAGTGGAGGAGGTTTCCAATCCATGTTTTGAACAACATGCTAATATGCCTTTCCATTGTGAGGTTTTTCCAGATTTTGGTATACATGGCTTATGTGAGTATGAGTCATTTAGTTTCTCTACGGACCAACCAGCTAATGAGGGGGTAATGCAAGTGGAGTTTGATGGTTTTTATCATGATGCATTTCCTTATTGTCATGGTTCATATTTTATGACATTTGTTGATGTAAAGAATGAGTTTCATTCTTTTGATTATGATGCCTCCGATGGAAGAATTTCTAAAGAAATGAAAGGAATTACAAACAAGGTATTCTTCATTTTTATGATTCCTTGTGAGTTTGAACAGCAATTGTATAAATGCATTTTCAGTTTGATATTTGTATGCCAAGAAGAGAACCAGATTTTTGATAGAGGCAAGTGATAGTTTCAGTTGTGAAATGGCTTGAGGTTTTTGTAAATAATGTATACATTATACAGTTGCTTTGTATTTAGTTGTGTGTGGTGTGTGGTTTTCAAATAAGTTTCCTAGTTTTAGAAAAGAGATAGTTTTGAATAAAGAGAAGAGAAAGTGAAAATCTGAATTTGTTTGTGAGTGGTCTGCTATACCAAGAGATTCTGAAGTCCTATGCATGCCCGCATGGGGCACGCATCCACAGTTAGAGCCACTATTGGGAC
Organism: Thuja plicata; assembly: GCA_018584345.1. Classification (NCBI taxonomy): domain Eukaryota; kingdom Viridiplantae; phylum Streptophyta; class Pinopsida; order Cupressales; family Cupressaceae; genus Thuja; species Thuja plicata. The sequence continues at coordinate 416,286 of MU223687.1, read as the reverse complement.
TAAAAAAAGTAGTAAAGGTTTTTGAAGTACCATGTTAAAAATTTTCATTTTGACCCCCTAGAGTGCTTTTTGAGCCTATTTTCCCTGATGAAATTATGAGGTCTACCATGCATGTTAAGTACTCATCACTCTTGTTTAGGCATATGAAGACATCCCGGTTCATTAATTTCAAGTTTCAAGTTATTTTGTGATGTCTTGTTTTAGGCACTTGTCAAAATCTGCATTTATGCCAAAGTGTCAATCTATTGTAATAGGCCTAGTTTGCCTTTGAATATCTTGCACCCAGAAATGTTTCATGATCGGCCACTTTGGGGATGTTTATTATGCATATCAAATAACCTATGTTTCAAATTCCAAGTCATTTTGATATGTTTTGACTAGGTTTCAAACCCCTCAAAGTTGGTAGTTTACTGTTGTCATGCATTGTGTAATTGATCAGAATTCTAAGTAGCCCTGTTTGACTGACTGTAACTTTTGACC
>MU223687.1:378277-406384 GCA_018584345.1 Thuja plicata | reverse complement strand
TGTAGGAATGAGACAAGACTGCTAGGGGCTGAAGTATACCCACAAAACATCTAAATCAGATCAAACACAGTAACACACAGAATTGCAGAAAATGAGAGGAACTAGGAACCCCAATATCCATTAATCAACATTCATGAACTTTGATCCAATAAGAGATGATACAAACAAGGAAGCATAGGGATATGAAGAATTATCACAAAGTACTTCCAATAGTTTGCATGATCAATGAGAGAATTACAAAATGTAAAAGCCAGAGGGTAGAAATAATGCCTTAGATAGCTCCTGGGAAGAATGAATTCTCTTTACAAAATGCCAAAATCTGAGCACTAAGGCTCTCAAAAAACTTTTTATACTCTCATGCACGCAGGCAGGAGTCCAAAACCTAGCTAGGGTTATAGGTTTACAATGTAATAATTGACCCTAGTACAAAATCTAATCTGGTCATAAATGTGTATCAAGGTGAATCGATCAGATCAGATCCTCTGTCTTGCGCCCATCCCTGTACTTGATTATGTATCGTGAACAAGCAACCTGGGTCCATGAGCAATATCAGAAACTAAGTCTCTACCATGAATGCTCACCAACTAATCACAGTCCCCCAGGACGGGAAGTAACCCCTGATGGCCGTCGCTCAAATTCATCAATGAGTCCTCGATCACGACCATGTCCCTTCGCCAACAGCACCTGGAGAGTAATAACTTCATGATTGGACTCTGTATCTCCCTGAGCACGTCTCTGAATCTTCTGTTTCTCTAACTGACATCGAATAAAATCTAAATATGGGATCAACAGACTCACTATGCATGGCCCTCTGCAACTGAAACCTCCCTGATCAAATCTGGAACATGAGCATAGAGAAACCATGGCTGCTGAGTGCTCACAGTGCCAAATCTACCGCTAGAAATTCAAATTCAAATCAGGCGACCATGCGACAACGGCTACTCTCTAAGTCGCAGAACTCAGTCTTAACCCTGGTTATATCTCACGACCCAGCGACACTGTGCTTTTCTTAACCCCTGGCCAACCTGAGTTACTCTGGCGACAAGGTGACCGTGTAAAATCGAAGTCGCGAGGAGATTTTATTAACTCACCATTCCTCTAGTGACCCAGCGTCTAACTGCTACCTTTTAACTATCACGGTTTGTCGCTTGATCGCCAGATGCTCATGTTTCTTTTCCAGATAACACGACAAGCCTCAGTTGCTGAGTCGGGTGATCCTATGTCTTTACCTTTCACTTGAAGCACATAACTTTTCTGTTTACAGCGACAATCTGACTACCCCAAGGCGCTGAGTCAGGAGAAATTTCTCTGTAGGGCACTTTCATCACCAGACCTCGCGACCACCAATAGATCATCTGTCCCTTGCATCAGACGGCTGTCTTTTAATCGCCTTAGAATCTCATATGCCCTCAAAACATCAGGAGACTTCACGACTGAGGGATGCATACCTTAGTCTTGTTATCGCGTGATCCTCTTCCTTCATCAAGAGATCAGGCGAAAACCATTAGCCCTGTGACATATGTCATCTTTTCTTTTGTCCATGTAACCCTTTCTGAACAACTGAGTCATCCCACCTCATCTAGCGACAACCCGACTGAGTATTTCTACTAACATCAAACAGTTAGTCGCATGGTCGTGACTATTATCTCTTAACCACCATTTAATCATGAGACCACGTGACTGAAGAAAGAGCCTAACTATTTGACTGAGCTGATCCAGCGATCACGTGACATGAAGTAGGCGCAAGGTCAGAAGACATTTCTTTGACTTGTTAAATCTTCACGTGATCACCCGACTGAGGCGGGTCCCATTATGTTAAAAGCTCATAACATGAAATCAGGCGACAACCCAACTGAAAGGAAATCGCTAAGTCTTGAGTCACTAAGAGAATATTCCATTTCTTAACGAGACTACGCGACATGAGGCAAAAGCGAAGTCGGGAGATGATTTAGCATATTCGATTCTGGTAAGGCGATCAAGCGATCTGATTTATGGCACATGTCTTAAGTGACTTAAAAAAGGTAATGATGAAATATAATGATTCAAGGCCTAGGTTTTTTAACATCGTTGCACATGAAAGACTTAGGGTTTAAGGGTTTAAGCAGAGCAGACATGAACCCTGGGAAACAAGACAGATGAAGCAACACAGGACAAATCAGGCCAATTTGCACAAAAAGGAAAATTTGGGCAATAGTACTCCATTACAAAGGTCAAATAATTTTTGAGTCTTCGTCTTCAGGTCATGAAAATTCCATTTGGTCAGTTTGCTAACCCCATTCCATTTGCAGTTTCTATCAGTGTGCCAAACTGTCAAATGCAGATTTCTGAATGACCTACTTTGAGGTCTTACAATTTCACACCTGGTTGAGAAAAATGGATAATTGAAAGCTCCCCTATATTCTAGGCATGGAAATGTGCTATCTTGATGATTTTCAAATCACAATGAATCCATTTGTCCAATTTGCCAATTTGATTCCGTTTGCAGTTTCTAACAATTTAATGCAAATCTGTTGCACAACTTGATCGGAGGCCCTGTTTGTGAGGTTATATCTTGAATTTTGTAATTGGTAAGATCAGGAAATTGGTTGCCCTAAATTATAGACAAAATTTACTTCAATTTTGCAAGGTCTCAGATCCTGAGGGTTTTGTATGCACAATTCTCTAGATGCTTTTCATTTGCAGAAATTGTTATTTCTCATTTTTTCTTTTCTGAAAGTTCCAAGTGGCTACTTTCAAGGGGCTGCCAAATGTAACTAGATGATTGTCAAGAGGAGCCCTTCTATATTTTTATTCTCAATATCACATAAATCCAGTATCCAGGGGCTTGAATCTTCAGGAAGTCATTTGACTTGTTTTCAAAACTGAGACCAAATGCAGTTTACCGCTATTAGATAGGGTAATTTGCAGAATTGTTGTTAAGAGGCGACTTGGGTGATTAAAATCTTTTCACCTGTTTGGTTTCATCAGTTGCCACTTTGCAGTATAGAAGAATGTCAATCATAGGATGTGTGTGCCCATCTCCCTGTCACAGTTACTTGTTTTTGTTAGTTTTTGAGACCAGTCCCAAAGGCCAGTTGCCATTAATGTGATCATCTTGCAGAGATGTGGAAAAAGTGAATGATATTCTTATATCTTAGATGCACCTTGATTTTTTCTTGTTAAGTGACTCCATTGTGCATGCAACATTTTGTAAAATGTTTTGAAATACAAATGGTGGGTAGCTAGAGCTGAGTTTGGTGTTGATAATGACATGTAATTCAAAAGTTCTTTCTTTCCCTATCCATACATGTATGGGTGACTGTGTGGGGAGGATATATAAATCCTTTGACATAATTTTACAACAGCTCATTAATAATGTTAAATCTATGTCCAGAGTTTTGGATGAGATGAAGGATGTCTAGATGCTTATATATCTATTCTTAAAGAAACATCATTCAGAATTTGATGGTTGATTTCAACTATAACAGCTTGGATATATCTAAACTCATAGTGTAATTTATATCAATATCTACTCCAGGAACTCAACCTTAAAAGTTGTTCAGAACAAAATGGAAAGATATATGTTTGTTTGGCTCAGAAATCAATCAAGATATCCCTTGTTCTACCTGTGGCTTGTGAAATTCAATAAGGAATGGTTTATGCCACATTGATTTAGAGAGACTTCTTGCACAGAGTTGGAAGACAAAATTTAAAAGCCCTTGCATTGAAAGGATAATCATCAAATATTTCAAACAACAGTGCATGGAGGTTGAGCAGCTGCAAGATGCCCATGAATTTAAAGATGCAGCCTATGTGAGTGCATTGAAATGCCAGAGGAGCTGCGCAGGTGTAAAACTGGTACTACAACCTCTACCGGCATGCTGCCACGCCAAACACAGAATGTAGGGAGCATTTAAACTAGAATTTTTATTCAAACATTGCCAAATCACAAAGATATAAAGGAGGTGTCCGTGCTGGTCTTAGAGGGGAGTCAGCACATGGAAAGAAAATTGCAAGCAATGCAACCGACAGATGCAAAAAAAAAATTGCAGTATGTGCCAAAATGTATTTGTTTATAAGGCTGTAGAAACCTTCAAGCTAGTGCAATCACAGATGTAAAGCCCAATTCCGCTACCTTGCCAACGTCCTCCCAGCCTGTTATCCAAATAGATTTGATAATAAGACTTTGGAAACGTTTCAAGCAATGAAATCAATAGGCAAGAAGCCCACGTACAACAGATGTGGAGGCATACACAAGGCATCTAAAATGTTTTAAGGAAAGAGAATGCAGACCTTGCGTAATAAGAGGGAGCCAGGACAATCTCCTACGCAGAAATGCACTTGAAAAAGCAAAGCCATTAATGTGGACTCATAGATAACACATGTTAACTATTTTGTTTAACAGTAGATAGGGGAGCCAGTATGTGCTAGCTAAGTATAGTCCATTGCATCATGACATGAATGCTCATGATAAAGCCTTTATTCATAAGTATGATGGTAACCGGTCTCTATATGTATTTGGGCTGAGGCACAAGAATTTTTTATTTGAATTGCATTCAATTCAATGCATCAAGAATTGTATGAATTAGTCTTCCATTGGTCCACGATGACAAATGAGTTTACTTTAAAAAGCTTCCTTTTGGGCCAAGCAAAGGCCGTGAGGACCCAGGCATGAGAAGACACCCTGCGCAACATAAAAGTAAAGACTTGAAATGCAACTACAAACTAGAAAGGAGCTACGTAGGCATTAGAAGAGGTTTTAGAATGTTTCAAAACATTCCAATGCATTCAAAACCACGCAGGTATGCAGAGGAGCTAGGAAGTTTGGAAATCTGGAAAGGATATTATCCCACATGCATTGGGGAAGTGATTTTTGTGATATTTTTATATGTTTCCGCTTACATACTTGTTTGAATAAGAGCCAAGAGGCCCATTGGCAGGCCCCTTGGCTGGTGGAACTTAGTGCGTGGTGGGCCACCTAAATTTTGGGCAGCAAATTGGAAATTCTTTAAAAACTTCAAACTCATATATCCCACATTGCTCTAGAAATGAACTTCAATGGTGTTTATAAGCAAAAATGCAACTTCAAACTCATATATCCCACATTGCTCTAGAAATGAACTTCAATGGTGTTTATAAGAAAAAATGCACACTATGTAATTTGAATAAGAAAGAGGAAGCTCTCCATGCGCGGACAGATGGTGCCTCGGGAAGCATGGCCATATGAATGATGCACAAATTTTGCAGACAAGCTGGAGGACAGATGGAAGACACGTGGTGCCCAGCCACACACCCACTGGGCAGGAAGAAGATCTTGGAATGGCTCGCGACTGCGCGATCGAGCTCGTCACACTGGTTCAAGGAGGTGCCCAAAATGATGCGCGTCTGAGCGACCAAGCCAGTCGCACAGTCGTGAACCCAAATATGAGCATGTTGTGTAGTCGCACAAGAAGAATAAGACATTGAAATTGGCTTGCGGGTGAACGACCAAGCTCATCGCATAGTCGCATAGCTTCTAGTTGCTCAGTCGCACACCCCAAAATTGCTCATCGCGCAGTCACACTCAAAAATTGAGATCATTGAAAAGGCATGCGAATTGGTGATGCAGCCTAGTCACGCACTCATGGAGGTTAAAAATGGAGATAGACAAGAACTAGAAGGTGATTTTCAGAGTAAGGGTTTGGATGATGCATCTCAAGTTTGGGTTTGTCTTCCTTTTTTTGTCTCCTTCCTCCTTCGGTTTAATCTTCATAGGACTTGAGGTATGGATAATATTTATTGGTTGCATTATTTATCTGATAAAATATGGATCTATTTATATGTTCTCATGATGTATTATATATGTACTTTCCATTCCTAGATTTTTTATTAATAGGAAAAAATAGGTTTTGAAGGGACCTAAAACCCTTTACAAACCATTAAGACTGGGAAATAAACATTTCAAAAACACTAGGAAAAAGTTGAGAACAACCAAAAAAATTGGCATTCAAAAGGCCAAAAAAAAAACTAAGAAATACACAAAGAAAAACACCAACAGAAATAACACCTAGCAAAATACCCATCTTAGACACCAACACCAACAATAGCAATTTGACCCATCAGGGTTTCATCAATTTTTTCTTCAATCTCCCCCATCTTTCCAATGATATATTTTTCTCTCATTAACATTCTTGTTTACATTAGGATATTTCTACTTTGCACTAGTCTAGTCCTCATGCTTGGCCCATGACTCTCTTCCTGAACCTCATCCTCATGATCACCACAAATGCCCAGACTTTTGTCCAACAAATTAACCAAGGCCTTGAGATTGGAGCTCAACACCTTCATACTATCCCAGCTTTGTTGTAGGCTTTCATAGATGGTATTCTCTAATTTATCCACCCTACTAGTCATGGTTTCAAGGGCATTTCCCAAATCCAGATGATGATTCTTATCAGTAGAATTGCTACACTCATCCAACTTTTCTTGAATCGCATTATTCTTAGATTCCAACTTTTTTTATTTCAAGTTCATCATTTTGATTTCCTAGAAACACCATTTATTAAACCTAAAGGAATAGAGAGCATCCACTTTAGTAGTTTCTAAAGCACCAAGGGTAACCTCATCTTTATCGTTAAAATAATAAAAAACAAGTTTAATGGAGGCTTCCCTAACCCATTGGTTACTCACATCATCCATGTCCTCATTAGAATCCCCAAGGATTTCATGGGAAATAGGGACATCATGCCTAATACCTGCCACAAATTGATCAAAGGTGGGAACGTCATCCTTCTTGTCATTCTTGTTTCCGTCAGAAATTTCCATAGTAACAAACTGAATGTAGCCTTGTCAACTAATCCTTTAAATTATTGGAATCCTAGAAAAGGTTCTCACCTAAGATAACTTCAATATTTGGGGGAGTCTCCATTCCTAGATAATTTTTAAAAAGTTTTGAGTTCTTTTTTGTAAAAATTGCCATGTATTTTCCTAGGGTTTTTAGCAACCCATTTTTGGATATCTATTATTTTAATAGTCTAAATTGAGTCTAGATTTTCTCTTCTTTGATTTTATGGAAGGTAAATTCAGAGATATAAAATGGGTATATCTCAGAGTTCCTTTTTTGGGACGAATTAATGTCCTATTATAGACATTTTAGCAGACTATTCTTGTCCATTCCTTGAACCTATTTTCCGTCAAATGTATCTATATAGTACATGCTGGTATGATCATGTAAAAAATATAAAATTGATATCATAGATGGACCTATGTTGTATCTTTCATTTTCTATTGGTTTGGAGTTTTTTTTATTATGTTTTGTGAAACTTACAACCATTTTAGTGAAGACAAGTCTGAATCCTGACAGGGTTTTTTGTTTTAGAGTAGAATCCATAACATTATTTCCTACAGTGGGATCTTCATAAAAAAATGGATATAAATTCTTTAATGATGTTTTATTGATTCTCAATAATGATATTATCCTTACTATTTTTTTTTGTGGAAGTTATGAATTACTATTTAGTCATGACTATTCTTGGCATTTAACTTTTGTTTGATATAAAGTGATTTTTTAAACTTGTCAAGTGTTAGAGGCTTGTAGGTTAGCAGAAGCATTTAGGATCTTATTTTTTATTCAATTTTACCTTTATTAAAATGAATATGGTTTTCATATCTTGATTGATCCACTTTTATAACTTCTTACATATTTGAGAACCCTTATGATAAGGATAGGGTTTAGAATCATCCTATGGACATGGGGTCATATTTATTGTGTTAACTAATTATCTCGTATAGTATTTTGAGTAGGGTAAGTAGGTACCCTATATGGGTGGCTCACCATAGGTTTCAGGTCCCAAAGTGTCTACTAGGTAATCCTATGGCTGGGTTTAAACATAAACATATATAAATGATATAATGGTCCACATAGACCTATTGGAATACTAGGACCATGTGTACTACTAGGAAGGATCTGAATTAGAATGTACTAGGATCCATGGATTCTAGAAAGGATCCAATGATGAAAGACTATGTGATGACACTAACCTAGTTGGTATGCTATAAACCCTACTCATGTACATTGATATATTTTGGCTTTTGTTTATGTGAAATGTTTGTCCCTTGTCCTTGTTGGTTGTTTGGGCAAAGGATGTTTTTTAAGCCTTATATTTCCTTAGAGCTTGCAGGAACCTTGGTGTTGTCTCCTAGCTCATGGGAGTGGAACCTTGTGACTCCACATGGTTGCATGGATAATTTATCGAGCTACTATTCATGGCATCATGGATTGTCATTGTACATGTCCCTTTCATGAGTATTTTTTGAAGACTTTATATTCAAGTATATTATTTATGGTGAGAGAAATTGATGTATATGTATCCATTTAATTTTAAAGGATTCATCAGTATATGGCATAATGATTTATTTTTATGTAATTCCATTTCAAAGCAATGTAAAATGGAAAGGGTAGTTCTAGGAGGAAAGAAAGGGAAAAGTGAACATGTTGTATTATTTTAGAGCATTTAAAAGATGTTTTTTTCAATAATGATATTTATTTAAAGTATCTCTTTATGTTCATAGCTAAAAGGAAAAAATTCTAGGAATAGTTATGCTATGATGTATCAAGGTGAATGATAGAAAAGAAATAAAATATCATCTTTTAACTTAATGTTCAAAGGAAGTATTACGAATGATAACTTGTGGAAATTATACTTGTAATCGATGGGTAGTTATTATGTGATGGATGGAGATAATAACTTGAATTTTAGTGATTAATGACTTTTTTATGTTTACTTAATACATTTAAAATGAGTGTAGAGTAATAAGACAAAGAATATCTTAATGAATGTTTATCTCTATCCTAATGTTTAAATAAAGCTAACATAAAGCATAGAGTAGTAGAGGTTATGATTTTTTTATGATTATATTTGAATTAGTGGATTGAGTTGATAATTCAAATTAAGATAGTTGATTGACTTATGTTTAACTAAGATAAGAACATTAAAATGATCATAGACTAATAAATATCACAATTCAATGTTTATCTTTATGGATGTAAATAGGCTGAGGATGTTGATTTAGTAGCAACATTCGGGAATCTATGAGGAATTAGTATGGTTAGTAACATTAAATTTGAGTTTCTTAAACATGGGCTTATTTATGTATTAGAAATGATGCATATCTCATCGATGAAAAAAATTCATTGTGTCTTTAGTAGTTAGATGCCTTGTTCTCCTGGGTTCCCTAGTGGGGTGTTATAATTTATTAGAATGATCTAATTAAATAATCAAATAAATTAGAAGACCATTGAAATCACCTAGAGAAAATATTCAAGACGGTACTTAAATATGGTATTTCTCTGAATCCTAAAAAAATGTCATTTTGGTTTCACTAAAGGTAAATTGTTAGGAAACATTGTTTCCAAGGAAGGACTAAATATTATTTTAGAGTGTGTGAATTCCACTGATAAGATCCCTATCCCTAAAATGGTGAAAGCTATTCAATATTTCTTTGGAAAAATAAATTTTGGAAGAAGATTTATATTTTAATTTTTTGAGATTGTCAAAACCATTTCAAGAATATTAAGAAAAGGGTGATAAGTTAGATTGGGATACTGAGTCCCTTGATGCATTTATCTTTATCAAGAGAGATATCAAAGAGGCCCCTGTATTAAAATATCATGATTTTTTTTTAAAACAATTCTAATTGTTTTCTTTTGCATCCTTATACACCATTGTTGTTGTTAAGTTACAAAAAAAAAAAGATGACCATAAACAACCTATATATCATTCTTCAATAAATCCTTACAAGAGGCTAAGTTGAAATATGACATAAATGAGAAAAAAAACCCATGCACTAGTAAAACCAATTAAGTCTCTCAAACCTTACCTTGTGGGAAAAATAGTTATGGCATATTCCTAATGCAATAATCAAAGATATCTTCAAACAGTCCGAAGTAATTGGTTGGAGGTGTAGATGGATGAATCAGGTGCAAGAATTTAACATTGAAATTCAAATCACAAATCTTAAGAGAGGGAAATGATTGGAAAAGTTAATGGCCGAGTCAAACTTGGAAGTAGTTCACATCAATCATGTCAACATTGAAGATGTTATTATGATAATTAAGATGGTGACATCATACAAGGATATAATGCACTATCTAAAGCATGTACAATGCCTAGAAGGATTGAATGAAAGTTAGAAAAGTACTCTAAAACTCAAGTCAGCCAGGTATGTTTTAATCTAGTGTAATTTATATTGGAATAATTATGATGGAGTACTTTTGTTTTATTTAGATCAGTATAAGTCAAAATCTATGTTGAAATAAGTATATGATGGTGTTTTTGGTGGACATTATTCTCCTAAGAATACAACTCATAAAATTCCTAAAGCAGGATATTATTGGCCTTGTGTATTCAATGAATGTCATGCGTATGTTAGGAAATGTCAAAACTGTCAAAAATTCTCAAGTAAACTAAAATACTAGGGAGCCTTTCAATGAAGAATTATGCAAGTTGAAGAACAATTTCAACAATGGGGAATTGATTTCATTGGTGAAATATCTGATAAGTCCAATGGTAGTCACGGATGGATACTGGTAGCTACTGATTACTTTACCAAATGGTTTGAAGAAATACCTAAAAGGTAGGCTACTTGTAAGGTGGTGGTAAAGTCTATAATGAAAAACATATTGATCAGGTTTGGGATTCCTTACAAGCTCATAGTTGATAATGGTATGTGCTTTATATCAAAATAATTCTTATCATTTTGTGAGGATTATGGTATTGAAGTTTCATACTCTCACCATATCATTCATAAGGGAATGGTTAGGAAAAGTCTAGTAATAAGAACCTACTAAAAATTATTAAGAGAATTATAGATAATTATAAAAGATCCTGAGACTCCAAAATGAATTTGGTGTTATGGGCTTACAAAATTATTGTAGATAAGTCCACTAGTATATCACCATTTGACTTAGTCTATGGAAAGAAATAAATATTTCCACTGGAAACTCTATTACCAGTACACAAATTTATAATTTATTAGGAAATAGAGTTGATAGATTCATTGGAAGAGAGGTATGTGCAAAAGATAGATAAGATGAGGAGGAAATATTAGGAACAAAACCACACATTCTAGTAGCACGTGAAATTTATTCATTACAAGAAGTTCCTGAGATGAAGGTTTAAAGAGGGAGAATGGGTTCACATGTGGAATGCCATAATTCAATAAAATATGAAACACAAAAAATTGAATCCTTGTAGATTGGACCATACAAAATCAAACAAACAGGAGGAGAAAATTTATATTATTTTCATAACATGTAGGGTGAAGCACAAGAACTTCCAGTCCATGGATGATTCTTGAAGCGTTTTTTCTCTTAAGAGGAATGGGTCTTTTCCATGTGTAGTGGTGCAGAAGCACCCACCTTTGATCATGAGGATTAAGGATAGTATGAGATATATGTGTGATGTCTTCTTTTAGATTTATTTTCATGTTTGTAATAATGATCCCCTATTTGTGCAACTCTATGTCATGGTTAGGTGCATTATAAACCACCATCGATATAAGAGCCAAGGGGAAATAATGTTAAGTCCTTACGGATTCTAGGTCCTTAAGGATTTTTTTTAATATTTTCATTGATTTTTATCCAACCCTATGTCAAGAGGGGTCTATTTGTTTGGATAATGCAACTTTCCTTGCAAGTATGTAAAAGTTGTCAAAAATGCAAATCTTGCATTTGACAACATTGACAACATTTTATTGCACAAATGCAATTTTCGTGCCAGTGGATCAAACTTTCAAATGGTGATTAGGAAACCAAAATAATCCATTTTCAATATTGGGGAATTATTGTACTGAGGATTTTGAAATTACAAGCAATAAACTGATTGAAATTTCCTACATTTTTTATGTTTCTAAGCATGTACGTACTGTGAGAGACCTCTAATTTATTTAAGAACATTATGCATTCTATTTATTTACATTCTAATTTTTTTGAGCTGTTATGAAAATTGAGGTTAAAATCTATTCAATTTTTCATTGCATTGAACCGTGTCTCTGTGAGAAACCCTCTAAAAAAAGGGTTTAGCCCCAAAATGGATCAAAATTGGACTTCCACCATAAAAAAATGATGTGTCTTTCTAGAATGAAAGTAGAGACAATTTATTGTTGAAAATGAGTTGATTAATTGAGAGGGGAGGGGTGAATCAGTTACAACAAAAAAAATTCAAGTCCCTTAGATGTCTTAAAAAAATCATTCATTATTTCTCGGTTAACATAGATATTTCACTATCACTTGGTTAACATAGAAAATCTTAAGATATTAACTGTCATTATCTTTAGTAATTAATTGAAGAAACATAAACCATAAATAAAATTAAATGTTCATAGATAACACCAAGATATAACTTGGAAAGCCAATATGGGAAAACCATCAATAGAAAATAGTCATTGTTTTTCACTCTTCTGAAGCGAGCCATGTTAGGAGCCAACCCTGTTAAAGGTTAAAATAACACACTATTAGGTGTGAACTGGTTAGAGGATTTAATCACCCTGTAAGGAGTGGCCTTGTGAGAGGTCTTCAAACACTTCAATGTAGAAATGTCACCCTATTATAGGGTTTACAAAAGACTATTTAGTCTACTTTGTTTAATATATTTTGATGACTGCTATAATTGTTAGAGAGTAACAATGGATTGACCTATTTCTATTAAGAAACTATGTTTGTTGATTCAGATCTCTATTCTAGATTAAATAGTTGATCCTCATTGATCAGATATTCTATTACAGTCCTCTATATTCTGTCCTTAATTAGAATCCCATTTGATTTTTCCTTCCCTCTTCATATCACACTTCACATGCAATTCCACATCACCACTATTATCACACACAATTAAATCCAAACTTGACGTTACATATATATGATAAATCTTGTCAAGTCGGCCTTGATATCCTTCCAAGTAAATAATAAAACTCATATCTATCAGCTACATATGACTAATTATCCATAAAATATAATCCATTGTTAGTCGGTTGACACTAATTATTTTTCTCGGTCAACACTAAAATCCTTCAATGCCTGACCAACATTGTAATTCCCGAGTGAACTCAGTTAGAACTAAAAAACACTTTGGTCATCCTTAATGCCCAAGAGAGCTCGGCAAACACTAACTATTCTCAGATAGGATTAGACATTTGTGTGAACATCACTAAACTTGTGTAAACATCAATGACAATACAGAATTGAATAATTGTCATCAACAATCTCCCTCTTTGGCATTGATCGCAACACATTATGTCATAATACAAAGAATTATAGATCAGCAGACATAAGAATGAAATATTATTAATGATTCTCATCCAATTTTATTAATGTCTTTTGCTTCATTTTGATTGTCATCCAAAACTCCTTCAATCACTAAAATACAGATTTCTCCCTCTTACATTAATCTCCATCTCTGATAAAGTTCTCCCTCTGTCATCAATATCTCCATCAGTAATCTCTCCCTCTTTCACTAGTGATCAATGTGACATATAGTAATCTCTCCCTCTTTCACAACCAATGTCAAAGACACCAACTAACATATATAATGAGATTGTAATGTACTTGTCTATACTGATTCATATCCAATAAGATCTAAATATTTGCATCAACATGTTAAGTCTATTTTGTATCTCGGTTGATGAAACACTAAACTATGTTTTAGTGAGCCTTAGCTAGGGGAATTACCCCTATTTTTCCTCTAAGATACAAAAATGCATCCTTAGGTAGCAGTTTTGTGAATATGTCTGCAATTTTTTCTTTTGTATTCACATATTCAGATCTTACTTCTTTGTCCTGAACCAATTCCCTCAAGAAATGATATTTTATTGCAGTATGTTTAGTCTTGGTATGAATCATAGGGTTCTTTGAAATGTTAATAGCACTAGTGTTGTCAAAGGAGATAATGATAGGTTCTATGATTTCCACCCTCATACCTGACAACAATTGTTTGAACCATATTATGTTTGAATGATTCATTGCTACAACAACATATCATGTCTCTGCTCTAGATTGAGAAATGCAGTTCTTTTTCTTTCTTGTCCAGGAGACTACCCTCTTTCCAAGAAATAGAGCTCCACCACTTTTTCTCTTTCTTTCCTCAACACCTCCTTCCCAATCAGCATTAGTAAAATTATTCAAATCAAAGTTCACTCCTTTCTTAAACCATAATCCATAATCTTCAGTACCCTAAGATATCTCAGAATCCTTTTGATAGCTATCAAATGATTCTCTCTAGGATTATCTGAAAACCTTGCAACAATACCGACTGCTAATGCAATGTTAGGTATAGTGTGAATAACATCTTGAAGTTTTCCAATCATGGATATTTATGTAGTCTGATTTACCTCCTTTGAATCATCATCCTTAGATAGCTTATGTCTAGTAGGCATAGGTGTTCCAACTGATCTAGAGTCTTCCATCCCAAATTTCTTTAGTATCTATTTTATGTACTTAGACTAAGTAATGTAGATACCATCCTTCATCTGATAAACTTGGAAGCTAACAAAGAATTTGATTTCACCAACCATAGACATCTCAAATTCCTTACTCATAGCTTCTGAGAAATTTTTGCATAAGTCATCATATCCAGTAAACAATATGTCATAAACAAATATTTCTGCTAATAGTACCTTGTTATGTGGTCCTTCTTTGATGTACAAGCTACTATTGTCATTAGCTCTCTAAAATATAATACTTATCAAATAACCATGCAATCTTTCATACTAGGCTCTCAGAGCTTGCTTTAGTTCATACAATGCTTTGTGCAATTTTCAAGCCATATTCCTTTTGTTAGGTTCTACAAAACCTTCAAGTTTCTCAATGTAGACTTCCTCTTCAAGAATGCAGATTTTACATCCATTTGATATACCTTGAATCCTTTATGTGTAGCATATTCCAGAAGAGTTCTGACTCCTTCAAGTCTTGAATTAGGAGAAAAAGTTTCTCCATTATCAATACCCTCTTCTTGAGCATATCCTTTACATACTAGTCTAGCTTTGTTTCTGGAAACTTCACCTTTGTCATTCATCTTGTTTTTAAAAACCCACTTAGTACTAATCATATTCTTGCCTTTTAGTCTTGGTACAAGAGTCCAATTTTTTTTCTTTTCTGTCTACTCAATTTCTTCATTCATTTCTTCAATCTAGTTCTCATCATTCAATGCATCTTTAATAGTTCTAGGTTCAATTTCACTAAGTAAACATGTACCTTTTATTTTTCTCCTTTTCATTACACCTTTTGTTTGATCTATAATTATATTTTTAGGTGCATGATGCCTTCTAACATATTTATCAAGTACAAGATCCTTCCTCTTTGATTATGGGCTTGTTCCAATATGTTCACCATGCTCAAATATTTTGTCTTGTTCTTCTGTCTGATACTTGGGTTCCACTATCTGTGACTCAGGTGCCTTTGTCTGTGACTCATTTTCTTTAGTCTAAGACTCAGTTCCCTCTGTTTTTGACTCAATTTCTTTAGTTAACATTACTGATTGCACAGGTTGCAACAAGGTTTGTGTAGATGAATTCACTAGTTGACATGCTTGTTGTCCAATCACCATTTTATGTGTCTTAGGTATAGTATCAGGTTCATAATACACAAAGTTTCTGTCATCTTCACGATCTTTCTTGCTCTGTTCTTTATTTCACTTTACAAACTCATCGACCTTTACATGCACACTTTCTATGACTTTATGAGTAGTAAGATTTAAACAATTGATATGCTTTTCTTTTGTTGGAGTAGCCTAGGAATATACCTTCATCACCTTTTACATAAAATTTTCCATTTCTTATTTGCTTCAAGATGTAGCATCTACTTCCAAATACTTTGAAATAACAAACATTAGGTTTATAGCCATACCATAATTCAAATGGTGTCTTCTTAGTACCTTTCTTTAGTTGAACCCAGTTCAAGGTGTGAATTGCAGTGCTAATGGCTTCCTTCCAGTATTTGATAGTAACATCCTTCTCAATCATCCAGGTTCTTGCACAATCCATAATGGATCGGTTCCTTCTTTCTGCTATACCATTTTGTTGTGGTGTACCTGGGGAAGAAACCTTTCTTCTTATTCCTCTTTCATTTTAGAAATGAACTCCCCTCCTCTGTTAGATCATAAGCATTTAAGTTTCTTTCATGTTTCTTTTTAAACTCTAGGTAGGTACCATTTGAACTTTTGAAAGGATTCTAATTTTTTTTTGAGAAACATAACATTCATCATTCTAGAATAATCATCAACAAATAGAATGAAGTATTTCTCACCTTTGTAACTTGTTGTTCCAATTGGTCCACATAAGTTAGTATGCACCAATTGCAAGACTTCTTCTATATTTTAGTTCTTGTTCTTAAAGCTATTTTTTCCCATCTTCCCAGTTTGACTCTTCTATTCTTACTTATGTTGATCAGGTTGTAAAATTTCACATGACACAACCTTTTATGCCATAACCAACTTTCTTCTACTTGTTCAATAAAACATTAACTTTCATTGAGATCGAGATAAAATAGATTACCTTTTGTTTGCCTACCAGTTCCAACTAGGTTTCCTCTACTATCCAGGAGCTTTTCCTTACCATTCATTAATTCTACCTTGAAACCAATGTTATTCAATTGTGCCACACTTAGTAGATTACTCCTTAGTCCTTCAACTCAATAACCATTATCACATTTTATATCTTCAGTTAGAGCAATCCAACCTTTACCTTTTACATAGCAGGGTTCATTATTCCCAAAACTAACACTCCCACCATCATAGTGTTCAAGATGTTCAAATTTTGTTTTATCATGAGTCATGTGGTGAGAAAAACCACTATCAATTATCCAGGTGTCATTCTTACTAATATGAGAATATAGTGTTGTCTTTTCATTGTCTTCACTATCTAACTCATCATTAATAGAAATGTAAACCATTTCATCTTCATCTTCATCACTATCAAAATCTTTAGCAATATAACAACATTTCTTACCTTTGTCCTTGTAGCTTTTGTAGCTTTTTAAATGTTTCTTTCCTTTATACTTGTTGAACTTTTTCTCACCTTTGTCTTCCTTGTTCGTGTTCAGGCTTAGAATTGTCACCCCAAATAGGGCATTAAGGCTTTATGAAAATTCTATCTAACAATGGAAACTTCCTCTAGCTATGGGTAAACTATAGATGAGGAAGAGTATCTAGATTCTAGGCCGGTTCCTATTGAATTTCTCTATCAATTTTGTACTATCTTCTCCTGATTTTGAAAAAAGGAAAGGGAGAACTTATAACTAAAATTTCAAGAATAAAACTTTAAAATGTGATACACCAAATAGATCTATATCTCTCAAAGCTTTAAACTGACACTTACTTAACATACCCTAATGATCTGTGCAATATCACTCACTATCCAATACATAGGTTGATTAGAAGGTCACTATTAGGGTTTAACCACAAATAGAAAAAAATTACTATCAACAACATGCATGTTCTGCAAAAGTCTTTATAATCTATAATCTAGAATAGGGAAAGGATACAATCCACTAATCCATACTATAGATGTACTACACTTTAATTGTAGAAAATTTGAATAGGATTTAGACAAATGATCACCAAAAGATATATAAAAAATGGGTCAACTATATTCCTCTTAAAATCTATATGCAATTACATGAATGGATCTAAAATTAGTATCAAGGAAAACAAACATCCTCTTGCAAAAAATCAAAAATCACAAGCATGAACTAACAGTGGTTACAAATGTATAAACAGATAGCTTATAGGAATAAGAAATTCACTAAAAGCCCTTCTCTTCACAATTTGACCCCTTTAACATAAGCTTCCACCTCTACTAAAAAGCCAACATGGCTTATTTCAAACATATATTCCCCCCTAAAAAAAACTCACCATAATAGCAAGACACTAAACTAATTAACAACTCCCCTAAATTCAGCCTTAAGTCTAGCACCCCTAATGTTGATGAACATGATATACCTCATTGTTAACTTTATCAACCTTATTTGAATACATGACATTCAAATTCTAAAACACCCAACTCAAAACATAACCCAAGAGGGATATAACCCTAACCACTTGGCATCATAAATAAACACAACTCTATCGACAACATACCATAGCATTGGATGTAACTACTGTGTTTTTTTAACCATCATAGTTGGCTGTCGACATGACCATCTTCAAGGAAAAGATAGTTTCTATGTTTGGTGGCACCAACAATACCATCGTGGCATTGTGGAAGGCATGTTGATAGTCTGGCAACTGACATAGTATTTACTCCACCTGTCAGTGGACTTCAGGTTTGGGTAAAACACAATGCATTTGTTCATCAATTTCACTTTGCATCTTAGCATTTTCTACTGTGGTGCCACAATGTTGAATCTGATTACTAATTTTCTGCAATGAAATCCACCTCTACTCTGTGATGAAACCTGGGATTCATGTAGCTTGTGTTGTGTCGAATCACATGGCATCTTCAAGTTGTTTTCTCCTTCCAAAATACCACTACTTTTGGTCTTCTGCTTGCTTGAACTTTAGTTTGAAATTAATCTTGGAGGTGAAGTGTTTCAAAGCCATGACAAATGGCACTGTACCCATGCTTGTAGCTTGGGATCTTTTGAAGTTTCTTTTTTTTCGAATCACCACTACAAGCTTGGAATGAATCTAAGCTGTGGTCGAGATGGAGAGATGCCCATGGGTTTCAGTTTTTTTGACTGGGGATGTCTCTTCCACAGCTTCAGACTCATCCCCAATTCACAGTGCAACATGAAGTTGGGAGAAAATACCATGGCCACCACTATTTTTTCTTTGAATACCACTCGACCACACTCCTCTACTAGTCTTCTATTGTGACACTTGGCCTCCAAGATAAGTTATCTCTCACCTTGCTCACTGTATCTTCAATGTAAAACCCAAACATACTACTGTAGCCGATTATATGTGAGTTTTTCCTTTGCTTTGAACTTCAATTTGTTGTCAACTCCTCCATTGTGAACATTTTCTTAGGTTTTGTTATCGAGTGTACCTCTGCTATCATAGGAATGTTTGAAAATAAATGAGATCTATCTGTTTCATTGTTTGTTGTTGACTGTAGTTAAAACCCACATGGCTTTTGAAATGGTATTTGAAGATGTATTCGCAACTGTCTGTTTCTTTGTTTTTCTGGATTTACAGTGAAACATGGGTTCTGTGACTATTTAAATGATTTAAAAAAAAACACATTCTTCTTGCTATCTTTTGTATACAATTTTGTAGTAAAACAAATATGCTTCTCTGTTCGGGCCGAACACTCTTCTATCCCATTTTGTCTGAAAAGCACAAAAACACTCTTTCCAGTATGCTTGTAAAAACAAAAAATATTCATTTTTACTTGAAAATAGTATGAGCAGAAAATTGAAACCATAGCATGTTTATATTTCAAGAAAATGTCACTGTAGTTAGTGTAAAAATACACTGTTTCTTTTAAATATATACAAGATTCTACCCGTGGGGTTCGAGCACGGCCTCATGCCTCCCATGGGTAATTCTCAAATTGAAACCCTAACTGGTATAGATGTTCTTGTTGTCATGAATGTAAACCCTGCATTTAATTATGAACATTATCTTTCAAATCAGCAACATAATATGTAAATTTAAACACCCCGAATATAGATAACTCTTGAAAATTCATTTGAAGGCATGAAAATGTATCTTTTCAATATCAGCATCTTGTGAGTTTTAGATGAATGACTACTGATATTTTCTCATAATGTTTGTCTTCTATGTATTTTTATATCATCATGAAAGTATATAATATGTAGATATTGAAAACATTTGATCTCTGTTCTATACTTGCAGTTTTCTCATTTCTTGTCATGCATATTTCACTTTGTAGTTTTTTCACGTTTCAAAAAAAAATAACAGTATCCTTTCATGCCATAGAAACTATGTTCAATCCTTAGAGATTGGGTTTTCAATCTTGATTTTCAAAGCTGAAATTTTAACTAATGTCTAAAAACATGAAGATGTACTTACTATGACAACATCTCTTAAACTCTCTTATTTGCATGAAGATGGTGAACTTCAGATTCCTTTAATTCTGCATTTATCCAGCTTATTAAAAAAACTCTCTTTGCTCTTGAACCTCGTGTAGCATCTTTTGAACTCTTCTTTGCATTTGCATCTTCTTCTGCATTCAGCAAGTGAGCAGTCACCCTTTGAAATGTAAACCATCTTTCTTGCATGTAATGGCTTATGTGAAATTTAAGCATGAGCTCGTGACATCCACTGTATTTCATTTTTGCTTCCTACATTTAATCATATGACTACCTTTTACACATATCATCAATCAACATGTCAGGACAACAGATAGAATAAATACATTAATGTTTGTAGGTGAGTGTCATCCAGGATGACACTCATTTATGAATGTTGGTGGATTAATTTGTATTTACTGTCCTAACAGGTTGATCAAAGTTTCTCAGATGGAAATGTTAAGTCCCCTTTACTCAGAGAAAACAATAACATTTAATAAAGTGATCATAAATAGAAAAATGTTTCATGTTTAAAACAAGTCCCTTTAATACTATTTTCCAGATATTATGGATGAATGTTTTCTTGTTACATTGATTTTATCATATTGATATGCAACATTAGAAGAATTGATTATATGTTTTTTGTGTCCCATGTATTGCTTAGATCCAATTGGATCTAACACCCCACTTTCTCTCATGATGCAGGTTGAATCCTAAAAGACTTAAATGCAGATGGAGACATGGACTATGAAGACCTAGAAGCTGACAGTCAACTAGCAAGCAACCAACCACAAGGCAATGCATGGGACCCCTACTCCATACTTTCTATCATGCTTTCTATCCTGCAATGTACTATTTATTTGACATGAAAAGAAAGATGAAATGACACTTGTCTATTACATTCAGTTTGAATGTACAATGTAATTGATCAATTATATATTAGAAATTTTGGAATGTGATCAACTCTTAGAGTATAGATGATAGATTTTAACAATGAATTTAATGACAAAATTTTGATTAATAATATCTAAAGGATAGTATTAATTGGACTCTTCTAAAAATGCAAATTTTTCCTATTTGTGGTTACTTTGATGCATGCTGTAAATTAGGGTAACAATTTTGGTGACTTCTGCTGGATGTCTGCCTGCTAGACATGACCCTTGACCTTTATCCCTAGGGAAACTGACTTAAGAAACTAGAAACCATGAATGCAACCATTATTAAAATGAAAATGCAACTATTCTAGACTTATGCAACCTTAAGACCTATGTGCTTGGACAAAACTTATTGAAAATGAAAATCTAGACTAAAACCTAACCCTCAAAGCAAAGCTTGAGGTGTATTCCATTAACTGGAATTTACAGAACCTCTCCATGAGTAGTGGACAACTGATAGGCATTATTTTCCTTACAGGCTATAATAACAAAAGGGCCTGACCAAAATTTATCAAATTTATCATGATGCCCTATCCTGCTCTTTAGTACATCCCACTTCAGTACTAGATCAACTTCCTTGTAATCCTTAGATGTAGTCCTCTTGTCAAAAGATCTCTTAGTTTGAGCTTGTATCAATTCCATAGTTCCAAATGATTTTCTCCTTTCTTCCTCAAGTTGTAATAAACTAGCATACCTCAAGGCTAAGGGATCTCCCTCCTCCAAAAGAAGCATTTGATCAGCTAGTTGTAATGCTAGAAATTCTATAGATATAGGCAATCTGGCCTCTTTGCCATAAACCAGGACATAGGGTGAATTCCCAATAACCTGCTTAGGTGTAATTCTATCTAGCCATAAAGTTGTCTTCAACTTAGAGTGCCAATCCCTCTTGTTTTCTTGCAAAGTCTTCTTAATAATCCTGATTAGGTTTTTATTTGTAGACTCTGAAAGACCATTGCCCTGTGGATAGTAGTTAGAAGAAGTAATTAAATAAATACCATTTTTGATAGCCCATTATGTTATGGATGATCCAATAAAAGCTAAAGCATTATTTAATACTATTGACTAAGGGACTCCAAACCTTGTAATGATATCATCATAGAAACTTAGAACAACATTTCCAGAAGATTCCTTTAGTGCAACAACCTCTGTCCACCTAGTAAAATAATTTGTGGCAGTCAAGATCCACTTATGCCCTATACTAGAATTGGGGTTTATTGGGCCTATAAATTCCACTCCCCACTTGTTGAATGGATGATCAACAATGATTGGTTTCAATGGAAATGCAACCAACCTTTGTTTTCCAGCAAACACAACACAATTTTGGCATCTTCTTTCCCATGAATGAGCATCTTTGAATAAATCTAGCCAATAATAGCCAGCTCTTAAAATCTTCCATGCTGTAGTTTTAGGGCTGAAATTCCCTCCATAAGACCCATCATGAAATTCAGATAGAATTTTGTTCTGGTCAATATAATCTATACATTTAAGAAGAATACTAGCAAGATCTTTCCTATACAGAATGTTATCAATAAGCACATAAGTAATAGATTGAAGCCTAAAGTACCTTCTCTTGGCTCTATCAATATGCATAGGGTATTGACTTGTACGAAGAAATCTGGTCATATTTGATAACTAGGATGTTGGATCATTAATAAGTACAGAATTACCTTGGGGAAAGATGACCTCTTTAGTGGTTTTAACTTGCTCTTCTCCCTCTGCCATCTGAGCACACAAGCCTTTGCCTCTTACCAGCTTGGTCACATGGATTTGTACATCATACTCCATGACTTTAGTTATCCACCCTGCCCTTTTCTCACTGACATCCTTGTTTAATAAAAACTCCTTAATGCTAGGGTGTGAAATCAAAAAATGTATTTTGTTCCTAGCAATCAGATGTTTAAACTTTTTTAAAGCTTTGATAATAGCTAGTACATGTTTTTCTACAAAGCTATGTTTTCCCTCATAATCATTCATACCTTTGCTAAAAAAGGCCACTGGTTGCTCCTGTCCTTCCTCATTCTTTTGCACCAGCATTGCTGAAACAATGTTAATACCTCCATAAGCATACAAAACAAAATCCTTAGAGAAATCAGGATTAGCCAAAGTAGGAGCTGAAGATAAGGCATGCTTAATTTGTTCAAAACTCTCCTTTCCTTTAGCAGTCCAGCTGAAAGGAAAATCCTTTTTTAACATAGAGGTCAAAGGTTTCAATAAATTTGCAACATTAGGAATAAAGTGCCTAACAAACTTTATTCTTCCAATAAAACTTTGCAATCCTTTCTTATGTTTCGGCAGTGATAGATCAAGAATTGCATGAATCCTCTCGGGATCAATAGTTGTACCTTCTTTAGACAGTTGATAACCCAAAAGTTTGCCTTCATGTACTGTAAAAATAGACTTCTTTGGATTAAGAGAGATTCCAAACTCTCTACATCTCTGCTAAATTTGTTTCAAATGGTCAATGTGCCGATCTGCAATTTTTTCGTAAATGGTAACATCATCTAGATATACCAGAACAAATTTATACATTAAGTTCTTGAAAGCCATGTCCATTGCTTTCTGGAAAGTGGCCCCTGCATTTGATAGCCCAAATGGCATCCTTCAGTAAGCCATTGTACCCCACTTAGTAGTAAAGGCTATTTTGAACTGATCAGATTCTTTAACTAAAATCTAGTTATAACCAGAATATCCATCAAAAAGTGATAATCTTTCAGAACCCAAAACATATTGAAGGATCTGCTCCATAGAAGGGAGATGATGCCTATCTTTTAGAGATGCCCTATTAAGGTCTCTAAAATCTACATAGAGTCTTATCTCTCCATTTTTATTCCTTGCTGGAACTAAGTTAGAAACCCATGATGTATGCTTTATTGGGAATATTATTCCTCCATCTGAGAGTTTTCTTATTTCTTTCAGCATTTAAGGCTCTAATTTGGGATTTATGGGCCTTTGCCTTTGTCTTATTGGTCTTGCATTTGGTTCTAACTCTATGGTGTGCTGAGTTAGTTGAGGATCAAATCCTTTTAATTCAATATAATCTCATGCAAACACATCATTATATTCCCTAAATAACTCAATAAGAATTTTCTTTTCTTCAGGGGAATTGATGTTACCAACCTTCAAGCACTTGTCTCTAAATATTTCCACCTCTTCATAGTGATCCTCTTTGATCATAAGGCTGGTTTTATTCTTTATGAATTGATCATCAGAATTAAAATCTGATTCTAGACTAACTAATCCCCTTGGAAGTTTATTAGTCTTTAGTTTAATAACTTGATTCTCCATTTGCTGATCATACTTGTCACTTTTAGGGGCTAAAAACCCTTCAATTTTTGTCATAAAACTCTAGATATGTTCATCAGTCCTAAACACCTACAAATTAATATCATTGTCTGGGATAGATGGCCTTACAACAATTTTAATATGTGACTGGTTTGAAATCAATCCTTTATTTTCTATAATTGAAATATGTGCACCAATTCCAGCCAATCTGTCAGCATGCATATTTTTCCTTCTAGGTATGGAAATGAGATTAAAGGCATCAAAATCTTCCAAACTATCAAATACTCTTGACTTATACAGCTTTAAGAGATCATTTTTAACAGTATTAATTCCTCTCACCTACCTCATTATCAACTCACTGTCTCCAAATGCCCTTAAACATTTGATTCCCCTTTTCATAGCCCACTCCAAGCCCTAGATCAAGCTCTCATATTCTGCTATATTTTTAGAGCATGGAAAAGATAACTTGTAAGTAGCATAAAATTTATCACCATGAGGTGAAACCAACATAACTCCTGCACCAATACCATCTTTGTTCTTAGATCCATTAAAATATAACTCCCATAGCTGGTTAGATAATTCAGATTTAGGAAATTGATCTTTAATCAGATTAGGAACAACTGAATCAGATTCTAACATTACATAATTACCAAAACCAGCATCAAACACATCAATATCTTGATCACTTCTAGCTGCCCATTCATCTAGGACAAAATTAGGATATCCTTCAGTTTGTGTGTTATAAGATGAAGTCTCATTGATTTCATCTGGATCCATTATCACACAACTTGCATTCATGGGGCTAGGATTATAAGGCTCTATATGGTCTTTGGCCCATAACTCTAACTTTAGGGTCACCTTAGCACCATATCTAGTTCTGAAACACAGGTGAGACCAATCTGATGAGAAATATCCATCTATCTTGGCTGTAAAGTCTCTTGATAAACATAGAGAAAAGTAAGGTGGTAGATCTATGACAAAAATATCCTGGGAAATGGAGAAGTTTGGACATGAGTGCAAGGTTAAACTTGCATTTTAACAACCCCTACTATTTTAACTGAAGAACCATCAAGCTGAACAACTCCTTTCTCAAGAGGCTCATACTTTAAATCTAATACATTAGCTATGCTCTTTGGCATGACAGTGCTGGTTGCACCACTATCTACCATGAAATTATGCACTAAGTTGTTTCCAATAATTAAAGAGACATAGAAAGGAGGCTTAACATTTGCAGATTTCTTACCTTCCTTTTCTATCATCTTCTACATATTTTCTAGCTTTCTTTCAACTGGTATTGCTGATTGCTTTAAATCTGCAGTATTTTTACTCACTTGTACTTCTGGTTGTTGCACCTTACCAATCTTCTTTTCTTCTTTAATCACTTCATCATGCACTTTTGAAGGCTTTAAATTGGCCATGACTACTTTCAGAGGATGTTGTTTGGATAGATGTGGAATTGTTGTCTCTTTAGACAACTCCTCTTTCAACAAATCAGTTTTCCCTAGAATAGCTCATGAATCCCACATAGAAATTGAAACACTCATCTTCTTCATATTATCAACAATGTTATAAGGAACAACAAACTGTAGCTTCTGAGGTGACTTACTAATACTCTTATCCAGCTATTTATGATATTGTGTTTCTTTGTTGGCATGAGTACAAGCCCCTTTTAGGATTGAAACTGGTGGAATGGTTGATGAATTATTTGTAGTAGCAATCCTAGGAGCCAATTTCTCTGATTCTAGTGCTCTCTTCTTGGCTCTTGTGTTTTCTGATATGGATGAATCATCATTCACTCAATAGAACTCTTCCTCTTGCCAATTAAGGAATTCAGTTTCAGGAGCAGTTGTATCACAGTGTTGCTGAGCCTCTTTAGTGGATACAGTAGGTTGTGAATCCATTACACTTTGAACCATTAAGGCTTGATTGAGCACTCCATTAGCACACTTAGACTGCTTGTGTTGTTAATTGTAGGGATAACACCATTCATAATCTGCCGCAAGGTTATTTTGGCTATGAACAATATCCCTAACAACATTAAGAGGTGTTGGGTTGTAAGGTCTATAAGGCCTTTGGTTCCAGTTTTGCCTATTGGGATTGCTATTTCCCTGATATTGCTACTTGTTGCCTTGATAAATGGATTGATTAGGCTATTGAGATGAAGAAACAACAAATTGACCTTGAGTATGGGCTATTGGATGGCTTTGCTGCCTTTTTAGGTTTACTATTTCATTCCCAAAAGTCTGTAGCAAGCTCTCAATCTTTTGTTGTCTATTTTTTATGCTTTGAAACTCACTAGGAGGAACAATAGGCATTATTTCTTCACTTTTATAAGATGGAAATGAAGCTAGAGGTGGAACAACTAGTGGCATATTGGATTGGATGTTAGGAAAATAAGGCATGGGTGGCCTAGGAGATATCTTTCCTGCCTAAATGAGACTATTCTCTACCCTTATTGCAATATAAAAAGGCTTGAGGTAAAGAATTTCCTCCCATTGACTGGATCATTACTAAAATATCACTATTCAAGCTTTTTAGAAAGTACAAAAATTCATACTCAGTAGAGGGTCTTACCATGGTAGGGATCCTATTCAAACTCTTTTGAAATCTAAGATTAAAATCACTTAGTTCATCTTGTGGAGCCATTTTAATAATAGTTAGTTTCTCTCAAGAGACAAATTGTCAGATTTATCCTCAAAAAACTTAGAAAGCCTTTCCGCAAAAACATCCCAAGTAGCAATAGAATTTACTAGAAGATTTCTAAACTAGTCAAGAGATTTACCTTTAAGTGATGCAACCAACAACTTCATAGCCACATCTTCCTCCGTGACATGATGGACATTACAGAGAGATGCAATATCTCTGATGTGTTAAATAGCTATCACTTGACCTTCTCTAGTGAATGATGGCAAACCTTTCAAGGTAGCCAAAGGTATATTGTTGTGATTTGCAATCCAGAGAGGAATACCCTTATCAAAAGGAACAAATGGCAGATTTTTTTCCATTCCTGCAGCTGATGGTACTTGTTGCTGAACAATAGATGTAGAAGGAGGCTGGGTAAAATCAACTACCTTCCTTTGGCAAGTCTTCAAATTTTGAGTAACTGCTATAGTTCCACTTGTAGAGGCTCCAAGAACATAATTATCTATAAATAAACTCTCAACACTTGGAAATTCTGATCCGAACAGGTTAGGAACACTTAGTGTTAGTAATAACTTAGAGGGGGGGGTGAATCAGTGGACTCAAATTTTTATCCTTTAAACTTCAATCCACCAATTAATACACCTTAGATTATTAAGTCCCTACAAGATGTATGCCTTTGAAATACTTGAAACAAATGATTGTCTATTGGTTTACCTTGTTTGTCCTTATTCTCCTTGATTACCGATAGATAGTAAAAATTATTTACCGATGCTCAGTAAATATGCAGAGTATACCAATCAATCCATAAATGCATATGTGAAATGTAAAATAATAAATTAATAAACCATACACACATAACACAAGGATTTTAACATGGAAACCCTGTTAAGGGAAAAACCACTGGGACCGGTACCCCAAATTTTCACTCTTCTGAAGTGAGCCCTATTAGGATCCAACCTTGTTAAAGGTTACAAACACACTATCAAGTGCAATCTTGTTAGAGGATTTTTATACATAGGTTATCACTAAGTATCTGGCATCTACGCTACCATCCTTGAATCAGCCTCTAGACTGTCAATACGCTTTATGCTAATCTTACTACCATCCTTGAATCAACCTCCTTCTTAGACTGTCAATAAGATTTAGGTAAGACTGATGCTACTATCATGAATCAACCTTTTTGGTAATCTATTAGGATATACCTCAATTATAGAAGATGGTTAAGTCCTACTCTGTTAAGAGACTTAATGCTTCAATGGTTAAACT
>MU223687.1:342345-372108 GCA_018584345.1 Thuja plicata | reverse complement strand
CTGTTAAGGGAAAAACCACTGGGACCGGTACCCCAAATTTTCACTCTTCTGAAGTGAGCCCTGTTAGGAACCAACCCTGTTAAAGGTTACAAACACACTATTAAGTGCGACCTTGTTAGAGGATTTTTATACATAGTTTGTCACTAAGTATCTGGCATCTATGCTACCATCCTTGAGTCAGCCTCTAAACTGTCAATAGGCTTTATGCTAATCTTACTACCATCCTTGGATCAACCTCCTTCTTAGACTGTGAATAGGCTTTAGGTAAGACTGATGCTACTATCATGAATCAACCTTTTTGGTAATCTGTTAGGATATACCTTAAATATAGAAGACGGTTAAGTCCTTCTCTGTTAAGATACTTAATACTTCAATGGTTAAACTGAATCTAATGCAACTTTGAATTACAGATATTTAGATCTATTTATGTACTTTACCTCTCTGATAAATGTATCAATTCAAGTTCTTTGTACTTCACACTTTCTGCTCTATGATGTTGTGCTTCACTGTTTGTTGGTGTCTGCAGAATTCTTTAGCTCTCCCTTAGCTTGATTGATCAGGACTGCATGAAGTTTATCCTTCATCAGTTTTTCTTCAGCATCTTCTCTTAATTCACTCCCCCGTATCTGAGTGCATATGGAAATGAATTATGATTGTCTCTTATATAGACATGATTTTCATGATTATTGATTCTTGATTCTTGGCGTGAAAAACAATCCAGCCAATTTGATTTACAGCTTTAACTCCTAATTTATCTCATAGTTATCTTCTTGCCAACTGTATAAATCATCTTTAAATCACTTACTTAACTGTGGTCGAATAAAACAAATATAACAACTAGTTAAGTCTATCTTTAAGCTTTGCCAGCTAGATATTTTGTCATTTTCTGATCTTTTTGTTCTGTTGGTCAATTCTGTAGTTCATCATCGGTGACAATTGCTAGTTCCATAAGTGCAACTTCAGTTAGCTTTGGGATCTCCATCCATCAGGCATCATTAGATCTTGCTTGTTGGGCAACACTATTTTAAGCTCATCAGGCATCCTGTGATTCTGCTTCATCAGGAAACACTATCTTCTATTCATCAGGCATCACCATGACTTTATCTCTATCTTTACCGATGGTGTGCACTCCATCGGTGTAATATGTCACTTAGTGAATACTTGACTTTTGTGTATTGCTGAAAGCATAATCATTGTTCCATTGATTCTCTAAAGTCTTTAGCATCATGTGTATGACCATACAGATGATATCAAGTTGACATCAATGATAATACAAACCATTAACTGATTTAATGTCTTGCATCATCTTCAACTTAACCTAATGAAACATTCAATTAGTTACATGTCATCACTTAGATCTTCAAGAAGACTAATTTATTCAATAATAACCTCAAGTTCTTCTAAATTTGCAGCTAAATTTTCAAAAATGGGATTATCAAATGATGAGAAATTTGAATTCAATATAGTACCTCTTGGATCCTGTGATGTTCTTGTTCCTCTAGATGATCTTCCTTCCCTTCTTCTTGACTGTAATTCCTGATACACAAATCTCTCCTTGTTTGATCTTGTTGGAGTTCTACTCATTAAAATCCACACTGAGAGCTATAACTGAAATTAAGAACAACCATAGAACTAGCAGATCAGAACTAAGAAGCAGTTTGTGGTCCCACCGGGCGTGCCAAAAACTATTCAGTCTTAGAAGTATCACCCCAAGTTAGGAATTAAGGCTTTATGATAGTTTTATCTAACAATGGAAACTTCCTCTAGCTGTGGGTAAACTATGGATGAGGACGAGTCTCCAGATTCTAGGCCAGTTCCTATTGAATTTGGGTATCAATTTTGTACTATCTTCTCCTAATTTTGAAAAAAGGAAAGGGAGAACTTATAACTAAAATTACGTGAATAAAACTTGAAAAGGTGATACACCAAAAATATCTAGATCTCTTTAAGCTTTAAACTGACACTTACTTAACATACCCTAATGATCTCTACAATATCACTCACTATCCAATACATAGGTTGATTAGAAGCTCACTATTAGGGTTTAACCACAAATAGCAAAAAAATACTATCAACAACATGCATGTTCTGCAAAAGGCTTTATAATATGTAATCTAGAATAGGGAAAGGATACAATCCACTAATATATACTATAGATGTACTACACTTGAATTGCAAAAAAACTAAATAAGATTTAGACAAACGATCACCAAAAGATGTATAAAAAAAGGGTCAACTGTATTCCTCTCAAAATCTATATGCAGTGACATGAATGGATCTCAAAATAGTAGCAAGGAACACAAACATCCTCTTTCACAAAATAAAAAATCACAAGCATGAACTAATAGTGGTTACAAATGTCTAAACAGATAGCTTATAGGAATAATAAATCCACTAAAAGCCCTTCTCTTCACAATTCGACCCCTCTAACATAAGCTTCCACCTCTACTAAATAGCCAACATGGCTTATTTCAAAAATATGTTCCCCCCCCCAAAAAAAAATCACCATAATAGCAAGACACTAAACTAATTAACAACTCCCCTAAATCCAGCCTTAAGTCTAGCACCCCTAATGTTGATGAACATGATATACCTCATTGTTAACTTTATCAACCTTATTTGAATACATGACATTCAAATTCTAAAACACCCAACTCGAAACATAACCCAAGAGGGATATAACCCTAACCACTTGGCAACATAACTAAACACAACTTTTTCGACACCATACCATAGCATTGGATGTAACTGCAGTTTTGTTTTAACCATCATAGTTGGCTATCGACATGACCATATTCAAGGAAAAGATAATTGCTATGTTTGGTGGCACCAACAGTACCATCATGGCATTGTGGAAGGGATGTTGATAGTCTGGTAACTGACATAGTATTTACTCCACCTGTCAGCGGACTTGAGTTTTGGTTAAAACACAATGTATTTGTTCATCGATTTCACTTTGCATCTTAGGGTTTTCTACTATGGCACCTCCATGTTGAATCTAATTACTGATTTTCTACAATGAAATCTGCCTCTACTCTGTGATGAAGCTCGGGATTCATGTAGCTTGTGTTGTGTCAAATCACATGGCATCTTCAAGTTGTTTTCTCCTTCCAAAATGCCGCTGCTTTTGGTTTTCTTCTTCCTTGAACTTCAGTTTGAAATCAATCTTGGAGGTGAAGTCTTTCAAACCCATGACAAATGGCGCAACCCATGCTTGTAACTCAGGATATTTTGAAGTTTTTTTTTTGTCGAAGCACCACTGCAAGCTTGGAATTAATCTAAGTTGTGGTCGAGATGGAAAGATGCCCATGGGTTTCGGTTTTTTTTACTAGGGATTTCTTTTCCACAGCTTCAGACTCATCCCTAGTTTGCAGTGCAACATGAAGTTGGGAGAAAATACCATGGCCACCACTGTTTGTCCTTTGACTACCACTCGACAACACTCCTCTGTTGGTCTTCTATTGTGACACTTGGCCTCCAAGATAAGTTATCTCTCACCTTGCTCACTATATCTTCAATGTCAAACCTGAACATACTATTGTAGCTGATTATATGTGAGTTTTAACTTTGCTTTAAACTTCAGTTTGTTGTCAACTCCTACATTGTGAAAATTTTCTTAGGCTTTGCTATCGAGTGTACCTCTGCTATCATAGGAATGTTTGAAAATAAATGAGATCTATCTGTTTCATTGTTTGCTATCAACTGTAGTTAAAACTCACATGGATTTTGAACTGGTATTTGAAGATGTACTCGTGATTATCTATTTCTTTGTTTGTCTAGATTTACAGTGAAACACAGGTTCCATGACTGTTTAAATGCTTTTAAAAACAAACACATTCTTCTTGTTGTCTTTCGCATATAATTTTGTAGTAAAAAAAATATGCTTCTCTATTCGGGCCGAACACTCTTCTATCCTATTTTGTCTGAAAAGCACAAAAACACTCTTTCCAGTATGCTTGTAAAAAAAAAATATTCATTTTTACTTGGAAATAGTATGAGCAGAAAACTGAAACCATAGCATGTTTATATTTCAAGAAAATGTCACTGTAGCTAGTGTAAAAATACACTGTTTCTTTTAAATATATATAAGATTCTACTCATGGGGTTTGAGCATGGGCTCATGACTCCCATGGGTAATGCTCAAACTAAAACCCTAACTGGTATAGATGTTCTTGTTGTCATGAATGTAAACCCTGCATTTAATTATGAACATTATCTTTCAAATCAGCAACATAAGATGTAAATTTAAAAACCCCAAACGCAGATAACTCTTGAAAATTCATCTGAAGGCATGAAACTATATCTTTTCAAAATCAGCATCTTGTGAGTTTTAGATGAATGACTACTAATATTTTCTCATAATGCCTATCTTCTATGTATTATTATATCATAATGAAAGTATACAATATGCAGATATTGAAAACATTTGATCTTTGTTCTATACTTGCAGTTTTCTCATTTCTTGTCATGCATATTTCACTTTGCAGTTTTTTCACTTTTCAAACAAACATACATTATCCTTTCATGCCATAGAAAATATGTTCAATCCTTAGAGATGGGGTTTTCAATCTTGATCTTCAAAGCTGAACTTTTAACTATTGTCTGAAAACATGAAGATGTACTTACTATGATGGCATCTCTTAAACTCTCTTATTTGCATGAAGATGGTGAACTTCAAATTCCTTCAATTCTGGATTTATCTAGTTTATTAAAAAAACTCTCTTTGCTCTTTAACCTCCTATAGCATCTTTTGAACTCTTCTTTGCATTTGCATCTGCTTCTGCATTCAGTAAGTGAGCAGTCACCCTTTGAAATGTAAACCATCTTTCCTGCATGTAATGACTTATGTGAAATTTGAGCATGGGCTCATGACATCCACCGTATTTCTCTTTTTCTTCCTACATTTAATCACATGACCACCTTTTACACATATCATCAATCAATTTGTCAGGACAACAGATAGAATAAATACATTAATGTTTGTAGGTGAGTGTCATCCAGGATGACACTCATTTATGAATGTTGGTGGATTCATTTGTATTTACTATCCTAACAGGTTGATCAAAGTTTCTTCTGATGGAAATGTCAAGTCCCCTTTATTCAGAGAAAATAATAACATTCAAAAAAGAGATCATAAATAGAAAAAGGTTTCATGTTTTAAAACGTCCCTTTAATACTATTTTCCAGATATTATGGATGAATTTTTTCTTGTTACATTGATTTTATCAGATTGATATGCAGCATTAGAAGAATTGATTATATGTTGTTTGTGTCCCATGTATTGCTTAGATCCAACTGGATCTAACACCCTGCTTTCTCTCATGATGCAGGTTGAATCCTAAAAGACTTAAATGCAGATGGAGACATGGACTATGAAGACCTAGAAGATGATAGTCAACCAGCAAGCAACCAACCACAAGGCAATGGATGTGACCCCTACTCCATAATTTCTATCATTCTTTCTATCTTGCAATGTAATATTTATTTGACATGAAAAGAAAGATGAAATGACACTTGTATATTACATTGAGTTTGAATGCACAATGTAATTGATCAATTATATATTAGAAATTCTGGAATGTGATAAACTCTTAGAGTACAGATGATAACTTTTAACAATGAATGTAATAACAACATGTTTATTAATAATATCTGAAGGATAGTATTAATTGGACTATTCTAAAAATGCAAATTTTTTCTATTTGTCGTTACTTTGATGCAAGCTGTAAATTAGGGTAACAGTTCAAACATTTAGCAACAATGTGACCAACCTTATCACATGAAAAGAAAATCAATGGTATTCTTCCTTTGTATTGTGATTTTCCTATTTTAGCTCTCCTTGTAAGTATTGCTTCAATTATTTCTAGATCCTCATCATCAGAATCATCATCACTATCACTATCAATCTATTTTCCTTTCATCTTTCCAAGGCTTAATTTATCTTTGAATGTTGACTCAAGATTGCTAGGATTAGGAGAATAATTGTCTAATTTATCCAACTCAAAAGCCGATAATCTTCCAATCAATCCATATAGAGTTATGTCATTAGTGCATCTCATCTCTTGAATAGCTGAAACTCTAATTGCATAGATAGGAAGTAAATTTCTTAATACATTGATGACTATTGTTTTGTCTTTAATTGCTCCACCAATAGATCTGATTGCACTAACACTTTTCTTGATTCTGTCATTGTATTTTGTAATATTTTCTCCTTCTTTCATTTTCATCATATCAAATTGACCTCTAAGACTTTCTTCTTTGGCTCTCTTTACATTTGCATCTCCTCCATAGATATCATGTAGTTTGTTCCAAATATCAAAGGAAGTAGGGCAATCCTTGACTTCATCAAATTTAGAATAGCTAAGTGCAGAGGCTATATCAATCATTATTATGTTGTGATACTTAATTTCCACCATCTGATCCACAAACATAGGTCTTGATGGTTCCACATACTTGTGATCCAGGAATTGCAAACTGGTATCTCCAATAGTAGATAGATGTAGCCTCATCAGATCTTGCCATGCAACAAAGTTGTCCTGGTTGAGCTTAGGGATCTTCTTCTGTAAGATATCTCTGATCTTTAACTTAGGCCTTTAAACCTTCCTCGTAAGAACTTTCATCTCTGATACCAATTTCTGGAAATGCATTGAGTAAGTTAGAGGGGAGGGGTGAATTAGTTACCACAAAAAAAAATTCAAGTCCCTTAGATGTTTTAAGAAAATCAGTCACTATTGCTTCGTTAACATAGATATTTCACTGTCACTCGATTAACATAGAAAATCCTAAGATATTAAATTTGATTATCTTTATTAATTAATTTTAGAAACATAAACCATAAAGCAAATGAAATTTACACAGATAACACCAAGATTTAACATGGAAACCCAATATGGGAAAAATGACCAATAGCAACTAGTAACTATTTTTCACTCTTCTGAAGTGAGCCTTGTTAGGAGCCAACCCTGTTAAAGGTTACAATAACACATTGTTAGGTGTGACCCAGTTAGAGGATTTAATCACCCTGTAATGAGTGGCCTTGTGAGAGGTCTTCAAACACTTCAATGTAGAAATGTCACGCTATTAGAGGATTTACAAAAGACTGTTAAGTCTACTCTATTTAAGAGATTTTGATCACTGCTACAATTATTAGAGAGTAACAATGGATTGACCTATTTTTAATAAGCAACTATCTTTGCTAATTCAAATATATGTTCTGTATTAAATACTTCATCCTCACTGATCATACATTTTGTTGTAGTCCTCTGTGTTCTATCCTTAATCAGAATCTCATATGATTTCCCCTCCCATCTTAGTTACTCAACTCATTTCCAACATTTATTTTATTTTTCCAATAGGTAGGAGTGTGGAAGTGCAATGGTTGTTGGGAAATCTGATGCCCTAGGTAGACATGTGTATGTGGATACCTACTGTATTATGAAGATGTTTAAGTTTCAAGAGTTATGTGTTATACAAGAGGACCTCCCTTTGGATTTTGTCATGTTTTAGATGTCCCTTGTAGGAAATTTATTTGTATTAAAGAGGAAGCAACCAGAAGTAATATACCCTTTGAAAACCAAGGCCTAATATCCCTATTAGCATTGTATTCTTTTGTGAGTTGGAACCCTTCACTTTGCAGCTCAGAAGAATCCCTTTGACGAGATTGTGTAATTCAATAGAGGGTCACAATTTCTTGGTTGGTCCTTTGGAGTATTTTGAGGTTGTGTCTCAAAAACTATTGGGATAGGGCTATGAGACTACATAGGCCTTATTAATGCAACTACCCCTTATCACTTTGCAAGACCTTTTCTAATGTATGTGTTTTGTGTTTTAGGTAATTTTTGGAAGAAATATATAGATAGTTGATTCATTTTATTAGTGGTAACATTTGAGGGTTTTTTTGATGCCAAACAAAGCCCTTGAGTCCTTGTGTGAATGAAGTTGGTAAGGAGAGTGCACAAAGTGATGATGAAGTGTTTCATGGAATTGTTTGTGTGGATTTACCTTAGTATATGGAACCTTTTCTTGTAAACACCTTCTATTTGAAGGTTTTAGGGTGTTAGGGGTTATTAGATCCTACCCAAGAAGGGATCTGTATCAAGTGGTATTAGATAAAGGGAAAGGACCCCTTAGATAGTATAAGTCTAAGGAGAAGACATGGCAGAAGAATATGAACTTCTATAGAGAATGACTAATGTGGAACTTGTAAAGCTTGTTAGAGAACTAATGGTAGAGAATAAGAACATTAGAGAAGAGAAGAATTATATGAGGAGAAAAAGAGAGGTAGGGGTGAAGAAGACAATGGAGAAAATGGAGATTGGGAAGAGGAAGAGATCCCAAGGCATGTAGAAGAGGAAGTTCTTGCAGACCAAAGACCCCTCCTGAATGCCCTAAATTGCATGGAGAGGAGAAGTATGGATGGTAAGTTGGAACTACATATATTCAGTGGGAGAATGGATCCATACTTGGTCATGGATTGGATAGAATCCCTCACAATTTTTTTGAATGGGAAGACATTCCTGAGCACGAGAAGGCGAAGATAAAAAGTCAAAGTTGAAGGGATCTTCTTTGACATGGTGTAATTTTATCGAAGATGAGAGAGAGAAGGATGGAAAAATTATTGTATCTGCTTGGAAGAGGATGGTAAGTTTGGTGAAAGAGTCATATATGCCTGAAGATTATGAGGTGCAATTGTATAGGAGAAGATAGAACCTTTGGAAAAAGGATATGGATGTGAACAAATACATTAAGGAGGTCATGAAATTGTATATGAAGTCCAAAAAAAGGAGACAAAAGTAGAAAATATTTCTAGATACATGAATGGTTTGAAATTATCCATTTAAGAAGAATTGAATTTTCTTACCCCTAAGACACTGCAAAAGTGTCATCAATTGGCTTCTATTGTTGAAGATAAGTTCATGAGGAGACAAAAACTGAATGGAAGAGGAAGGGGAAGACACTAAAGAGGAAGGAGTTCCTTTAGAGGAGGGAATGGATTTGGTTCCCAAGTAGACTCAAATTAGGAATAACAAAGAGGTGAAGGTAATAACAATGGTTTCATCAATAGGGGTAATTTTAAAGGAAGGAGACAAATCTTTAGAGGAAGAACACAAGGGAGAGCACCTATTAGATACGTCAATTACATAACCAATAAGGAAACTTGGAAAATATATGTCTATAGAAGGCAAGTACAAATTCAGTGATAGAGAGGAGGAAAAACCTAGTCCAAGAATCACATTGTCAAATAATTTCATCATACAAAAGTGTAAATACTCCTAATGCATATGGCTCCCCTATGAGAGGAGAGGTTCTAATGATCAGAAGGGAAGTAACTACCATGAATATGCCAGTCAAAGAACCTCCACAAATAAAATCACTCTTCATGAAAATATGCAAACCATGAGGTAAAGTTTGTAAAGTGTTAATTGACTCTAGATCTACTAAGAATTTTGTATCTTTTGAAATGGTAGAGAGGTTTGAAATGAAAATAATTTATCATCCTTCTCCCTATAAGGTCCCTTTTCCAACCCAAAGTTAGAAAGCAATTGTAGAAGAGAAAGATTGGGTAGATTTTCAAATACTATCTTATAAGGATACACTATTTTTTGATGTTGCTAAGATGGATGCTCTCCATCTCCTACTTGGGAGACCATGGTAATTTGATCTCAAAGTATACCATTATGGTGTTAGAAATACCTACTCCATAAAAAAAGATTGGAAAGTAATTCAACTACTACCTCTGATGGAAGATGAATTAGATCCTAAATGAAAGGAAGAAAAAGTGCTAGTGATGGAAGGAAAATAATTTATGAAGGAAGTTTCTAAGGAAGAATTATTTTTTGCACTGATTCCTATCCCAAGAGCTGTAGTTGTGGCCAAAGAAGGAGGTGACAAAGAAAGGAGGGAAATGTTAGTGGACCCTAAAATACAACACTTAGTGGACCAAGATAAGGGCATCATTTCAGATAGATTCTCAAGGTCTCTACCTCATGGCAGAGACATAAGTCATTGTATTGACTTTATTCTTGGCTCTACACTTCCTAACAAAGAAAAATACAAGCTTACACCCCAACAAAATGAAGAGATGGCCAGACAGGTTGAGGAGTTACTATAAATAGGACTCATTGGAAAAATTCTAAGCCCTTGCACCTAAGAAGGAGGAAACTTGGAAGCTTTGTATATATTCAAGAGCCATCACCAAAATAACAATCAAGTATCATTTTCCCATTCTAAGAATTGAAGATTTACTTGAATTTTTGGGGGGTGCTAAATATATTACTAAAATTGATCTAAAAAGTGGATAAATCACCATATTAGGATAAGGCCAAGGGATGAGTGGAATATCCTAAAATATGGCATAAGGAGGATTTAATGATAAACATTGAGAAGTGCATGTTCATGCAAGAGGAGATAATCTACTTGGGTTTTGTAATCTTACATGCTAAGTCAAAATGGATTAGGATAAGGTAAGTACTATACTATCTTGGACTACCCCTCTAGGACAATGGGAGATGTTAGAATTTTTCATGGTTTGTCCACATTTTATAGAAAATGTATATAATGATTCAGTCATGTTTGTGCTCCAATGCTTGAAATCATAAAAGGAGGGGAAAAGTGTACATTATTTTTGACTAATGAAGTTGATGAATATTTTGAGACTTTGAAGAAGGAGGCTAAAAAATCATTCCTTTCTCTACCAAAATTCAAGATGATTTACAAGTGGCGTGTGATGCAAGTCACATGTCTATATGAGTCATTCTCAGTGAGGAAGGTAAGCCCATATAATATTTCAGTGAGAAGTTAAATGAAGAAAAAAAAAAAATATTCCTCATATGACATAGAAATGTATGCTCTAGTATAGTCTTTAAAGAAGTTGAGGCACTATTTGATTACAAAAGAATTAATTGTGTTTACTAACAACAAGTCACTAATTTTTATAAATAGCCAAGAAAAACTTAACCACAGACATATGAAGTGGGTTGAGACATTGTAGTCATATACATTTTCTCTCAAGCATAAGAAAGGACTAAAGAACAAGGTGGACGATGCCCTTAGTAAAAGGTTGTTGAGAGTGACACAAATCAAGTTGGAGAGTGTAGGGATTGAAGCATTCAAGAACATGTACCAAGATGATGAAGACTTTGGTGAGATCTATCAGGCATGCACATAATTTGGAGAGAGATATCACATTGAGATTTCTAAATTTTTTATACAGGAAGGTTTTTGTTTTAAAGGGGGGCAGTTGTGTATCCCCAAATGTTCCACAAGGGTGAAAATAATCAAGGAAAAATACTTTGGATCCATGGCAGGACACTTTGATCTTGATAAGACCCTAGAATTGGTGAAGAGATACTACTTTTGGCCCAAGATGCAAGTAGACATTAGAGAGTTTGTGGAGACATTTGCAAATTTTCAAAAGGAAAAAGGAAGATCTACTAATGCAGGACTGTACCAACCCCTCCCCATTCCATCAAGACTATGGGAGAGCATCACTATGGATTTTGTGTTAGGATTACCTAGAACAAAGAAAGGATAGGAAATTGTCTCTGTAGTAGTTGATAGATTCAACAAAATGGATCATTTTTTTCCATGTAAGACTAAAAATGATGGTTGTTATGTTGTAGATCTATTTTTCAAAGAAATTTTACGTAACCATGGCTTACCATTGAATATAGTGTTATATATGGATGTGAATTTAATAGGGAAATTTTGGAGAACATTATACAGGAAATTGGATATAAATTCGGCTTTCTCATCTACATATCATCCATAAATAGATGGTCAAATGGAGGTAGTAAATAGGTCATTAGGTAATTTATTGATATGTCTCACTAAACAACATGGTGAGAATTTGGATGTATTACTACCTCAAGCATAATACTCATACAATGATACAGTGAACATGCATACAGGTTGTTCACCATTCAAAATTGTGTATGGTCTACACTCAAGAGGTGTCATGGAGTTGAGATAATTTAATCAAGGAGAAGAACTAAGTGTTGAGGGTGAACCTTTTGAAATTTCTATTAAGGAGGTACAAGAACAAGTCAAATCTTAGTTACAACAATCTACTGATAAATACAAAGAACATGATGAAAAAAATAGGAGGGATGTTCAATTTTTTGTTGGAGACTTGGTGTGGGTCAACTTGAAGAAGGAAAGACTTTCAAAGGAAAAATAAATAAAGCTCATGAAGAGAAAAATAGGACCCTATTAGATCTTTAAGAAGTGTGGGAATAATTCTCATAAAATTCAACTCCCTCCAGATCCTTGTCTATCCCCTATATTTAATTTTTTATTATTTAACTCTCTAAAAGTGTGATGTGAATGCAAGTGATAGTCCTTCTATACATGAATCCATTGATGATGATGAAATCACAAAGAATGATCCACCAATCCTAAATAAGATGTTGGACACTAGGATAGAAAATAAAACAAGAAAAAAAGAATACAAGGAGTATTTGGTTAAGTGGAAAGAAAAACCTGATTCTGAGGCAACATTTATGAGTGAACAATAAATTTTGAACCATGGTGAAGATTTTAATCAACTCATCTCAAGAGGGCTTGAGATATTTTATCTAAGGGAGTATGGCATAGGATCACCCACCTTTAAACACAAGGATTAGGTATAGTATGAGAGAAATGTATGATTTAGTCTTTTATGTTTGTTTTCATGTTTGTAATAATTATCCCCTATTTGTGTAACTCTATGTCATGGTTAGGTGCATTATAAACCACCATTGACATAAGAGCCAAGGGGAAATAATGTTGAGTCCTTAGGGATTTTAGGTATTTTAGGATTTATTTTCACATTTTAATTTATTTTTTTCCAACCCCATGTCAAGAGGGGTCAAGTCGTTTGGATAATGCAGGCAAGTATGTAAAAGTTGTCAAAAACGCAAATCTTGCATTTTGACAATATTTACAACATTTTATTGAACAAATGCAATTTTCCTCCTAATGGCTCTAAATTTAAAATAGTGGTTAAGAAACATTGGGGGGAGTTATATGAACCCCAAATAATCCATTTTCAATGGTTGGGGAATGATTATACAGAGTATTTTAAAATTACAAGCAATAAATTGATTCTAATTTCCTGCATTTTTTTATGTTTTTGACCATGTATTGATTAGGGGATAGCTATAATTTATTTAAGAACATTATGCATTCTATTTATTTCCATTCTAAGTTTTTTTTTTTTGTGTTATGAAAATCAAGGTTAAAAGTTATTCAATCTTTCATTGTATTGGACGGTGTCTCTCTGAGAAACCCTCTGAAATAAGGGTTTGGCCCCAAAATGGCTCTAACTAAAACTTCCACCATCAAAATTGATGTGTCTCAATGGAATTCAAGTAGGGCCAATTTTTTTTTATGTCAAGAGGTAGGAATTTGGAATTGTAGGGGTCATTGGGAAATTTGATGCCCTAGGTAGACATTTGTATGTGGCTACCTATTTTGTTATGAATATTTTTAAGTTTTGAGGGTTGCGTGTTGAAAAAGAGGACCTCCCTTCAAATTTTGTCATATTTTGGATTTCTTGTAGGAGATTTCTTTGGATTGAAGATTCAACAAGCGTAAGTAATATTCCCTTTGCAAACCAAGGCCTAAAGGCCCTATTATCCCTCTGGTCTTTTGTGAGTTTGAACCCTTGAATTTGTAGTTCAAAAGAATCCCTTCAATGAGATTGTGTAATTCAATAAAGGGCGTCATCATATCAATTTTTTTTTGTTGGTCCTTTGGAGTAATTTTAGGTTGTGTGAAAAACACCAGTGGGATAGGGCTAGAAGACTACATAGGCCTTATTTATGCAACTACCCCTTTTTACTTTGTAAGACATTTTCTAATGCTTGAGTTTTGTGTTTTAGGTCATTTTGGAAATAAATATATAGATAGTTGATTAATTTTGGTATGGGGAAAATTTTAGGGTGTGTTGACACCAAATAAAGCCCTTGATTCCTTGTATGAATAAAGTTAGTAATGAGAGAGCACTAAGTGATGATGAAGTGTTTCATGGAAGTGTTTGTGTGGATTTAACTTATGATGTGGAGCCTTGTCTTTTGAACACCATCTATTTTAATTTTGTAGGGTATTAGGGTTTATTAGATCCTAACCAAGAAGGGCTTTACATCCCACAGTAGATTAGATTCAAATTTTTGCATTCCATTTGAATATTGTCATTTATTTTTCTACCTTTTGTTATGATTTTGATCTTGTTAATATTTGGTTTGATTCTTTTAGAGATTGCTTTTGAATTCTTGAAAGTATTCAAGGAACACCTCATTCCCATAAAGATCCATTGTTGGAACATCCAAAATTTTAACTTCATTAGCTAGCTACTATAGTTCATCACCAAGATTTTGTATTCCATGAGTTATTTCAAAGGTTGAAGCCACTGGACTTTTCTATTGGAAGTCCATCACAAGAAGCACTCAAGAATAAAATGCATGTTTCCACATGTTTAAAGAGTGAATATTGTGAATCATGTTTTCTCAAGTCACCCTAAAAGATCATTCTCTTTGATTGTTGGAATCCAAAAGAATCACAGAAGTATCTATTTCCTATGATCCTACAAGATAGTGTTTATTTTAAAATGTTTGATTGTTTTGTAGTAGCCAGATAGAAACGTTTCAGAAATAGAAAACCTTTCCCTATTTTGCAAACACAAAATTTCAGAAGTACAAAACAATGAACCTTTCTCTATTTTTTATGGTACAAAATTGAAGGTTGTGATATAGAAAAATATGTCATTATTTCACAAGGAGTGAAAATTAAAGGTTTCGAGAAAGTGAACCTTTCTCTATTTGACAAGGGAACAAAAAAGGGGTTTTCAAAATAGTGAATTCATCACTATTTAAAAACGAAAATATTGAAGGAATTGTGAATTAGAAAAAAGGTTATTATTGCAAAGTGGCATCACTTGCATTTAATAGAAATGTCAGCTATCTTTTTGAACAAACATTACAGACACTTGGAGCATTGCAGGAATTAAATGGCGTAGACATAAATTAAATGATGCTTTTCAAATTTAATCACTAGAAGTGCAAAATTTATTTTTTGGAGAATTTGTAAGGAAAGAAGAAAGTGATCGACGAAGAAGAGAAAATCATTGAATGATTATATCTATAATAAGGACACTTTCAAATTTGTTGCTTATGTTATTTAAAAACTTTTAATCAAGTTTTAGTACTTTTATATTTAGTATAAGTCTAGGATGTTTAGTTATGAAAAGGAACGTATGTAAACAGTTTTAAGCTTGTCACTTCCCCTCATTTTTGATAGAGAGGAAACCAAGACCGCAATATATTTTTAAGATTAAGATATAATAGAATAACATAGTTTTTGAATAAAATCTCATATATTGTACCTTATTTTTTAAAGCAATAAAAAGATCATGTTTTTTTCTTCCCAAATTGTGGTATGAAGTTACTTTCTTTTTGGATTGGTCCTTTGTGATTATTGATTTTTAGAATCAATTTCCATCTTTCAAACTTTTGTAGAA
Organism: Thuja plicata; assembly: GCA_018584345.1. Classification (NCBI taxonomy): domain Eukaryota; kingdom Viridiplantae; phylum Streptophyta; class Pinopsida; order Cupressales; family Cupressaceae; genus Thuja; species Thuja plicata. The sequence continues at coordinate 356,612 of MU223687.1, read as the reverse complement.
AGATTATTTGTCCTATACATTAATCTGATTATCGAGAAGCATTTATAAAAAAATTGTCCTTATGTTTCTTGTCTAATTGGCTTTCTGAGAGACAAATTAAAATCAATTGGACTGGTTATCTTTTGTGTACTTAATTTTTCTGCATTGATAGAATTGGATGGCTGAAAGTTTATCTTAAGACTAAAACACCATCTTATAGAGTTATACATGATAGTTTGATAAGAAATGACTCTATGCCCAATTGGGACAAGAAAATGGCCTTGAATTCTTCAAAGAACATATATCTTTTAATTTAATAAATCTCATATTTATTTCAAGAAAGTACGAAATAGCATAAAATATAAGAACTAGAAGTACAAATAAAGTTGAAATCAGATAAGTATAGAAGTAAGGTATTTTGTCAAGAAGATTAAAAGAAGTGATTAAGTGATCTGAAATTAATCTTGTATTTCAAGTATATGCTACTTTGAAGTAGGGATTACGAATGAAGATTGCAATCAATTTTCTATTAAATGCTTCAAATCATAAATATAGTTGAAGAATAGGCATACCCACGTGGGTTCTATAGATCCTAAAGTGCAGAGGATTTCAATCACATTTTGGTTGATCCTATTAGTTGGCTAAGTCAATTGGGAAGTTTGAAGAAAACTATTGGCATCCTTTGTGAACATTCCAATTTGTTAAGTCGGGAGCCAACATTGCCAAAATAAGAAATAATAAGAAACAATTTGAGCACTAAAATATTTCACACCAACTATAATACTAAATAATAATATACTATAAATGCTTCCATACAGTCACACGATGATGTATAAATATAATCTCTTCAATTTCATATTTATTTCATGCATACATCTCCATAAAACAAAAATCTTCCTCCACATATACCATTTAATTCATTCATGTCAGCCAAGAAAAATAAATTAATTATCATTTTATAGGTCAGTCATAGTTTGAAATAGGTTGTGCCAATACATTCTCATGGTGGAAGGAATGAAGTATTGACCACTGTAAAATCTCCTTACTCAATTAAACATGCCATCCTCCCATTACATCAACCGAAGCCAACAAATAAGATCTATATGCTATAATGTACATTATATTGTCAAACCACAATCACCTATAACCAAATATGACTAGACCAAAATATAAAGCATCTTAATACATTACACCATGAATGGGAGTAGGACAACCATGGCCAAAAACAAAACATTATAGCACATAATCTGTAGAATGATAATGTAGGATCATTAAGGCCAAACAGAACTACAACAAGCTATGTTGACATCAATGATAACTATTAACAATAACAAAAAATAACCACAACCTCATTCCAATAAATATACATTCCCTGAACAACGCCTTTCTGATTATGGGATATCATCTTATCATGAATAATTTAGTGACTCTTTACAAGGAGTTTGGAGATGATTTTGTAGAGAGTATTGCAAAGGATAATGCATATGAAATCCTTATGTTACTCCTATTACACTTTGAATTTTTCATTAGTTATCAAGTGGGCATAATGAACAGTTGGTAATAGAGTCACAACAAGATAGTAAGTATGATAAAAAAAGTATAGAGGTAACCAAGAGCACTAATCATGCCTAGAGTTAACTGAGGATAGTGATTACTGAGTAGATAGACTATACCGAGAAATAGACAACATTGAGCTACATAGCATACCAAACACTAGTATGACTGAGATACATAGACAACAACGAGCACCAAGAGACAACAATAATCAAGTGAAACAAAGACCACCTAAAAGTTTTTTATGGAACATCATTCTATGTAAAAACTTTTTATCTGACCTAGATAACGATTTACATGATGAAGGAGGATATTAATTATTGATTTACAACATTAATTATTTATTTCTCCTATGTGTAGATGATCAAGGTAAATTTTGTACACTGTTGATCTTAGGGTAAGGATGTAATTGTTAAGCCCTAATTAGGTCATATCTTTTGATATATAAACGTATAGGTGTCAAATTTTGTAATGTATGTTGAACAAGAAATGATAAAGTAGCTGCCATACTATAGACATCAGAGATGAGACAAGGATTTCAAGGATAGAGACTACATTGCAGAAATCATTTTTCAGAACTAAGGCAAGGCTGCCAAGTAGAACATAGAAGAACGTATTATCATTAACATTGAGGTGATAAATTTGTGTATGAACTTAATGGATTTGTATCAACAATATTGAGATTGTATATTTTTTAGATCAAATTTATCTTACTCTCTAACAAATGTAATAGATCCCTAAATCTCTTGACAAAGTAGACTTAACCGTCTTATTGAAAATATCTTAATCGAGTGCACACATAGATTGTGCTGCGAAATCCTCACACGCGGTAGATCTAATCAATCTCATTGTTACTCTTAACAGTGTAAGATCATCATAAGTGATCATTCTTTGTAAAGCTTTAACATGATAACTTTATTTTTGTAGTAGTGAAGTTTTGTGGGTCTCATACCCACCACATTTTTTACCTTCTAACAGGGATTTTCTACAATACCAAAATACCAGTGTCATTAGTACTTAATTTTATGTATGTGTATTGTTTACTTTACATGCATTTACATTTCAACAGTCATACTATAGGTTTGGTGTATGCAATCTACTCAGTCGGTCAATACAGAATAGTGATAAAAAATAATTGATTAAAAGTTTTAAGGGTACTGATTCACCCCTCCCCTCTCATTACACACCTTTCCATTATCCCAACAATTGGTATTAGAGCGAGTTCTCTTATTTTTAAGGTTTAATAACTGAAGAGAAAATATCTTGGAAAGGAAAGGTATACACTTGAAAAAACTATTGAAAATTAAAAGTTACAGCTGCAGATCTATGTCAAACAATATAGGGAAGCCAAAGAGAAACTCAGGGAGATGTTGATTAAGAGAAAGGACATGGAACTTTGCTATCGTGAGATTTATTATCATGAAGAAGAGATTCATGACCCATTTGATACATCTAGATCTGAATTTGGTACCATATATGTGTTGGCAAGTTGAATATACTGGTTTATATGACTCTATTTAGTGTTGTCATTATGGGAAAAAATTCATATGAAATTTTGGAGTCAGAACATATTATCAGAAGAACATAAATTGGCTAAGTGCAGAAGACTGGATAGTTAGCAGAGTACTAGAAGAACAGAGCATCAGTGCACGTGCATACGATCGAGTTAGGGAATGTGCCTTTGAAGATAAGCTTGTAATTATGTATTCATGCTAATTACAAGATAACATGATCAGATCTACAAGTATGAAGAAGTTATAGCAAGCTAAAGTGACTGAGACAGTAAAGGGAAGAACATGACAGAGCAAGGAACAGACTGTTATAGTTTTGATTAGCGTGTGTTTATTTGTTATTAAAATGATATGTGCCTTGGAATATAACCTAATGAGTATGTGTACATGATAATTCTAAGAGAGCATGATCAGATCTGCAAGTATGAAGAAGATACAACCAGTTGAAGCGGTACAGCCAATGAATGCCAGAACATGACAAAGATCATGGAAAGAGCTGATATAGATTGTTTTGGTACAGAATTTGCACATATCCTCAAGACTTGCATCCTTTGATTAGTGATTTTTAGTGATTTAATCATGTTTGGTTAAAGGCACATGACTTGATTCACCTGGAGCAAGAAGTTAGAGAAAATTTGGTGGAGCGGACTGTGTGAAGAGACGTGTCTGTTCGGTTTGAGTAAAGCAGTTATAATTAATGTTGCACCAGCTTAATGAAGGGTTGCATGGTTAGTTAAGTGATAAAGATAGATGTTAAAAGGTTTCCTAAATCCTACATTTTTGTGCCTTTTAAGGAAGTACTTATAGAAGGTCATTTGTGATTAGAGAAGTTGCGAAAGCTAGAGATAAGAAAGTAGAGCAGAGTGTTAAAGTAGCAAAGATATATATGTCATATGTTGATGATATATATTGAAGTAGAAGCTTTCAGAGTGAAGAAAATATTGTTGTAGTTATTAAAAAGAGGTTAAAGCATTATTGCACAAAAGGAACTTATCAGACAAGTAGTGTCACAGTAGTAGTTCACCTTGCAGATACAATGTGTATCAAAGATCCAGAAGGTTGTAGCCTTCACCATTTGGATAGTGAGTCCACCACCCCTAACATGGTTACTGTAAAAGAATCCTAATAGGGTCTGACCCTTAACAAGGTCACTGTACTTCATACATTGTAAAGACAACTCCTAATAGGGTTAAGGATCTTCTAACAAGGATCATAAGAAACTAGTACAAAATATTTATGGGTACTAATTCCCACCAGGGTTTTCACCTGCATTGGGTTTCCCCGTAATCATATTTGGTGTTATGATTTGTGTATGTTTATCTTACTTGCATTGATATTCAGTTCAGTACTTAAGCATTAAAGTTAAGATTCAAGATAATAAGAAAAAGTATTAATAGATAGATCACTGATTCACCCCCCCCCCCCTCCTCAGTGATCCTAATCCTAACAATTGGTATCAGAGCTGTGGTCATCAGCAAATGAGTTTAACCAATTGAGAATATTATGGACAAGGTAGAAATGAAAAACATAAAAAAGAATGTTGAAGCAGGCCTTGAAGAACTTGACACATCTAAAAAAGAAAATGAAGATCTTAAAATAAAAGTTAATGGCATGCAAATACTTATCAAGAAATTGAAAAAAGAATTAAGGAATTGTTCTTCAAATTATTTGGGAGAAGTATTCAAAATGTTGAATGAAGAAAATTCATCTCTGAAGGATACAATTGAAGAATTAGATGAAAAGCAATGTAACAATCAAGATGCCTATGATGATCAAGTCATAGTAAACAAGAAGTTAGTTGAAGAACTGAGACCAGCAAACATGGAAATCTTGGAGCTAAGAAACAACAAAGAGAAGATGGAATCTGAATTGATTATAGAAAATAATGATATTGACAAGTTACACACAAGCAAGGATCTGATAGAATCACATTTGTATGCTCAAAAGGTTAAAGGAGATACCAGTGGTATAGGACACAATGAAGAACAAATGCAGATTGATGCCATGAGAGAAAGAATGAAAGAACCAAAGGACATCACAGATACTAAGGAGATTGGAAATCATACTAAAGACAATGTTGAACCACCTAAGGATGAATGCAATCTAGTTGACCATACTTGTTATGCATGTAACAAGCATGGATATATTGCAAGGAATTGTAAAGAGGTAAGACCCTTCAATGGTTACTGTTATTAATGCAATAAATTTGGTCATAGAGCTATGAATTGTAAAACAAGTCAGAAGAACAAGAATCAAAATAATCAAAGAAATCAGAATCAACAAAGACAAAGAAGTTATCCTTAGTAAAATGTTAGAATCCCTCAAAACATTACATGTCAGATATGTAATTACAATGGACACACAGCCAAGCAGTGTAGCATGATGAATAATAACATCAGACCTCCTATCATTTTTCACTCATCTGGAAAAGTTGAACACATCTCTAAGCATTGTAGATCTAGAGCGCAGAAACAGGAAATCCCTAAAAAGTCAAAAGATTCATTATGGGATCAGGCGGGAGAAATCAAATTTGTGAAAGCTACAGAAGATATGAGAAAGATCTGGGTAGAAGTAAAGAAGGATAACAATGTTAACGGTGTAGTAGATGCATCTGTTGTAGACACATCTCCTATTTCTGGTTAGATGACCCTCATGGTCCTTGGGGGATCTTGATTAGCTCTAGACCCCTGTGCAGTTGGTATACTCACCATATGAGTATATGCCTTGGATTACAATTGTTTGGTGACATTATGGTGTTGTATGGAAGAGTACTCGATCTAAATTGTTATCAGGAACAAGAACAGAAGTTACAGTTGCTTCCTATGTCTACGCGGAAAGTATTATTGGTGGAAATCTACTTTGCAATCACCAAGTCCTCACTTGCGGTCAGAATAAATGATTGGAGATCATAGAATCCCTAGTAGTTTTATTATTAATGCATTACATTTGTTCTCAATAGAAAAGAAAGGAGATTGATAATTGTTATTTGTTAAGAAAATTCATTTGAGTTTGAAATGAAGCCCAAGCACGGACATGTTGTTTTGGAAATTAGTTGAAAACTTACTTAGCAATTGAGTAAGCGGTTGGATAATAAAAGGAGCACTTGCAGGAGAGAAGCAAAGTGTCATAATTACATTCTTCAGTAGAGATTGATATCAAGAAACTCTTTGAAACATCTCAGAAGTGATTTATCAGTATGCTTCAGCACATAAATTTCATGAAGCGGAATTGGTCAAAATCCCATTGAGCAGTGTTCTATGTGAGAGTATCAATATAGCCATTGGAGATATTTGTTTTGGAGTCGACCTGATGTTATCCTTGGAAGCACATACTTATTATTGATCATCTAAGTGTGAATACAACAAAAGAGTGTTCACATAAGAGAATAATTGATTGAAGATACAATTTTAAATATCATGTGATGAAGCAGATAAAACTATTATGACAAGTCCATAGGATTATGCGTCCATGGCCAAGGACATGGAGGATACATTTGTGGTTGATAATGTTCAAGTATCAATGGAAACAATGGATATTGATCTAGACAAGTTTGAAGAAACATTTGTGAGTACTCAAGAGACTGAGAGTCTTTATATCAGAAAGAAGATCTATTGATTTAAGATATCACAAAAAAGGAAGCAAATAAAGAGAAGACTAAATTGATGGGTAGTTCATCATCATTGTTGTCAAGTTTGACACCCATAACAGACGTAGACTCATGGGGAGTAAATAAGTAAGGGGGAGTATATAATCTAAAGGAGTCATGAAAAATAGATCACATATTGCAGAAGAGAATTATATGAAGAAAAGACTCAGTGAATTGGTTAGCAACTTTACACTTGATCTTAGTTCACTCAAGGTTGGTCAAGCATCCTTGAAAGAGTTTGCAGAAAAAGGCAGAGAAGATAATATCAAAGGGGGAGTAAAATAATTTATATAATATGGAATATGTCATATGATCAAGGTCCTAGCACAAACTTGGAGAAAATGGAGAAGCTACAATATGCATTATGCACCCATCTACAGATTATTTCATTTTGGGAGAAAGAGATCCAGAAGTTGTAGATTGCATATCCAGATGTGTATGCTGAGTACATAGAAGTGTTTTTGAGCACCTTTGTCATTAATTTCAAAGGGGGAGTAGAGTATGAAGAATATGGATTCTGGTATATGATAAGAGGAAGATATAAGATAGAGAGTTTTTGTATAAGAGTACAGATAGTAACTTCACCATATTCCTTTGTTGCCATTAATGACAATGGGGGAGATTGTTTGCAAGTTGACTATAGTGATTTATATGAATCTATTTATTGTTTTCATTATAGAAACAAAGTCATAAGAATTTTTGGAGTCAGAACACATTATCAGAAGATCAGAAATTGGCTAAGTACAGAAGACTGGATAGTTAGCAGAGTACCAGAAGAATAGAGCATCAATGGATGTGCATACGACTGAGTTAGGGCATGTGCCTTTGAAGATAAGCTTGTAAGTATGTATTCATGCTAATTCTAAGAAAGAATGATTAGATCAAAAAGTATGAAGAAGTTATAGCAAGATAAAGTGATTGAGATAGTAAAGGGTAGAACATGATAGAGCAAGGAACAGACTATTATAGTATTGATTAGCATGTGTTCATTTTTTATTAAAATTCTATGTTCCTTGGAAGATAATCTAATGAGTATGTGTACATGCTAAGTCTAAGAGAGCACGATCAGATCTGCAAGTATGAAGAAGATACAACCAGTTGAAGAGGTACAACCAATGAATGCCAAACATGACAAAGATCATGGAAAGATCCGACAGAGATTATTTTGGTACAGAATTTGCACATATCCTTGGGAATTTCATCCTTGGATTAGTGATTTTTAGTTATCTAATCATGTTTTTTTAAAGGCGCATGACTTGATTCATCCAGAGAAATAAGTTAGAGCTGATTTGGTGGAGCGGACTGTGTGAAGAGACGTGTCTGTTCGGTTTGAGTAAAGGAGTTATAATTAATGTTGCACTGACTTAATGAAGGGTTGCATGGTTATTTAAGTAATCAAGATAGATGGTAAAAGGTTTCCTAAAGCTGACATGTTTTTTTTTCTTTTGAGGAAGTACTTATAGAAGGTCATTTGTGATCGGAGAAGTTGCGAAAGCCAGAAATAAGAAAGTAGAGCAGAGTGTTAAAGAAGCAAAGATATATTTGTCATATGTTGATGATATATATTGAAGTAGAAGCTTTTAGAGTGAAGAAAAGATTTTTTTAGTGATTAAATTGAGGTTAAAGTATCAGCACACAAAAGGAACTGATCAGACAAGTAGTGTCACAGCAACAGTTCACCTTGCAGATACAGTGTGTATCAAAGATCTAGAAGGTTGTAGCCTTCACCATTTGGACAGTGAGTCCACCACGACTAATAGGGTTATTTTAAAATACTCCTAATATGGTTTGACCATTAACAAGGTCACTATACTTCATACATTGTAAAGAAAACTCCTAACAGGGTTAAGGATCATAAGAAACTAGTATAGAATATTTGTGGGTACTAATTCCCACCGGGGTTTTCACCTGCATTGGGTTTCCCCATAATCATATTTGGTGTTATGATTTGTGTATGATTATCTTACTTTAATTGATATTCAGTTCAATACTTAAGCATTAAAGTTAAGATTCAAGATAAGAAGAAAAATTATTAATAGATAGATCACTGATTCACCCCCCCTCTCAGTGATCCTAATCCTAACAATATGATGCATATAAAGGAATCATATCAAATCTATCTGAAAGAAATCAAAAACTTACTGAACAAGTGAAAGCACAGCAGATCGATCAAGAAACACAAATGGTTAGAATGGATAAAGTCTTGAATGATGAAAAGAAAGTTGAACGTGATAGAAACATGGTTGTTGATGATAGAAGACAGATGACTCAAAAGTTACAAGAGAAAGAAACTGATATGTCAAGACTTACTGAACATTTGTTTGAGATCACTAATCAAATGGTTGCTATGAATGATGAGGCTAACTGAGTGGATAGTGAAATTTCAAGAAGAATAAATGATATTGGTGTACTTGTTGGGTATTTTTCTAGTTTTCTAAGTCTTGCTAAAAATATTGGTTCCTAGTATCGGTTTGTGCCTTAAAATGTTAAGGTGTATTCTAGTGTACCATCATATTTTCTTGCAAGTGTCTGATTTCCAAGAAATGAAATGAAAAAATGTTTGAAAACCATAAAACCTAGATCATTTGTGTCCATTCTCTAAAAAAACCCTAGTCCTTCATGACCTTGTTCTAATTTGAAGTTACTTTTGTTGATTAACTTAAGTATCTTATAGGCCATTTTCTTTTTATCCTTTTCCTTTATCTCTTAATCTCCCAATCAGAACCAAATATTGCATATGGTCTAGAGACTTTGCATAGGCTTTTTATCTCTTAATCTTAAGAAGAAAAGAATATGTTGTTATACATTCTGAGATTTAGCACAGGTGGTTGATCTTGATCTGATCGTGCTATTAGCGTGTGATTGCTAGATAAATATGAAGTTGGCTCAAGGATTTAGAGACTCAAAGACAACCATGGATGCAATTTTGATCATGTGGCTAGTGCTAGATCTCGTGACTTAACTCAAGTTATAAGAAATCTTCAACAATTTAGAGATTGATCAGTCACGTAATGTCATAATATAATCGTAGGTCAAGACAAAGTTCATTTTTGCTTTGTCACGTGATCTCGAGAAGAAATCAAAGTTAAGTGAAAGATTAAGATATTTAGCAAGGATTGTTGATCATTTTCCAAATGAGCATCTGGCACATGATCTCCAAACAAATTCCAAGGTCAAGCTTTCATCTAGCGATTAAGTGAGAGCTATAGATCAATATCTAATTGTGTGGTTTGTGCATGATCTCCCAATTAACTCAAGAGTTAATAAATATTTTAGAGACTTGGAGATAAGACTTGTTGTGTATTCTCAATATAAACCTAAGGTTGAGACTAAGTCAAGTAAATTTTATTCTGAGATTTAGATATAGCTTAGTTGCATGATCTCAGAATACAAGTGTGGTTAAGCAGATAGTCTTGAGATTCAACGCAGGCCATTGGATCAAAGCAGAATCAAGGGTTATCATGTAATCTCAAGAAGAATTGATAAAGTATAGAAATATTGTGAGACTTAGCACTGATCGTTGATCAAGAAAATATCTGAGGGCTAGCATGTGATCTGTAGATTAAACCCGAGTTAGAAGAATTCTTTAGTGACTTAGAGATTCATTCACTCAATGAATCTCCAAATGAATCATGGTCAGTCGTGGTTAATTCAGAGCCAATTCAAGTTTTCCATGGGTGAATCTAGACTGTTTATGAAGACAAAGATGTGTGTCTGACACTGAATCGCTAGAAGATGTCAAAAATTCACAAATTATTCAGTGATCAAGAGGTAATGGCTAAGATGCAGACAAGTGTGTAATCAACTGGAAATGGTTTGGTAAACTAATAAGCCCTAATCTAAAATCAATTCCCCCAAGTCCTAATCAAGGCTACCAATTTAAATTTAATCACAATTATATAACTAAACTAGATCGGTTTAAGTATACAATTTATCAAAAATCGACAATCCAAGATCACTCACCAAGAGGCATTCATCAAAAGTCATTAATTCTTCAATTAACCTTGGAGGAATTAAATCAAATCAAAAAATTAAATACATGACTAAGGAAATTAATTAAAAATAATTAATTAATTCAAGTTATTAATATTGCTTCAACATGCCTCAAAAGGCAAACCTCTAACCAATGAGAGGTGATCACATGGATCAAGAAAACTTGCATCTCATCCATCCCTCATGGATGCATCTCAATCGTCGAATTCAAATTCAAATTTGAAGCCTTTTCCCTCCAAGAAATCTCTATATAATGAAGCCTTTCTAAGTTGATTTCATATAGGAGCATAGAGAATTTAAGCATAGAAATAATGTCAATTTCATTCTAGCTAATCTAGTTCATCTTTTAGCAAGCTAATCTAGTTCAATTTGTAGTATTTGATCTAAATAGTGCATAATTGAACATGTTCTTGATCATTTTAGGCATTTTATCTTGAATCTTCCATTTCATGATTGTTGATTGTATGATCTAATGTGCTTAATCTGAGAGCAAATTTCAAATCAGATTAAAATCTTTATATCTAGGAAGCAATAATTCAATTTCATGAGGTTTTATGTTGATTTCATTCTTTTGATCTTTCTGAACCTTGATATAATGAGTTATTGAGTGTCTGTGTGCAGTATACTTGCAGGTACAAATGTACACATCACATTTTGGCACCCATCGTAGGGAAGGTTGTATTTTCACAAAATTCTGCTCTATGTTCTTAATATTTTCAAGTTTGCAGGTAGTTTATCATTTCTAGTTGTTATTTTATCATTTTTAGGAGTGCTTTATTGTCTGTGTTGATTATTTTAACGTTTCCAAAGAATAGGAAATTGTCTACTTCTGTCTTTGTATCATCTGCGGGAGGTATCATTTTTTCTTTAGTGCATCTTTGGTAAAAAATTTATCATTTCATGTGCATTTTATCATTTTTGGTAAAATCTTTATCATTTTTGGGGAATTTCATCATTTTGGGTAAAAGCATTATCATTTCTGGGAAATAACATTTTAGGTTACTATTTTAGCATTTGAAAACTAGAGAGCAGAAACACAGAGTCTTTTATTTGACCAATTTGATTCCTAACCCTCTAATTTGGTTGTGTTTGTTGTTTTGATCAATTTTTAAGCAGTCAAACGTGTTTTGCAAGTCATTTGTCAAAGAATTCTATGGAGAAAAACTACTAATGAAGTGTTTTTAGGTTGCCAATTGAAAAGAGTCAAACAATTTCTATAACACTCAATACAATTTTTTGCATTTTGTAATTCAAGGATTATAATCTTTTCCCTTTTGGAAAATTAGAAACTCAAACCCCGAATTAATTTTTTTGTAAAAATTGGAAGGAATGAACAATCTCTTTTCAAAATCAAAGTGTTTTATAAATAATCTTGTTAGGCACTTTAATATCAATTTTTAGAGTTAATTTTTTATTTCATTAGAGGATTATGCTCTTTTCCCTTTGGGAAAATTAGAAACTCAAATGTGAAATTGAAGGTTAATTTTGGATTTGAGGGAATGAAATTTTTTTGAAGTTCTTGATAGGAGAAAACATTATTGAGTAGGAGAGTATTCTCTTTTGCCTTTCAAAAAATCAGAAATCTAGACCTCTTTTCAATGCCAATCCTCTTTCATTATTTTATCCTTTAGTTGGGCCTGCCGGTGAGCAAAAAATCTTCCAAGATGACCCGCATGAGAACGAGGTGTGAGCCACACAAATCCAACTCATGTTAATCAAATTTACTCTTTTGGGTCAAATCCTAGGGAGTCGGTTGGAATTTGAGCTTATAATCGGCTCATGTCTAACTTAAGTATGACCTAACAGTCTTAATCATGTTTACATGACCACTTTTGTCAAGATGCTCTATGGGGCCATACGCCTAAATTGTTCTTGCACGGAGGTAGAGGATAAAATCGAATGAAGAACCTTACTAGACACTCTAAGATTAGAATCTACCTGGATTACCCCTGAAAGGTGATAATCCTTGTGTAAGGAAAAAATTAATTGCCCTAAGATACTCATCATATCGTGCAACCATTTGCATTTGGAGTCGGATAATACAACATCATGATTGGGGCCATTGTGTGCTTAGTGATGGCCATATTTTGATTAACATTTGGGTGTGTACCTAAGTTTATGAGCAAGTATTTTCATATTATGCCAATTTTGTAGGGATAGTGTGTGTTTGTACCCTACTAATCACAAAATTTTAAAAAACAAACAATCCTTATCAAAACATGACAAAATAATTTTTCTTTTCTTGTGTGTCTCACTAAATTGCATATTTCAAAAACATCTTGCAAGAATTTCAAAAAATTGTGAGTCTTGACAAATGATGGTTAGTCCTTTTCGCACAAATAATCACAAAATCACTCAAAAACTTTGCTAAAAAATGCGGGTCATAAAACATTGTCCTTAGTTATTGTATTCTTGTTGGTAAAAAACAATGTCATTTTTTGTGCTATTCACATCAAAATCACTTCAATAGTCAAGGTTCAAAAACATTTATTTCTATTCCAAACATCACAAGTGATCAAAATCAAACCTTGACTCCTAGGAGATCAAACTATTTACTCTTGGTTTCAATCAATTAGCACTACTTTCAAATTGGTCATATCAACCATCTTTGTGTTTAGAGATCACTATCAAGGTCAATCTAACCTTCATCAAGACCTCAAACATTAGCAAAACTACATCAACAACTTTTCACCAAACTTTGGCCAATTGTGAAGCTAGTATATCAAACATTGAAGCTATGGGTGATAGGTTGCTCATCTTTGCGAATCAAGAATTCTCCAATCTTACAATGGCTAAAAAAAAAAGGGTTAAATCTTATGGTCTTAACAACAAGGAAGAAGATATTCTCATTAAATCCCTATCTAATAAAATGCAAGCTTTGAAATCTGAAATTCAAGACTTAAAGGAAGAAAAGCATACATCATCAAATGGGTCTTCACTAAGATCAATCTTTCCTCTTCTCTATGATCATGATTCACACATGTCTTCATATTCTTCAAGTAAGAAGAGACCTACTTATGGAAATCCTATCATGGATCAAGCTACTATTTCACAGCATCATGTCAATCCTATTTTTGATCAACATCCTCATAATCTTGAATCCAACATCTCATTAGAGAGTTCAATTGAATCTAAAAGTCCATGGGATACAACATTTACTCCTTTGGGAAAATCTTATGAATCAACATTGGAAGAGATTCTTGAAAACAATCTCATTACATTGCTTAAAACCACTTCATGTGGAATGTCATTTGTGAGTACCTATTATGCCTATCATCAAAATAATGAACATAAGACTTCAAATTGTATGGATTTAAAACATAAAATCCAAGATCTAATTGATGATGCCATAATCACAATTGAAGATGCTAATTAATCATCAAATGAAGATACTACTCCCAAGCATGATCAAAATCATGAACCTATGCCTAGTGTAAGGCCCACCCCATTTCCACCTTTCCCTCGACACTTCGATGTTGAAGGATTAAGGGGTGTTGTAGTATCTGGATGATTGGTAAATCTCTAACAGATTTGTACCTCAGGATAGAACTATCTATTGTACCTTCATATCAGTACCTATTTTA
>MU223687.1:305347-331163 GCA_018584345.1 Thuja plicata | reverse complement strand
AAGGAAGACAAGACAACAAAGGTAAATCAGACTCTATATAGATCAATGATAGGGAAACTCATGTATGTTGTACACACTAGACCAGATATTGCACATGCAGTAGGAATTATTGCTAGATTTTTTGCTAACCCCATGAATCACATATAACTACTATGAAAAGAATTCTAAGATATCTAAAGAATACTGAGGAATTTGGCTTATGGTATAGAAGAGAAGGCAAATTTGAACTAAAAGTGTTTACCGATGTTGATTGGGCTGGAAATCTTGATGACCGAAAGAGCACAACTAGAGGAGCATTCTTTTATGGGTGACAAACTTGTCACATGGATTAGAAAGAAGCAAGGATGCATCTCTCAGTCTACCATAGAAGCTAAATATGTTGCTACTACTGCAAACTGCTTGAATATTGCATGGATTAAATAGTTGCTGGAAGGTATTCATATGAAGATCAAAGAACCAGTAGTTATTTATTGTGACAACACCAGTGCAATAAATATTTCTAAGAATCTAGTCATGCATGCAAAGACTAAACACATTTCCATCAAGTATCATTACTTAAGAGAACAAGTTCAAGAAAAAGAGGTAATACTTGAATATGTGCAATCAAAAGAACAATTGGCTGATATCTTCACCAAGCCACTGCCCAAAGATACATTTGAGTACTTGAGAAAAAGACTAGGGGTCAAACCCATGTCTAACAGTTAGTAAAAGGACTAGACGCTGCATCAGCCATATATTATCAGAATATCATTCATGATTGATGCAAGAAGAAGCTGAACTTCAAAGCTACATCTATATACAGAAAGGTATATATTAGAAAGAGCACCAGAGCAGATTGTTATATTGATGATGGATAAGGGGAATTCAAGGAATATATTATGGATAGAAGAAATTGTTTTACATGTCAAATATTTGTGAAAATATTTGTTTGGCATTAATGTTAAAGGGAGAGAATGTATTCATATTATCATCAGATACTATTCAATATCAGATAACTCAAAGTAGGGAGAGATCATATCCATAGGGAGAGAATTTTTGTATCAATTTTGAAAACAAAAGAGAAAGACATCAAAGAAGCAGAACAATCAAAGAGAAAAATTGACACCAACAAAGGAAACAACACATCAGAAGGAGAAACAGTAAAATCTACAAGAATCAAATCTAAGCTTACACAGAGCTTACCAGCAGTCAGACATTTTTTTTGTTATCAAATCAAACTATTTGGTAATTTGATGAATCTCAACAATTGTATTTCATGTTGTATTAGAAATAGTATAGTGTGATAATATAGTATGTTACCATCAATGCCAAATGGAGAGATTGATGACATATAACTGATTGAATTTTTGACTATATTAATTTGAAGATGATGCAAGACATTAAATCAATTAATGGTTTGTATTGTCTAATGTCAACTTGATATCACCTGTATGGTCATATACATAATGCCAAAGACTTTAGAGAATCAATAGAACAGAGGTTATGCTTTCAACAATGCATAAAAGTCAAGTATTCACTAAGTGACAGACTACACTAGCGGAGTGTACACCATCAGTAAATACAGAGATAAAGTCACAGTGATGCCCGACGAGTAGAAGATAGTGTTTCTTGATGAAGCAGAAATCACAGGATGCCCAATGAAGCAGAATCACATGATGCCCGATGAGCTAAAAATAGTGTTTCCCGATGAGAAAGATCCAATGATGCCCGACAGATGGAGATCTCGAAGCTAACTGAAGTTGTACCGACAGAACTGGCAGTTGTCACCGGTGACAAACTGTAGAATTGACCAAAAGAACAAAGAGATCAGAAAATGGAAAAATATCTAGTTGGTAGAGCTAAAGGATAGACTTAATTGGTTGTTTTATTTGTTTTATTCAAACCACAGTTAAGCAATTGATTTGTACAGCTGACAAGAAGATAACTACGAGATAAATCAGGAGTTAAAGCCATAAATCAATTTGGCTAGATTGTTTTTCACACCAAGAATCAAGAATTAAGGAATATCATGTCTATATAAGAGACAAGCATAATTCATTCCCATAAGAAATTAGATACACAGGGGAGTGAACTGATAGAAGATGCTGAAGAGAAACTGATGAAGGATAAACTTCATGTAGTCCTAATCAATCAAGCTAAGGGAGAGCTAAAGAATTCTGCAGACACTGACAAACAGAAAAGCACAGCATCATAGAGTAGAAAAGAGTTAAGTACAAAGGAATTGAATTGATACATTCATCAAAAATATATTGTAAGTAAATAGATATGAAAATTTGCAATTCGGTTGCATTAGAAACAGGTCATTTTTGTTTCAGTTTAACCATTGAAGCATTAAGTCTCTTAGAAGAGCAGGACTTAACAGTCTTTTGTAATTGAGGTATATCCTAACAGATTACCAGAAAGTTGACGCATGATAGTAGCATCGGTCTTACCTAAAGCCTATTGACAGTCATGAGACTAATTCAAGGATAGTAGCGTAGATGCCAGATACTAAGTGACAACCTATGTATAAAAATTCTTTAACAAGGTCACACTTAGCCATATGTTTGTAACCTTTAATAGGGTTGGCTCCTAATAGGGCTCACTTCAGAAGAGTGAAAATTTGGGGTACCGGTCCCAGTGGTTTTTTTCCTTAACAGGGTTTCCATGTTAAAATCCTTGTGTTATATGTGTATGGTTCATTACTTTATTGTTTTACATTCTACATATGCATTTATGGATTGATTGGTGTACTCTACATATTTACTAAGTATCGGTAAATACAGTTTACTTCTTATTGGTTATCAAGGAGAATAAGGACAGACAAGGTAAACCGACAGACAGTTATTTGTTTCAAGTATTTCAAAGGCATACATCTTGTAGGGACTTAATAATTGGAGAAGTATTGATTGGTGGATTAAAGTTTAAATTGGATAAATTTTTGAGGCCACTGATTCACCTCACCCTCTCAGTTATTACTAACAATATATATGCATATATACACATATATGAATATATTATACACACACACATATATATGTGTCTGTGTCTGTGTGTGCATATATACATATATATGCATATATATATATGTACATATATATATATATATGTACATATATACACATATATGCACATTATACACATATATATGCACATACACACACACACACACACACATATATATATATATATATATATATATGCATGGTATATACACATATACATGCATATATACACAAATTTACAAACAATATATATAAAAAACATTATAATGCATATATACAAATAATATATATTATAAAACAATAAAATATGCAAATTATAAATGTGAAAAACCTGATAAAGACGTTCAATAAAACGGAAGCCCACTCTTCTCTTCTATCACTTTCAACCCAGCTGAAACAGTAAAAATGACTGTTTCAGCGGGTTTTTTATTCCGCCAAAAAAAACCTACTTACTTTCGATCGAAAGTAAGAAAGTACTTTTGATCAAAACTACTTGCTTACTTTCGATCAAAAGTAAGTAGGAACTTTCGATCGGAAGTAACTTCCAATCGAAAGTAGCCATTTAGGTACTTTCGATCGGAAGTAACTCACTTCCGATTGAAAGTGTTTAGTCATTCCGATCGAAAGTATGGTGAATTTTTTGGTGGGCCACGCTTTTTGGAGTGAATTCCTTCCTCCCAAAAAGTTTAACCCACTATTGTGGTATTACCCCATGACATCATGTCATTATCCTATATGGTATTAAGCATCGCTTCATGAGATTACATAGCTATATTATTTTTCCCTACCTTGGGTAATCTTGAGGAGACTTTCCTTGAAGGTGGCATTCACCCAGTTCATCCACCATTGCTGATCCACTTATGATCTATAAATCCATCTGTAATTACCTACACCTTTCTAGACATTGGGGGGACACAAATGTGATTATGCTTGAGACTTGGTAATCTTTTAAAAATCTTCTAAACCTGATAAACATGCACTATTTTTTCAACTCACTACTCTGTATATCAAAGCTTGGATAACTCTTCAGCAAATTCTTCAAGACCTTTGAGCCACCACAAGAAAGAATGCATTCCTAGTTGATTTATGTATCCCTTTCCTATCAATTCACCATGGTTTAGAATCCAATATTATCTTTCTTGTGAACAAACACAATCTCAAACTTCTTCAAGACAAACAATTCACCATTGGTAATTTCTCAATACCCATCAATCAATCAAAGGTGTTTCTCAACACCACCCCAACCGAACAACCAAACAAAGGTATTTCTCAATACCATTTCTCAAGTCACATCTCATATGAACAAACAAAATAGTGTTTCCTAAACACTCATCCTATTATCAACATGATAATAGTGAATCTATTAGTTAGAAACACAAGTACAGAAATTATCAGTCCTATCCTATACTTGCATGAATTATGACTTCTACGTAACTCTATGATGTATCAATACTAGATAAACATGAAGGAGTTAGGATACTTTTCTTTGAATGACTATTTGTTCTTTATCACATTTTTTCTTATCATACCTCTCTTGAGTGTTTCAATGCTACTCTACTGAGCTAGAAACATGAGGATAGGGGGCATGATATTTTCTTTGATTTCTTCTTGTGATTGATATTGGTTTTTGACAAGGTCTATGATGACAAAAATAAAGCTAAATGAAAGGCTTTGATTCTGAGACCAAAACAAACACCTATGTTATATTGGGTTGTTATCTTTATCAATTATTGATTATCATATTTCCAGAGATATTCCATGAGTCCTTATACTAGAACATCAAGAAATTTATATGGTATTTTCTTTGTTTACTATGTCTTTGTTAAACGCAATTGATACTCATGACATCATGCTTTGTTATATCTTGATGCTTGTGTCAAAATGCAATATCAAAACTTAACTCAATTAGTATTCATATCATCAAAATAAATAAATTATTCATGGTGGTTGTACTAAATCAATTATTTTACACAAGTCATATTCATATTACCATATTCACTTAAGCACTAGTGATGATTGTATGTACTTATACCCAAGAATGATGATATTCATACTAACATGATTACTTGCATATCAGTGTTGGTTGTGTCAAAAATGGGGTCCACAAAAATCTCAATGATGAAACAAAGCACAAAATTAATGACATTAAAATCAAAGCTGCATTTGAATTTTAGAGTTGCATTCCATTCTTGGAGTTGCATAGATTTTATAAAGAAAAATGACGTTGTGAAAGGCTACCATAACACACATCTAAAAAGAAGAAAAAAAAAACTTCAAACATTCAAAAAGATATCATTTCTCTTATGATTGAGTATTTTAATCACTGAAATAAAAATCATCATTTGCATCCTCATTGCATTTCATTAACTATCAAATAAAATATGTACATATGCATCCATAGCATTAACCTAACATCATATCTATGCATCAAAAATGTCAAAAATAAAATACATCCATACATTTGCATCCATAGCATAAGTAAATCAAAGAATGTGCTCATAGCATAATAATAATCATATCATAAAGCATGAAATGTCAGTGACAAAGATACAATGAAATCAAAACATTAAAATGTCATCATATATCAAATAATGTCCATGAGATACATCATCCAAAAACTGAGAAAAAATGGTGCTAGATCACAAATATATCAATGCATCATCAAAACTGCAGATAATAGCTCAAATCATATTTTCTATTGGAATCAAAATATTCATTCCAAGCTTATCATTCTCATCTGGATGTTTTTATTAGGAAATAAACCAAATCTCATGTCCATTTTGATTCTAAGGGGGCATTATCAATCAAATTTAATTAAGCAATCATACTACCAAATCTTTTCAAACAATTGGGGTATTGATAGAAATCTATCTTATCAATCAAGAAAATAAACTTTCAATAGTTGAAGAATCTTCAACAGGTATCGAATCAAATGAACACTATAAAATCTGGAATGAGTGATTTCATCGCTTTACATCAAATTGCCCACTCTTATAAAAATTCAAGTTCTAAATATCAGTGGAGATGTCAATTTCAATGCACTGCATCAAATTGATAGTATATTCATCTAAATCAATCAAAATTTCAAATAGTGATCAGTTTCAACATTTTGCATCAAATTGATCATTTGTTCAAATCTTCGCTAGAAATCAGTTTCATCACACCACATCAAACTAGTTGTCTAGTCAATATTTCTGAATCATGTATTGGAGATATCAGTTTCATTGCATCACATTAAACTGATTATCAAATCAAGATATCAAACATCATTGTAACATTAATCAATTTTAATGTTTTATATCAAAATGATTAGGTGTTATTATCATCAACAATCAGACAGGTAATCAATTTCCTCACACCACATCAAATTGATCTCTTGGTCACTTTGCTGATCTTATCACGTAATCAAGAATCTCTGACAACTTGAATCACTTTTCGTTCAATCAAGTTTGGAATCGATTTCTAATCAAGAGTACTATCATCACTTCATATCTAACTACTCGATCACTAGTCAACACTAGATGTTCTTTGAATAAACACATTGATCACATGTGAATCCAAAGAGGGGAAAATGTAATCCCCTAAAAATGGTCTGGTAAACTCATAAGCCCTAATCTAAAATCAAGTCCCCCAAGTCCTAATCGAGACTACCAATTTAAAGTTAATCAAAATTATATAACTAAACTAGATCGGTTTATGATGCAGGAGCATCTTGGGTCATTGGAAATCCTTCTCAACCAAAAAAATGTTTGTTTTGTTCTTTAGTTTGTTTGGAGGCTACTCAAGAAGTACTCTATTTCTAGGGTCTGTCACTCAGTTATGCTTGTTCCAAATTGGGCTCTATTTCTCAGGTTTCTATCGATCAGGCATGCTTGTTTCCAAGTTCTTTTTCTATCACTCGGGTTTATCTTTTGTTGCTCAGGTATGCTTTCCTTGAGTCTTGTTTTTGTTGCTCAGGTTTTTCTTTGCCCGAGTTACTTATTGCTCGGTCATCCTTTACCTGAGTTGTTTATTTTGGAGTTGGATCTGGTGGCTGACTTCTACATTTAATTTCCATGGCTTCATTAATATGGAGTCTTTCTTTGGGATTTGTGTGGACTTAAATCTGGGTCTCACTTATGGATTTGAACACTGACCTCTCTGGTGGACTGTTGTATATATTTATTTCTATGTTCTTAGTTTAGGATTCATTTTTTTTTAGAAGTTAGAAGATTAAGTATTGAATTATCTCAAAGGAAATTCGATGACCTTGGTTGTATGGAGATTAATCTCTAATTCATTGAATGTGTATGGCTGAAACCAGGAAGGCCTTACAGCCTAACATGTAATGAGTTTGATTAATTAATGAAAAGAATCTTCATTGTTTCTTCTCTCACTATGTTGTTTTTTCTTCTGCATTGTCTCTGCAAGTTAGTTTGTTAGTTGGGAGAGTCTTTAGCCCTTGGCCCCTCCCACCCCTCCTCCTTGCTTTAGGTGGTATCAGAGCATTGGTGAGATCTAAGTTCCTTCTTGTAAAACATAACCCTAGTTGGTGATATTTTTGTGGGGTATCAGATTGCAATCAGACCTACAATTGCAGAGGAATTCAAGATGGTTTATGGGAGAGGAAATACAGATTTAGGTCTAGCTGATATGCTTAGATAGATGTCTGCAAGATTTGAAGTTGTTGAGATAGCCCAGTGTAGAGGAAGATATTTTGAGGATGTTAGTGATGATGAGTTAGAAGAGGTTCAAGGTGAAGCTGCACCTGCACCTATGATGGATCAGGAAGAGGAGTGATTCCATAGAGCACTGACAAGTTTGAAATCCAAACCTTAGTTTAATCCTCCTGAGTATAGTGGAAAACTAGATTCTGATGAATTGATTGACTAGATAACTAAGATGGAAAAGTATTTTGAATATGAGAATGTATCAGAGCATAAGAAGGTGAAGATTACAAGCACAAAGTTGAAAGTTCGTGCATCCTTATGGTGGGAACATCTGCAATTGGATCAAAATAAGAAAGGTAAAGAAAAAATCAAGGTATGAGATAAGACAGTAAACAAATTGAAAGGCAAGTTTCTACCTTGTGATTATAAGGTTAACCTGATTAGGAGAATGCAAATTTTTAAGCACAAAGATAGATTAGTAAAAGACTACACTGAGGAATTCTATAGATTGGACATCAGTTCTAGACATGTTGAAGAGTAAGTGTAAAGAGTAGCAAGATACCTAAATGGATTGAGAAGTTCCATACAAGATGAGATCAGTTTGGTCAAGATGGAAAGCATTGAGGAGGCATATCAATTTGGCCTAAAAGCTGAGGAGAAGTTGAAAACAATATATGAATAAAGACAAAGAGACAGAGGTGGTAGATTCCCTAGAGGAAGAGGTAGATCTCATGGTGAAAACAATATATCTGAACTAGACAAGCTAAATTCAGACACATCTCATGATAAAGGAAAGACTAAATGGAAAGGTGGAAGTTAATACCTAGGAAGAGGAAATTACTCCTTAGGTGGTTATAGTAGAAGAGGGTTCCAAGTAAATTATTACAATTATGGTGAAGAAGGACATAAATACTTTGAATGTACACATGAAAGAAAGAAAGGAAGTAGCCACATAAATTCTTTGGTGAAAGAAGAATCACCCAATGAACCTGGAAGTAATCTCATGATCTGAAGGATACTATGGAGTGAGAAAGATAAGCAAGATCCTATTAGGAAAAGTTTGTTCAAGACTAGATGTAGAGTTGCAGAAAAATTTTCAAAGGTGATTGTTGATAGTGGAAGCTCAAAGAATCTGGCATTTGACAAAATGGTCACAGATTTACAGTTGGAGAGGATGAAGCATCTGAAACCCTATCAAATATCATGGATAAACGATGAGCATACATTAATGGTGAGTGAATAGTCTTTTGTGAATCTGAAAAAGTGGAAAGTATTATGATAAGGTGTTGTGTTATATTATGCCTATGGATTTTTGTCATATTTTATTAGGTAGACCTTGGCAATATGATAGGCATGCTATACACAATGGAAGATTGAATAGATATTCTATTTGGGTTGATGGTAAGAAGAAAGTTTTGTTACCTTTGTTTGAAGAATTTGTTGGTGAGATATGTACATCTGTGAAAGTTTGTTTGATGGAAGGTAGATAGTTTGTTAAGGACTTGAAAAGAAATGATATTTTCTATGCTTTGATTCCTAACAAACTGAGTAAGAATATAGAAGATCAAATTCCTGCAAAAATTGAAAAGTTAGTCACTGAGTACAAGGAAATAATTTCACATAATGTACCTGATGGTTTTCTACCAATGAGAGATAACAGTCATTGTATGGATCTGATTCCTAGAGCTAGTTTACCGAACAGAGCACCACATAGGTTAACACCGATTGAGAATGAAGAGATTAACCGACAAGTTAATGAATTGTTGAACAAAGGTTTGATCCAAGAAATTTTGAGTCTGTGTGTAGTACCTTCTATATTGGCACCTAAGAAGACTTGAGAATGTAGAATGTGCATTGATTTAAGAGAAATCAATAAAATCATAGTAAAGTATAGGTTTCCTATATCGAGAATGGATGACATAATGGATTGTTTGAGTGGAGAAATATATTTTACCAAAACTAATTTGAAGAGTGGATATCATCAGATCAAAATCAGAGAAGGTGATGAATTAAAGACTTCTTTCAAGACAAAGGAAGGTTTGTATGAGTGGTTGGTTATGCCTTTTGGTTTAACTAATGCACCGAGCACATTTATGAGGTTAATGAATGAAGTTTTGAAGAAATTATTGAATAATTGTGTGATTGTATACTTGGATGATATTTTGATATTCAGTAAGACTAGAGAAGAGCATTTGATGCATATAAGGAAAGTGTTGCAGAGATTGAAAGAGGAAATTTTTTTGATAAATATGAAAAATTATTACTTCATGAAAGAAGAACTTGTGTATTTGGGTTTTGTAATTTCAGATGATGGTTTGAAGATGGATCCTGAGAAGGTTGAAACTATACTTAGTTGGCTTAGACCAGAGAATGTTAGTGAGGTAAGATCATTTCATGGATTGGCAAGTTTTTACAGTAAATTTATCAGAATTTTCATTTCTATTTGCAATGCTATGACTGAGACAATGAGGAGAGACAAAAAAAAATTCAAATGGACACATGGAGCTAATAAGAGTTTTGAGGATTTGAAGTTGAAGATTGCTGAATTGCCTATGTTAGCATTAACTGATTTCAATAAGGTATTTCAAATTTAATGTCATGCAAGTGAAAGTGCAATTGGAGCTATGTTGACTCAACAAGGTAAACATGTTGCTTTCTTTAGTGAAAATTTGAATGATGCTAAAAGGAAATATTTTGTCTATGATCAAGAGTTCTATGCTATTGTTCAAGCTATGAAGAAATGGAGACATTATTTGATGCCAAATGAATTTTTGTTGTATACTGATCATAAGGCTTTGCAATATTTGGGTAGTCAAAATAAGTTGAATCAGAGACATATGAAATGAGTAGAGTATTTGCATAGCTTCACATTTGTGATTAAACATAAGATTGGAGTTTCTAACTGAGTTGTTGATGCATTGAGTCTAGAAGAAGATCTTTGTTGACAGAAATAAGAATTGAAGTTCTTAATTTTGATGACATGAAGAGTTTGTATGAAAGTGATCCTAATTTTTTTTGAAAAGTGGAGAGTGTGTAGAGCATCTAATTCAAATCAACCAAGTTAGTATGAAGACTATTTCATTAAAGAAGATATGTTGTTCTAAGGTATTGATTTGTGTATGTCGAGAGGCTCAATGAGAACTAATTTGATTAAGGAAAAACATAGTAGTGGTTTGGCTAGACATTTTGGTATTTATAAAACATTAAGTTTTCTAAAGGAATGGTATTTTTTGCCTCACTTGTATAAGGATGTTCACAAATTTGTGAAAATTTGTGGAGTTTGTCAAGTTGAGTCAGAATACTAGTTTGTATATACCAATTGGCGTTCGTGAGAAATCTTGGAGTGATATCAACATGGATTTTGTTCTTGGCTTACCTAGGACAGAAAGAGGTAATGATTCCATATTTGTTGTTGTGGATAGATTTTCTAAGATGACACATTTCATACCATGTAGGAAAACATCAGATGTAGTACATATAGAAGATATTTTATTTAAGGAGATTGTCAGATTGCATGGATTACCGAGGAGTATCATCTCTGACCGAGATAGTAAATTTGTAAGATATTTTTGGAGAACACTCTGGAAGAAGTTGGATACTAATTTGAAGTTTAGTTATACATTTCATCCATAGAATGATGGAAAAACATGGGTTTTAAAGAAAAGTTTGGGTAATTTTCTGAGATGGCTAGTTGGAGACATGCCAAGTAATTGGGATTTGATGTTGGCACAAGTAGAGTTTGCATAAAATAGTTCAGTAAATAGAAGTACTAAAAACACAGCTTTTGAGATTGTTCATGGCACACAACTAAGAGGTATATCTGACTTGAGAGATATTGTTGAAGAAGAGAAAAGAAGTGCTGAAGGAGAAGAATTTATTGAGTTCATGAAGACATTGCATGAAGATGTAAAATAGAAGTTGGAGAAAACTAATTAGGATTACAAAGATAGTGTAAATAGATCAAGAAGACATAAAACATTTGAATTTGGTTATGCAGTAATGGTTCATTTGAAGAAAGACAGACTTTTTGTTGGAACATACGGAAAATTGAAGATGAATAAATTTGGTCCTTGCAGAATAATGAGAAGATTTGATAGTGGAAATTCTTATGAAGTGAAATTACCTAATGACATGGATATATCATGTATATTCAATATTTTAGACTTGTATGAATATCATGAACCTGACGAAGAAGTGACAATACCAAGTGATTATCCTAAGAAGAAGATAGAGGAATTTGAGAAGATTTTGAAACAAAGAATTTATAGAAGTACAAGTGGAAAGGAATACATGGAGTATCTAGTAAAATGGAAGAATAGACCAATTGAGGAATCATCTTGGATTCCTTAATCTAAGTTGGATTCATTTCAGGTTGGACCTGATACATGATTTGGGGAATCATTTCTTGTAACCTTAGGTCTGTGATGTAGGAGAATCTTGGGTCATTGGTAATCCTGCTCAACAAAAAATTTGTTTGTTTTGTTCTTTAGTTTGTTTGGAGGCTGCTCAGGAAGTACTTTGTTGCTCAGGTATGTCACTCGATTAAGCTTGTTCTGAGTTGGTCTTTGTTACTTGGGTTTATGTTGCTCATGCATGCTTGTTTCCAAGTTCTTTTTCTATTGCTAGGGTTTGTATTTTGTTGGTTAGGTATTCTTGGCTTGAGTCTTGTTTCTATTTCTCAGGTTGTTCTTTTCCCAAGTCACTCTATTGCTCATTCATCCTTTGCCTGAGTTGTTTATTTTGGAGTTGGATCTACTGGCTAACTTCTGCATTTAATTTCCATGGCTTAATTAATATGCGGTCTCTCTCTAGAATCTGTGTGGACCTAAATCTGGGTCTCACTTATGGATTTGAATGCCGACCTCTTAGGTGGACTCTTGTATATATTTATTTCTATGTTCTTACTTTAGGAGGCAATTTTTTTCAGAAGTTAGAAGATTAAGTATTGAATTATCTGAAAGGCAGGTCTATGACTGCACATGTATGAAGATCAATATGTAATTCATTGAATGTATATGGCTGAAATGAGGAAGGCCTTACAACTTGACATGTAATGAGTTTGATCAATTCATGAAAAAGATCTCTATTGTTTCTTCTTTCACTATGTTGTTCTTGCTTCCGCATTGTCTCTGTAAGTTAGTTTGGTAGTTGGGAGAGGCTTTAGCCCTTGGACCCTCCCTCCCCTACTCCTTGCATCAGTTTAAGTATATAATTTATCAAAAATTAATAATCCAAGATCACTCACCAAGAGGCATTCATCAAAATCCATTAATTCTTCAATTAACCTTAGAGGAATTAAATCAAATCAAAAAAATAAATACATGGCTCATGAAATTAATAAAAAAGAATTAATTAATTCAATTTATTAATATTCCTTCAAAATTACTCAAAATTAAAACCTCTAACCAATGAGAGGAAATCACATGGATCAAGAAAAATTGCATCTTAGCCATCTCTCATGGATGCATCTCAATCGTCGAATTCAAATTCAAATTTGAAGCCTTTTCCCTCCAAGAAATATCTATATAATGAATCCTTTCTAAGATCATTTGATATAGAAGCATAGATAATTTAAGCATAAAAATAATGTCAATTTCATTTTAGCTCATCTAGTCCATCTTTTAGTAAGCTAATCTAGTTCAATTTGTAGTATTTGATCTAAATAATGCATAATTGAACATGTTCTTTAGCATTTTAGGCATTTTATCTTGAATCTAATGTGCTTAATCTGAGAGAAAAAAACAATTGTCAATTGTATGATATAATGTGCTTAATCTGAGAGAAAAAAATCAAATTAGATTTCAATCTTCATGTCTAGGAAGGAATAATTTAGTTTGATGAGGTTTTATGTTGATTTCACTGATTTGATCTTTCTAACCCTTGATATAATGAGTTATTGAGTGTTTATGTGTAGTATACTTGCAAGTACAAAATTACACATCACAACATGTTTAAGTGGCTAAAATATCTGCGGTATCCATGAAGTCTCTAGATAAACCCAGGGTTGAGAAAATCTTTCAACAATTCAAAGATAGCCTTTATATCTGAATCTCCAAAGTTAGTCCAAGAATTACGAGATAGGCTTTAGTCACATGATCTCAGAACAAACTGGAGATAAGAAAAAACATTGTGAGTTTCAATGCTGGCTATAGAATAAAAAGAAGATCAAGGGTAGTCACATAATATCCAAACAAAGTGAGCAAGTACAAAATTATTCAGAGACTCAGTGCAAAGCGTAGATCAAGATCTCATCATGTGGTCTATGTGTGATCTCTGAATAAACTCAGGGTAAAGTAAAATATTTAGCAACTTAGATTTTTCTTAGTCGTGTGATCTCTAATGACTTAAGGTCAAGTTAAAGATAAAAGTTGAGTTAATAAGAAAGATCTAAACCATTGACATGACTCAAATCTTATGGTGGGCACTTAATCTTTGAATAGATCCATGGTTAGTGGAAATGATCAACGATTCAAAGACCTAGTTAGTCACTAAATCTCTAGATAGACTCAGAGTTAAGAGAGAGTTATTTTTTTCCTTGTTGCGTGATCTCTAAATGAACCTAAGGTTAATAAAAAATCTTAGTGACTCAGTGCGGATCATAAATCTTGTATTAGATGAATGATTAGCACTAAATCTCTAGATGAAACTTGGGTTAAGATAAATATTCAAAGAGTTAGAGATCTTTCTGTCGCTGAATCTCCAGATTTGAATCATGGTCAAAGTAAAGCCTAGTAAGGTTTATTCAACAATTTAGAGATAAGAAGAAACAAGTTACTCAGAGTTAAGAAGTAAATCAGATGGAAAGTAAAGTTAAAATGATTGGCCAGTGCATAATCTTAGAACATAATTAGAGTTAATAAAACCATCTAGTGACCTAGCGATAACTATAGATGGAGAAGAAGATCATGTGGCTAGTGCTAGATCTCGTAATGTAACTTAAGTCAAAGAAAACTCTCAGTGACTTGGAGATAAAACAGTCATGTAATTGCCAGATAAACTATGGTCTAAATATGGTAAGATCTTAACGATTTGTTCTCGCACCATTACCAGGAAAGAAGTATAAAAGCCAAGGAATATTAAAGACAAAATATCCTGATAGAGTACAAGCAATTTGATGAGCTATGAAAAAGAAAGAAAAGTTGGCCAATTAGATAGCATGTCGATCCTTTTGCATATAATAAGCATTTAAAACTAAAAAATAACTCATGACTTTTCCAACTAGGCTATTCAAATTTTATTTCCTCTCAACTTCAAGTGCCATGGCTAGGAGAGAATTGATGTCAAGAAATGTAGAGTTATTACAGAATTTATTGAGCAATGGTTTCCAAGTTCTTGACTAGACTGGTGCATTCAATTTTGAATGATAAATAAATGTAGCCTTTGCACATTTTTTATTACCAAATTTTTTAGAGTATAGAGCAGAGAAAGTGCCAAAGTTTGCAGAGTTTTTATAGTGAAGAAATTTATTAAGTTTCAGAGAGAATTGTGAGGAGACACATGTGTCTAAGTGAAGAATTGTTTAGTAAAGATCAGTAAAGATGAGCAAACCTGAGTTGAGTAGAGATTCAGGAAGTGGTGAGTTAAAAGATACAAAGGAGGAGAAAAAAGGGAAGAGGAACTTCTTAGATGAATTCGTTGCTCTATTGCTAGGCACAAATTAGAATAAAAAGGTAGACAATAAATCCTTTTCTGACTCTATGTCATATTTTAGAGATACCATCACTCCTGGGTGCTCTGGATTTCATTTATTTAATTATTTCTATAGCAATATGGATAGGAAAAATCCCAGTCTCAAACCCTCAGAAATTTGGTCTTGCCAAGTTAATTATCCTTGATGTTTTCATAGATGTTGACCTATTGATAACCCTAGTTGCAAGATATGACTCTACTTCCAAAAAAATAATGAAAGGAGATGAAGGAACCTTAGTAACCTTAGATAGCGCATCTCTGATGAAAGCCTTTGGAATTTACCACGCCTCTACTACAAAGATTGACCTGAAATAATTTCATGCCAGATACACTAGAGAGGTCAACATTGTTAGAAAACTGGTCCAGACTTATGTGCCAAGGTTGAATAGGAATTATGTGGCCACATTGCCTACTAAAAAGGGTGCACCCTATGATTTTGAAGATCTTTTTTTATATATTAAGCATATAGCATATGCATTGTGTAGGGTTCAAGGCATGGATGGGAATATTGAGAAGCTACCTCTAGACCTACTCATGACTATCTTAAACATTCAGAACTCCCACTCTAATACTGATTTTGACTACATTCAGTATGTCATCGACATAATGCATGAGGACCTAATCAACATTCAAAAGAATTTTGACCCTAAGTTCATGCATTATTCTCTTTTAATGCATTTGATGTTATATTTCAATGTTGACAAGATGAACATAGAGTTTATAAGACCAAGAACTCAATTCCAAGGAAAATTGAGCCCCATACAGTTATGGATTAGAGTTTGGAATTATACTTCTAATGAGAGTGAGTTTTGTGGATTTGAGAACTGGATAGTACATCCACTTCTAGAACTAATGGATCTTAATGTAACTACACTACCAATCATAGCACTTCAACTTTTGAGGCCTTGCCAATATGTAGACAAATGGCCAAGAGATCATAATTGGGGTGACTTTTATTGTGAGAATAATTTCACCATAATCAAGGTTTATGGATGCTCACATCCCCCACACATACTTCCTTATTATGTACCTCAAAGAGTGGCCTTGATATAATTCATCTGGCAATTGATGTGGATAGATAAGGAGCACCTAGCTCCTCAAAGAAAAGGCACATTCACTCCCAGATAATTAAAAGTGGCTAAATTCACAATTGGGAAAAGAGCCATGGATCAGTGAATAAGTGGTTTGGCTAGTATAGGATGAGCATGGCCTTGTATAGGTATGTAGATCTAGAGGGTTTCATTAAGAGTGCAAAGAAGTTGCCAACCCCAAGCATAATTAATATCTGTATAGTCAGAAAATGGAAGCACTTCCATTATAGACCGGTTTAGCCTTCCGAGTAAGTGGTTTGGGGTCATCTCAAGAACCTTAAATGGGTCTCTAACTTGGATCTATATTTTTCCCCTATTCTACCCATTTCCCACTTTTCCACCCTATTTCTGACACCCTAAACTGGAAACTGAGATTTTTGACCTCAGGGTCAAAATCGACCTTTCTAGGTCAAGGTCAACCTCACCTTTGACCTAGGTCAACATCAAACTCACCCTTGACCTAGGTCAAGGTTGACCTCAACTTTGACCTAGGTCACAATTGAATTTTTTCTAGAACCTAGGGTCCAAATTTCAGATTTTTGGGATTTCCAAATCTCGGGCTTCAGAAAAGTTTAATTCCCGCTTCCAGGTCACCTGTTTTGGGTTCCAAAAATGATGAATCTTAAATTATATTTAATATAGGTCCTCTTCTAGGGATATAGGTCTAATGGGAGTTTAATTCTCCTATGTAGGCCTCTCTAGAAGATTGTGTCCTAGATTGGTATATAAGGAAGCCTTCTCCTATCATTTTCTCTAACCATCATCAAGCATAATCACAAGCACTCAAGACTTGATAAACATCAAATAAGTGAAAGATAAGGAGAAAGATTCAAAGGAAGCATCTATTATCAAGAATTCAATAATTTTAGAATCCAATTCATCAAGGAGATCCATTGGTAGCCATTGGAGGATTCAAATCTCTATGGAGCTCTCTTGTTGATGATTTCTCCATCCACATTCCTCCAAGCTTCTTCCTATTCCAAGATCCATTCAATATTGATTTTGAAGATCTACATGAAATTTATTTGAGGCATCCTACATTCTACATTCTACATTATAATTCTACATCCATATGATACATACATAGTTGTGGATCCAAGTATTCAAATCCACCACATGGGCATCTATACAAGCAAGGTGAATTTGTTTATTTACTTTGTTTACTTATGCAATTTTAATTTGATTATAAGGTTAATTCCAAAACCAACATTTGACCAAGGAAAACCCCTCCCCCCCCCCCAAANCCCCCCCCCCCCCCCCCAAAAAAAAAAAAAACAAACAAACAAACAAACAAACAAACCATTTTTCTTTTATGTACAGGTTCAAAACAATAGATCAAAGTGTAGTTTTGGATACCCTTTTAGGAAAACTTTCAGGATCCAAAAACAAAACTTCAGTTTGAGACTTTTTAGGTCAATTCTGCCCTAGGTCACATTCAAAAATTCTGGGTCAAGGTTGACATTGACTTGAGGGTACAAATTGGAACTGTGCCAGAATGAAAAATTATTTTTGGGTTTTGTAGATCTCATAGTTTCAGTTCAAGATTACATAAATCAACAGTTTCTGAGACTGTCTGACAGGTTTTTATGCAGGTTCTTTTTTAGAGGTAAGTATTTTATTCCATTTTCCATTGCAATAATTTCCAGATTTATACCCCTTCTCAATCACAATTAAATTTAAGATGATTAATAGAGGCTTAGGGTCTCTTTTAGGTGCGAATCCCCATTCTTCAAAACCCTATCTAGAGACCCTCTATTTTCTTCATTACATTTTGGTGAACCCGCGATAGACAACTCTTTCTTTTTGGTGTTAGATTTGCATCTTGTGTTAGGTCTTACATGCATTTAAAAGTAGATTTATTTTATGCTCTTGCATTTATATGTCAAAAATAAACAAAAATCACAAAATTTATTTACAAATACAAAAAAAATTTACATTTTTCATCATACATTTCATTTGAATGGATTGGGATATATCTAGATTTATTTTCTATGCATTTCTTTGTTCGTTATTATGTTGCACAAGTTTTTTCAAGTTTTTTCCAAACCTTTTACAATGCGCTTTATTGACAGGGATGATAATCCTCCTATTTGGGATGAACCTTTGGATTTGGATGTTGATTACTCTCTTCCTCATGAAGCCATTGTGGATGATTCTACTTTTTGGGATGAACCCTTGGATAAAGACATTGATTTATCCCCTCCTTCTGAAGATGCTTTGATACAAGAGGGGGATTTATTAATGGATGACATATTCATACATAATGGTGCCTCTTTTTTTACAACACACTCCTCTTATGTAGACATTTTAGAGAAAGAAGAATACATTATAGATGCTTTACCTCCATTTATTATTCCTTTTAGTGGTGATGCATTAGCGGAGAATGATATGAATTCCCTTAATGCTCTCCCTCTTAGTGACGATCTTATAGAGAATCAAGATCCTCCCTCATCTCCTCCTAAGATGTATTCTTTTCTTCCTTCTTGTGAACCTATTTGTAGTGTTGAGATAACTAACATGGTTTATCCAAAACCCTTGTTGACTATCAAAGGTTATCCTCACATTACTATTAAAGGTAAACCTATAGAATCTTTATAATCTATCAATGATCAAGATTTGATAGCTCACACCTATCATACAAGGAATAAACCTCAACCTAATTCGGTGGTTGCTACTTCTTTACCACCTTCTCAACCCGTTATTCCTCCTCTACCCCATCTTCTTAGCACGGAGTATGATTTGATAAACCAATTGTGCAATACCCCTGCCAAGATTTCTTTATGGGAGCTTCTTCAAATTTCACCTACCTACCATGAAGCCTTGAAAAAATATCTGGAAACTCTTCCCATTCCACCTCCTAATAAAGAGAACATCAATGCCTTCTTACAATGCATACATGTTACCCCGGGTCCTCCTGACATGGGTTTTACTCAAAAGGATTTACCTTCTAAAGAAGTTCAGAATCAATATGATGCCCTTATGGTTTCTGTTACTATCAATAAGAGTATCATTCATAGGACCTTGATTGATAATGGATCTGGGCTTAATATTTGTAGCATGGACATGCTAAGAGAAATTAAAGTCAATCTTTCAACTATTCAACCTGATAATAATCCTATACGTGGCTTTGATAATATTTATAAGAACACTTTGGGCATCATTACCTTACCTATAAAACTAGGTCCAGTCATCCTGAATGATCCTTTTCATTTTATTCTTGGACCTCTTAATTATAACTTACTTTTGGTTAGACCTTGGTTGCATGAGATGCATGTTGTTCCATCCACCCTTCACTGTAAAGTCAAGTTTATTCACAACAACATGGTGTATATAATTCATGTGGATGATGCGCCGAATGCTTGTTTGAATATTCAAACCCACCATAATCCTATTCCTAATGTTAATCCTTCTTCCTCTTATGTTATTTCTGGAGATGATTGGGGAGCCTTTGATTTTAATCTTACCTTTATTGGAGAGTATAAGGTTTCTGATCTTCATTTTATAAAGCCACAAAGAGAGTTTGAACAACAAGCTTTTGCTTCTACTTCTAATGCCCTTTGTAATTACTTTTTTCATTTATTCTACCCACTATGAATCTATCAAACCTACTAGTAATGACATAGTGACTACTAAAGTTCCATTGACTCCTTCTCATATAGCTTCTTTTTATGGTCCTCGTTATCATTTACTAGTTAAACAAGGATTCCATGATCAAGGATGTGGTAAGCATAAATAGGGAATTCAAATGCCCTTACAGAATGAAGGGCATGAGCATTCTTATGGATTGGGATTTAATCCTCAACAACACATCAATAAAAACATTTCAAATAACACTTCAAAACATGATGAACCTATGAAGGAATTTGACCAAGAAGTTCTTTTGCCTAAACTCCTTCGTGCTAAGATGATTACTAGACCTAAACGCAAAAAGAAATGTAGTCCACACTTGAAGACTCTTACCTTTTTTTGTATCATTGATTTCATGATCTCTCTAGTAATGAATTTCAAGCTTTACATTATAAGATTAGGTAGCTCATTGATAGTAAAGTTATTTATATATCATGTGGCAATGACTTGTATCTCAATCCTATTTTCTGTAAATAAAATTTATGTTCCTATTAAGGAACTCCACATTATGTAAAAAATGTTAGCCTAATCATTGGGGGATCCTTGTATTTCATAGTTTTGTGAGAGATATAATAGGCCCCCTCTCATCCTTGTTCCTACGCTTGGGGGGCAAGGATTATATCTCCATCTTCTCTGTCTTTCTGGGATCCACTTTTCCCTTGGTTAAGCAGTATCTATCATTTATGTGATATCCAATAATGCATGAAATTTTTTTTTTACATTGAGGATTTATGTTCTTGATCATAACCTATTTTGTTGTTTGACATTGGGTTTCCATGGTTGATAAAGCTCTCACCTTGGAAACTAAATAGTGTGCTATCCCTCACAAGGGTTACTTTTTCACTTCTTGCATGATATCTCTTTGCATTCATCCCTTCCATGGCCTCATAGGAGCTGTGACCTTCTTGGCTTGGACTAGGTGTTCTCTATGGATATTGTCTTGATGTTGAAGAAGGATTTATCCTTGTTCTTTTCTTTCCTTAACATGTCAAAATAGTATGTTTTTTCCATCTTAAGGAGGGGAGCATATATACGACGTCCCTCATTCTATATTATTGCATTTTTGTTCTAACCTTTTGTTTACACACATAAGTTGCTAAATATTTAAGAGTTACATATTCAATTACAATTAAATATGCTAAATCCTCAGAAGGTAATGCACATAAGTTTCTAAATCTTGAAGAGATACACATTTTACAAATGTATTCCATGGTGATATGAAGATATGGATCCATGGGTACTTCATAAAATCCATTAGAAGGCATAAAAATTTATGGGGTGGCTATCAATAGCTTTCTTGATGGGCCATCTTATCTTTTTTGTGGTTCATAGTGAGATACACACATCTTACTAGGCGAGGTAATCACTAGAAACTGAGATTTTTGACCTTAGGGTCAAAATCAACCTTTTTGGGTCAAGGTTGACCTCACCTTTGACCTAGGTCAAGGTCTAACTCACCCTTGACCTAGGTCAAGGTCAACATCAACCTTGACCTAGGTCACAATTGACCTTTTTCTGACCTAGGGTCCAAATTTCAGATTTTCAGGGTTTTCAGATCTTGGGCTTCGAAAAAGTTTAATTCTTGCTTCCAGGTTGGCTATTTTGGGTTTCAAAATGATGACTCTTAAATTATATTTAATATAGGTCCACTTATAGGGATATAGGTCTAATGGGAATTTAATTCTCCTATGTACACCTCTCTACAAGATTATGCCCTAGATTGGTATATAAGGAAGCCTCCTCCTCTCATTTTCTCTAACCATCATCAAGCATAAGCACAAGCGCTCAAGACTTGATAACCATCAACTAAGTGAAATCTCAGGAGCTATATTTGAAGTAGGCATCTATTCTCTAGTATTCAAGCATTCAAGAATCCAATTCATCGAGGAGATCCATTGGTAGCCATTGAAGGATTCAAAGCTCTATGGAGCTCTCTTGTTGAAGAATTCTCCATTCACATTCATCCAAGATTCTTGCTATTCCAAGATCCTTTTAATAATGGTGTTAAATATCTACATGCAATTGATTTGAGGCATAATACATTCAAAATTATACATTATACATCCATGTGGTGCATACATACTTGTGGATCCAAGGATTCAAATCCACCACAAGGGCTTCTATAAAAGAAAGGTGAATTTGGTTATTTACTTTGTTTACTTATGCAATTTCAATTGGATTATAAGGTTAATTCCAAATATAGGGTTTGACCATGGAAAACCCCTCCCACCCAACAAACAAACCATTTTTCTTGTAGGTATAGTTTTGGAACAACAGATCAGAGTACAGATATAGATACCCTTTTTGGCAAACTTTCAAGATTTAAAAATAGAACTTTAGTTAAGTTGATTTTTCCCTAGGTCACAATTGGAAATTATGGGTCAAGGTTGACATTGACTTGAGGGTTAAAATTGGAACTATTTCAAAATGGAAAATGATTTATGGGTTTTGTAGATCTCGTAGTTTAAGTTCAAGACTATGGAAATCAATAGTTTCTAAGAGAGTCTGACAGGGTTTTCAACAGGTTTTTTTTCAGAGGTATGTATTTTATTCCATTTTCCTTTGCAATCATTTCTAGATTTAGACCCCTTCTCAATTAAAATTAAATTTAAGATGATTAATAGAGGCTTATGGTCTCTTTTAGGTGTGAATCCCCATTGTTAAAAACCCTATCTAGAGACACTCTATTTTCTTCTTTACACTATCAAATGGCATGAAGAGTGTGTTGAGGAAGATTTGATCAGAAACACCCTGGAAGATGAGGAAGCAACAAGAAGAGCTACATAATATCAAGATTTGATAGGATTGGAGTAATAGATTAAGAATGTAGGGATTCCATTTGGAGGTTTCTTCCCAGGAGTTCCTTACCTCCAGAGGCTCACAAAGGTGATTGAGTCTTATCACACTTTGTACAATCAACTTGAGGGATTGATGGAAGACAAGAAAAGAGGCCTCGAGAAGCATTCATCCGCTGAATATGAAGAGGATAGTGATTGAAGATACATATTTCAAATCCCTCCTCTCATGGACATGCCACATGTAACATAGAAGAGAACAAAAGTGGATCTTTCAGAGGTACCTAATGCTAAGGTGAGTAATGAGCCCCCAAAGAAGAAACATAGAGTGGAATAAGGGAAAAAGAAAGATAAAGTGATTGCCTTGGTTGTTGGTGATAGGAAGTACCACCATCAGATGAGAGAAAAGATCAGGGAAGGGAAGAAAGAAAAGGATTACAAGAAGTGGAGTTACACCTCCGTTTATGTCAAGATGGGAGAGAACTCCATCAAGAATAATTCCTTAGTGATGATTCTTTCCTCAAGATAGACAAATTCAAGAACTTCTTGATATGGAGGAAGTAGCAAGAAGTAGGAGCACAATTGTAGTTGATAGGGGGTGACACTATGCAAAGTGAAGCCTTACAATATCTAAAGGCTTATGATCCTAATAATGAGACAATAACCCTAGAAGAGGCAAGACAATTAGTCAAGTCCAGTGGTATGCTACTTGTGCCTGGGTGGGATTTGACCTCCACTTTCATCATTGATCAAATCTGAAAGAAATCAAATTCTAGCTTTCATTCTGAGATACAAATGGGGGAAATGATCAAAAGATGTGGATATGATCCAAGATCCCAAATTCTATCCATCTGGTCTCTGGCACCAAGGAGACAAAAGCCTTTTTTGGTCAGTGTAGAAGAGAAGATGGATGGGGATAAGATCGTCGGGATAGTCTAGAACACTACTGATTTAGAGATATCCCACATTTTCACCCACTTCACCCATTTAAATCAAGAAAAGATAGATAAACTCTCTGAAAGGTATACAAAATTATTTGATGAGTTTGTTGTTGTGATAAAGGATAGGGAAAGGTGCTTGATTCAAATCAGGTCATACAAG
Source organism: Thuja plicata (assembly GCA_018584345.1). NCBI lineage: Eukaryota > Viridiplantae > Streptophyta > Pinopsida > Cupressales > Cupressaceae > Thuja > Thuja plicata. Next base: position 307,227 of record MU223687.1, on the reverse strand, counting down.
GGCAAGTGGAGGTAATAAAAAAGAAGTTAGAAGAGGCTCCCAAAGCTCTCCCCACTCCACCAAAATAAGTTGTGGATGCTCAAATGGAGACTACATAGGACTTCCCTCAATAAATGGGGAATCCAGGCAAAGATAAGAATAAAGTGGCATTAAATACCTTATTGAACATCTTGCAACACATGATAGATATCCCGAAGGGAAAAGTGGACTTGGTACACAAAGATTATATCAAGTTACCTAGCCTAGAAATAGAGGTGAAAGGTCACATTGCTATTTTGGATCCACACTTTGGTACTTGGTCAAGTAGGGGATCAATTTTTGAAATACTTGAAGTCTTGCAGCCACATAGGATAGATCTCCTAGAAATAGTTTGTCAAGTAGGAGAGATGATTAATCAGATTGGAACAATGTTTTCTTTCTTCAAAGGCAAAGCAAATCAAATACAAGCGAGGGTTAGTATGTTTGGCCCAGAATTCAACAGATTTATTCCTCCATTCAAAGGAGAAGATGATAAGATAAAGTCAGTGGAAGAATGGAGAAATGAGTTTGATACTCTATTGCCTAGTAAAGAGGAATTCTTGACAAAAGATAATGACCTAGACTTGGACCTGGACATATTTAACAAAACCTTGGACAAAGTATTTAAAGAAAAAACAAACTTTTTGAAATTTTTTATAGATTTCAAGGTCATAATTGATGCCAGATGGGAGAGGAAAAAGGTATACCTATAGATCACACAAAGTTTTAATTGGACTTTAGAGGCTGAAGTTACACAGTGGGACAACATTACCAACCCCAAGAAAAAGAAACCAACAACTATTGACTTGGATGTGATGGATGAGGAGTAAAGTGGCACCTGGCACCTGATCAATGAGCACATGGAGGGTAATCATCAGCTAGACTAGTGTAAGTTAGCCTCTATTGGTGGTCAATAGGTTTCACAACAACCTCAAGAGGTTACCTAGAATATCTATGGACAAAGGTATCAACTACCAAAGATTTGGAATCATTTCAAATAAGATACTCAAGTGTTTCTTCTCCACTGACAGAAGATATAACTATATTTTTGTCTTATAGTAACTTTTAGGATTAGCCTAGCCATCTGAAGCTTGTTGCATCCTTTCTCTCTAAGCATTAAAAGATGGCTAGTGCCTTATAAAGTTGTAAGATATTGTAAAGGATGGTGAATTCACAACTGTGAGGCAAATTTCTAATTTTTGTCTATCTTTCAAGCTTTTGTCTCTCTGAATGTATTGAAGCAGAAGTATATTAATAAAATACAATGGAGTTTCCTATTTCACATCTATGATGTATTCTTTTGTTTATATGTATTCTCTTGTATGTTTAATCTATAAGGCATTTTAAATGTACTAGTTATAAGGCAATTGTGCGACTCTTTGTGAGTTTCTTTCAAGGAGGGAGTAAATCTTATGACTAGTTCCATAGGGCTAGATATTAGTGTAAGAATTTGATACATGGGTGTGGGAATGAGAAGGTGGTTTTTAAGGCACTATACTTGAGTTTCATATGTGTTTCCATTAATTAATTTCTATGAATGTATATCTCAATTGACTCTCTACCTAGGATTAGGCACTGGTCAAGGTTTTGATTAGTAGTTATCATCACCAATCTTAAATCTAAATAATCTTTTATATTTCTGTTATTAAGTGTATGCACCCTAAAATGGTCGCCTAGACTTTGGGCCCCATTTATCATTTTATCATTTTATTAAATATCCTGAATCAATGTTTTCTAATATTTTGAATTCAAATCAACTTCCTTGATCAAATTGTAATTAATTCAATTATTTCAATATTTCCTAAGGTTTGATCATTTTTATTTAATTAAAAGATTTAATCTCCCTTTTAATTAAATAAAAT
>MU223687.1:272372-292006 GCA_018584345.1 Thuja plicata | reverse complement strand
ATCATTTTTATTTAATTAAAAGATTTAATCTCCCTTTTAATTAAATAAAATTCCTCTCATTTAATTAAAAGATTTAATCTCCCTTTTAATTAAATAAAATTCATCTTATTTAATTAAAAGATTTAATGTCCCTTTTAATTAAATTTATCTTATTTAATTAAATTAAATTCCTCCCATTTAATTAAAAACAATTCTTCTAATTTATTTAATTATAAAGAAAACCCCTCTTTTAAATAAATAAATAAAAATCCCCACTTAAAGTACTTTATTTGATGAAAAAGGAAATAAATTAAATTAAAATATTTTTTTCTTCACATCTTCCTAAGTGGTGGATTTTTGCCTCTTAATCATAGCCTTTGATTTTTTCCTCTTAATCTCAACCGTTCACTTTCCTTTAAAAAGAGACCTCTCCTTCTCATTTTCATATTAGGTTTTCATAGTATTGTTATGCTACAGGTTTGGAGAGCAATTTTAGAGGAGGATTTGAGCACTTGAGCTTGGATATTGCAACTTCTCTCTTCTTGTCTTCTTATTCCTGCATTCATGGCTACTCATGTAGATTAGTTTCATGTTTATTTTCATAGATTAAACTTGCATTTGTATTTCCTTTCATAGATTAATCATGCATTATTATCATTTAGATTAATTTCTTTTAATGTATTGCAATCATATAGAGTAGATCTCATTTTCATGAATTTGAATCTATCATTTCATGGTGTACTTGCATAGGCACTAACTAGGTCAATCTGAGGGCCTCCATTACACACCTTTGCACTCCATGACTAGAGAGCTATGGATCAATATTTGAGGCCTCATTCTTGAGCAACCTTGGATGGAATGATGCATAGAAGTGTGTCAACATTTTAGCACACATTAAGAACAATCATTTTTATCAATTGTATTGAAGGATACAATTTGTTTTATTGATTCCTTGGAGAGAGAATCATTATGTTAGCCTTCCTGAGTCTAGAACTATAAAAAGAAGAAGGATGAGAATCCTTGTTTTACTATTATTTTCCCTTGCCAAGTTCATGGTCTAGCTTGTCAAGCTCTGCACTAAATTGATCATATTCATTTGCAAGATGTGTTATTAGTTTTGTAGTAAAAGGTAAGAGACAAATCAATGTAACCCTTGATCCACTAATAAAGTTACTGAGAAGTAGTAAACTATGAAAGTTACACATGCCTGAGTCTATGGAGCTCAAAGAAAAAGGAGGATTAATCCTCACCAATTATACTTTTACTTGTATGAATCAAGAGTTGGGAATCTAAGAGTCAAACATAACTTCTCTATTGAGATTCTACAAGAAAAAAGTACTAACGGTACTGAAAGAAGAAAATAAAAAAATGAGAAATGAAGTGAAGATTTTACAACAACATAATGAAGTAATTAAGAGATATGAAGAAATAACTAAGACAATGGATGAATTATTGAGCTATAAAATAATATTGAACAACAATACCAGATTAGGGTATATCAAGCAAGGAGAATCATCAAATCAAGTTTAACAAAGGAATGTATACTCAATCCTGAAGCCTAAGAAGCCCTCTTGTCATTACTGTGGAAAAATAGGCCACATATCAAATGTTTGCAGGAGCAAGCAAAATGTATTCCTAGAAACCATCCTAAATTCAATGGTATTTTCTATAACTGTAACAAACATGGACATCAGGCATATGAATGTAGATCCAATTTGAACAAACCAAAAAAGAAACCATATATGGATAAATACTGGGAAAATTACAACATGCATGGTCATACATCATAAGCATGCAAAAGAAACAAAAAGCAAATATGGAAGCCTAAAGGACAAGAAATGGTAAATCAACCAAGAAGACAAGGAAATTATTATGTATGGGATTTAAAATCTTGGAGTAGTTGTGAAATATGTGGTAAATATGGATATATAGAAGAAAATTTTATGAGACAATGGCAAACTAAGTCTAGGAATTGGTCAAATTCTTGAATGGCATGTTCTCACTATCACAGAGTCATTCACTTAAGCATAGATTATGTAGACCAATTAAACACTTATGGGAATGACAATAAAATTGAGGAAATTATAAGGATTAGAAATAAAATGTGGAGAAAAGCATCAAATGACAATGCAGGACCAAGCATAATAGTTGGTGACATCTCTTCTAATGGATTAGGTGGCTCCACCATCTCTAATTGAGCAATACATGCAAGTATGGAACTATGTTTTGAAATGCTATATCTTACATGAGTTCTTGTATTCATTGCACAAATGCAAAATTAGCATGAATAAAGATGTACTATGGTATTATCTTTTTGATTACTATGATCTAGTTGAGTTGATTAATATGTATCAATTTAGAACTGTTAGTTGGTCAAAATGTGAATAAGACAACCGAGTTACTATAGTCACCGATTACATGGTATACTCACTGAGCTGAAATATTGTTAGTGTTAACTGAGCATAATGTTTGTTCACCAATTGGTTGGTGAAGAGCATTTATTTCACCACCCTAAGTTATTTTATATGTTTTTGGTCATCGTGAACTCATTTGTTCACAATGTGATCATAGAGAAGGATAGAGTAAAGAGAGTTAATCTGCAACAAAACATATTTGAGTATTATTCAAATATAAAAGCACATTTTGAAGCACATAAAGGTTACTCACTATGCATTCTACTCTAACCAATTTATTCATGTATATTTTATAGAAGCCCTAAAATAGATATCATGGCATCTTCATCTCAAACGATGAAAGAAAAACTAGATAATGATAAAAAGGTTGTTTTGGTAAAGAGCTCCACCTACACAGAACCAAACTACAAGATCCATCTATAGGTTGCAACAAAACTAGATGATAAAGGTGTATTTTCATCTATCCTACCTAGGGTTTTGCTAGTGAAAGACTTACGTGCCTAAATACACTTAAAAATAAGTGAAATAAGAGACTTTGAGCTTATGGCCACATACCCATCATTATGCACAGATGGGAATTTGAATAAATATCACAAACAGTTAGAGGTTAAAGGGTTAACCAATGCCCTAAATTTCCCAGAGGTCTTTCACAATGAATGGATCCGCATTGTGCTTAGTAGAGTACATGATGGAAAGCTTTGGCTAGATGAGCCCAAGAAAATAACTACAGTTGTAATTCATGTAGTAACATGATATCCTATATCTGACAAAACCAAATCCCTAAAGCACCTACTGAGAAATGAGTTAGAAAATATAACATTAGCCGAGTGGGATGGTAGAGGTATAAAGATTAACTAGATCATTGATCCTGAACTGAGGTTCATGGCTTATGCCATTGGGTATAAGATATTCCATTCTAGCAGACCGAATAGTGTACTATGCAGAGCTATTGACATAGCTTATATAATTGTCAAGATAGGTCTACAAATTGATCTTTCTGAGCTATTGCAGAGGCAGCTAGAAGAAAATATGAGAACCATTAGATCAGAAAAGTCTTATACATGTAAGTTTGGTTCATTACTAATTTTCATATTCTTCTACTTTCAAAATTTATTTACCTCAATCAGTAAAGTAAAGTGGAAATCACACAAACCAGTTATAGTACAAATTGATGAGATGATTACAATTCTAAGGAAGAACTTTGAACCTGTTATGAATGATTATTTTACTAAGTTCAAAGATAGGATGGAAAATAGATCCAGAATTCCTATACAATTAGTTGAACAATACAAAGATGATATCTATTTTGTAGTAGAAATAGATACAACTTTAATCAAAGTAGTAGATCCAGGGACAACATGGCTACCTCAAATAAATTATAAATCAGATATTGATGTTGTTTTAGAGGCTATTGAGAAACTATTGTATGATCCTATTGACAAATCTCCCATGATATTTGGCACCTATGAAGAAGCAAAGACCCGAATACAAATTACTTTAAAATTTCAACAAATTGGTAGGGAAAAGACCAAGATTGTCAAAACTTTGAAGAGAAAACTTGCAATAACAGATGAAGAATTGGACAAATCTAAAGATGAAACTGAGGTGCAGACCTCAGTCGGTGCAGAAGCTGAATCAAAACATGATACTGAAACCACCGAGTTAGATGAAGAAATAGTTAAGGAACCTAAGGGAAAAAGGAGAAAAAAATTAAAGATTTAATCTCCATCAAAGACTAACTCACAATCGGTGACTAAGGATTCACCACCTTTGAAGAAAGGTGTAGCAAAAATAACAAGACCCTCACCGAAGTTTACATACCAAACAAGGAAGTAGAAGGGTACTACTCAACTGAGACAAAATAGAAGATATGTATAGAAAAAAGATGACAAGGATTATTATGATGACAATCCAGATCAATTCAAGGTTGTATAGAACAAGACATCACTAAATATTGATGAGATTGCAGAGGAAATCGAGACAAATGGACAATTAGAAAATCCATGGACACAAAAATATCCTAATCTGACTACCAAGAACAAGGATAAATTGGAAGAAGCAATCATAGGTATGATGATCAAATTCAAACAAGTTCCAGTTGAATTTTCTACTTCTATTCCATCAAAATTATATGAAATATCATCAAGATGGTCATATGCACTCCAAACTGAGAAATAAATGAGAGAAGAAACTCTCACACTTATTAAATATGATTGAATAGTTGAGGAAATACATGATATAATTAGAAAGTATGTCAAGAAATTTCCAAAGAAGACAAGAACACTGAATATTTTGCAAGGAAATATGAAAGAAGTGGATATTGAGAGCACCAAAATTTGGAACAAACTATTGAATCCACCCGAGGACATCCAAGATATCGAGGAAGTAAATGATGTTTCATCTACTGGACCAAGTACAAAACCCATAACAATTGATGATGCAACAATTGATGATGTATTAGATGGTATTCTTAAACTATTGACTAATTTAGGTCACTCATAAATCATAATAACTGATGTAACTAAAGGTGATCTGGATGATAAGGCCAAGGAAGATGAGTCAGTCAGAGAAACTGAGACTATAGATGAGAAAGACACATCACAGGTCACCTGAGAAGATGTACCTGGTCAGCTACCTATTCTAGTAAAAGCAATTGAAATTGAGACTAAAGCACAATAGAAGCCACCCAAACATCTAAGAGATACAAACTAAGACAAGGGTGAAGATCACAATAAAGAGACCAAGCATAGTGGTGCAACAACACAAGGTGATGCACCTAAAGATACCACTGATGTTGTAAAATAGAAAGGTGATGGTAAGATAGAGACTCCTAACAAGATAGTAGATACATCTACTATAGAAAAATGGTCAACTATCAAGGCACCCCACCAAGTTACCACACCTTGTACCAAGCAATCAAAGCTAAAAACCAAGAAAAAGACTCATTTAACATTAATTCTATCTCCTTCATCGAGTGTTCACAGAAGGAAGAAGAACAAGAACAAGAAAGGAACCAAGGAAAAAGTTACTTTAGATGAAATAATAAAGATTCCTAACTTGGATCCAAGGACACTTGATCCAAAAACATTGAATAAATATGGTGAAATTTGCACCATAAAAGCAGCACAGGACAAGCTAAGATGAGAAACAAAGAGTGCACAAGTGCTAGAAAAAGCAAAAGAGATTTTAATGCAAGTTGTACCAGATATAAAAATTTATGAACGAGCCCCCATACTTGACCAACTTGAACTTCTCACCGAGGTGATTGACAATATTGAAATTGATGCCAAGAAAAAATTGGAAGAAAGAGCAAAAAAGGAGATCCAATATAAAGTTACCAAGAAAATTAGCCAGGCAGTGGTAGTACATAAGGTAACTCTGTCTGAATTTGTAAGTGGTTTAAAAATTGTTATATTTGAAGCCATTATAATTCTACAATAGTTATCCACACTAGATCTCTTCACTACTGATATATGTGAAAAACTCAAGAAAATAGATCAAGATCTTAAGGATAGTGCACAAAGTCTATCAAGCGAGCAACATGCATTACAGATGCATTAGAATAAGGTACTTCAAAACTAGTGGTTGAGACAAGACTTTAAGAGAGAAGAAGATATAATCACAGAACAAGTAACTGAGATTTAGGAAACATTACTATCACATCTATATATGATGCAAAAACATGTGACATTGGAAAAGAATGTCATTTCCACCATGGAATTGTTAGTGATAGAAAGCATATATGATATTCATGCTCAGCTAAATTTAGAGCTACTCACCCTCAAGAATTTATAGGAGGAATGGTAAGAATTATTGGAAACACTCAAGAATGCCCATCTTAATATTTTTGACAACTATAAGTTATACTCCTTTTGTCATTATTTTAAAAAAGGGGAAATATATGTACATATGTATAGTTAAGGGGATACTATAATCAGGATATTCATATACATATACCAAGTATATACAAAGGGGGAGTCACTATGTATAGTATGATGTACAATAATAAGTTTTTGATACTAATGCCAAAGGGGAAGAATGTTACTCCAATTGCACTTTGACATTATCATTAGTTATCAAGGAGACATAATGAACAGTCAGTAACAGAGTCACAACAAGAAAGTTGATATAATCACTGAAGTATAGAGGTGAAATGAGACCACTGATCATGCCCAGAGTTAACCAAGCATAGCGATTACCGAGTAGATAGACTATACCGAGCAATAGACAACACTGAGCTACACAACATAACCGAACACTAGTATAACCAAGATACATAGACAACACTAAGCACCAAGAGACAACAATAACAGAGTGGAACAAAGAGCACCTAAAAGTTTGGTATGGCACATCATACTATATAACAACTTTTTAGTTGACCTAGATAACAGTTTACATGATCGAGGAGGACATTAATTATGGATTTATAACATTAATTGTTTATGTCTCCTATGTGTAGATGATCAAGGTAAATTTTGTACACTGTTGATCTTAGGGTAAGGATGTAATTGTTAAGCCCTAATTAGGTCATATCATTTGATATATAAATGTATAGATGCCAAATTTTGTATTGTATGTTGATCAAGAAATGATCAATTAGCCACCATACTACAGACATCACAGATCAGACAAGGATTTCAAGGATAGAAACTTCATTGCAAAAATGATTTTTTAGAACTAAGGCAAGGCTACTGAGCAGAACAAAGTAGAAGGTATTATCATTCACATTGAGGTGATAAATTTTTGTATGAACTTAATGGATCTATATCAGCAATATTGAGATTGTATATATTTTAGATCAAATTTATGTTACTTTCTAACAATTGTAATAGATCCCTAAATATCTTAGCAGAGTAGACATAACTATCTTATTGTAAATTTCTTAACCGAGTGCACACATAGATTGTGTTGAAAAATCCTCACATGAGGTAGATCTAATCAATCTCATTGTTACTCCTAAAGAGGTAAGATCATAAGAAGTGATCATTCTTTGTAAATCTTTAATAGGCTAACTTTATTTCTGTAGTAGTGAAGTTTTGTGGGTCTCATCCCCACCATAGTTTTTACCTTGTAATAAGGGTTTTCTACGATACCAAAATACTAGGGTCATGAGTAATTAATTTTATGTATGTGTATTGTTTACTTTACATGCATTTAAATTTCAGTAGTGATACTATATGTTTATTGTATGCAATCTACTCAGTCGGTTAATATAGAATAGTGATAACAAAGAATTGATTAAAAGTTTTAACGATACTAATTCACCCCTCCCCTCTCAGTACACACCTCTCCATTATCCCAACACCTTCATTTAAGCATCAATTATTTTTATTTATGGTTCAAATCAATAAAATTTAAATTAACATGCTTCAATAGTTTACCTAGCTTGAATAGAGTTAATCTTGACCGATTGATCCCACAAGGATTTCTCCTTTATTGATAGATCAAGATCAAATTTTCATCGTTCCACTTGGAGCCTTACTATCTTGAGCTTATTTGAAAATATTCTTTTCCATTAAATAATATTACGAAAATAGTTTTTTTTCCACCCTCTTCAGAATTTCTTTAACCATATTTAGTTTGTACACCACCTTATACATAGGGTTACCAACAAAGGGAATATTCCACCAAATTTAAACTAATTTTCTAAAGTTTGGATGACATCTCCATATAATTTCATATCTAAAATGAGAAGGCCCTTTTATGCATACCATCTTCCTAATTTAAGAGAAGGGCATTATGATTAGATACAATTATTCGAAGGGAAACCAAATAAATATTAGGAAAAACGTTGTGATTGATAGAGATGAGAAATCTATCCAATTCAACTTGAATAATATTGTTCCCTTTTCTCTTATTAGACTAGATAAAGAGCACACCTTTCATCTTAATTTCCATCAATGCAATAACTATGATAAATTCAAGTAAATTTTCCATCATAAAAGAAGTCCTACACTCCTTTCATTTATAAGGGAAATAAAGTGGGGTTAAAACCTTCTCCTAGAATCAATAGATCAAGAAATAATTTAAAATAATGCAGGCTAGAAAATTTTGTAAGGAAAATATAAGAGATCTCGCATTAGGAGCATAAAGAATTAGAAGATGCTAATCTTTACTAAATCTTAAATCATGCATCTTAACTATGAGACTATTTCTTAATACATTGATTTTAGTCCCTAAAAACCTAATATCCTTCCATAAGGTGGCCAATCATTTCAAGGCTAATTCAACATTTCAAAAAAATATTTACTAGTAGGCCAAATTCTTTCAATGATATTCTAGAAATTTCCCTCCTTCATTTAACTCTCTTGAATAAGCAATATATCCACTTTTTGTCATGGGAAAGTTTATTTTAATTTTTTTTTAATGGAGCTATTGAAATCCCTAATATTCTATCAAAAAATATTAATTAAAATAGATGAAAAAGATCACCAATAAGTGAGTTGTCAATGTAACGGAACCAGTTGAGGAGATCACTAAAAAAATTTATTTCCTTTTCTTCCTTGGATTTCAAAGGCCATCCAAGGTTTTTTCCTCTGACTTCGGAATCTCTTAGACAAATCCCTATTTTTGGGTTCTATTTATGTAGGTCTACCTATTCTATCCTTTCTAACATCTACTTTTGTTTCTTCTAAATTTTTTCCTACTTGAGTCCATTCTATCAAAGAATCCTCTTCATCTAAAATTTTCTTCTAATTATATTGTTGGAGAGTTGAGGAGAATATCAAAAATGCCAAATTTTCATTTAGGTCTTTGAGAATTTTTTTCCCATTTGATTAACCCTTACTAATAGCCTCTACATGAATGATAAGAGAGATTCATTTCTCTTATTTATATTAAAAAACAACTTCCTAATAAGGGAAAACCATAAAATTTATCCCCTTAGGTTGATCCTCCTTGAGGTCAATAGTATCCTTCTCCTTTACCCCCCATAGGGTAGAGTCTATAATGTAATTCTTTTGCCTTGAATCCTTATCACCTTCAATATCCTCATCACAAATTTTCTTCTTCGAAAATTTGAACATCAATTCTAACTCCTTATCCTTGATATTTTGAAGATAACCCTCATTTTCATTGCATTGACCCTCTTACGACCGATAAAACAATTCTATAAATAATTAATTTTCCTTCAACGAATGGGGCTCAACCTTGTAATTATTAGTTATGGAAATGTTACACTTACACTGATCATTTTTCATTTGTTTCCTTTTAGTTACATGAATCTAGGAAAGACATTAGAGGATAGTTGGTTGTCCTTTACTACCTTAGATGTCAAGTCCACCTAATAAACTACATTCTTATAACCATTATACATTGTTTCCTTTTAATTTATACCAACATTCAAGACATTAGAGGACAATTAATTTTCCTCTACTGCCTTAGATATCAAATCAATCTAATTAGAAATAGTCTTAATGGTATAAACCTTCTTCAAGAGTTGTTTTTTTTCTTTTCATTACTCAAGTGTCCATACTTCTTACATAACTAACAATGGGACATGGTATTTTAATATTGAAAAGGTTGATGCCATGATCCAAACATGGAGTTCAATGTAACATAATTAGGTAGGAGAGTAATAATATGCGCATGGAATTAGATTTTGACAAAGATTATCCTAGACATATTTTGTTTGTCTATGCCTAGTACAAGAAGGTTTTTAAAGGAGTTAGTTATTATTCTAAAAGAAATACATGGTTCCTAAATAGTAGAGGAATATTAGGAAGTGTAACCACCTAGATTTCGTATGCTTTAACCATAGACCCTATTTTCCCTAAGTATGATCATACCTCCAATTATATTTAGACAACTCTTCGATCGGTTGACATAATTCATGCAAATCAGATTTAATCTCCTAAGTCATCTAATCACTAAATTTTATTAATCACCTAAGCCAATAAAATCAAATCAATTTAAATCAAACCATTTCAAATAAATACATGGCTAAGGTAATTAATTTAAAATGAATTAATGAAATCCTAATTATACTTCATCACTTGCAAAATCAATCCCCTAGCTTAATTGATTGAATTTGGCTATAGTCCTAATTAATTATTACAAAGCAATCAAAAGCTTAAATGATTAATTAAATCCCTATTATTGAGTGAATATGTTATTACAATAATTCATTTCATTAATATTCCCCTAAACCCCAACCTAACCTACCTCAACCACCTTGACCATGGGTTCAAACCTATCCCAACCTATTCACCCCATGCTAAGTCTAATCCTTAAGCTAATCTTCTTATAACCCACCTCCTAATGATGTCACATTCTTAAAAATGTGATTAAGGACTCAACCTACTTGAGAAAGTCAACTTTCTCAAGCTTGACTTTAAACCCTCTCTAGGCCTCTTAAGTGCTTGCACTTAATACATGTGACCTCTCCATGCCTCTTAAATGCTTGCATTTAATGCATATTCCTCAAGCCCATGCATCTTCAATGCCTTTGGAATTTATTCCTCTTACACCCCATTAATGATTTTTGCAACTCCATTAATGACCCTTGTCCCCCATCTCTCTCCTCATTTCTTCTATAAATAGAAGGAGTTTTTGAGAACAAATAAGCCTTCATTTTTAGATAGAAAATGCATTGTTATGTTGTTAGGATTTATATAGATTCATGTAACATTTGGTTTTCATATTCATGCATTGTTATAATCCTCATTTCTAGAGCTAATACACATGTTATTTAGATATCTTTCTCATTTTTAATAGAATCTTTCATGCTAGGTTGTATATGCCACTGAAAAAGGCATAATCTAAGGGTTGTTATGTCATTTTTTACACTCTTCCTAGTTAGAAATAAATAAATCAATTTTAGTGAGTTTTCATGCTTTACTAACCCCTTTTCCACTAATGTAATGATCTATTGAAGTGTCATGTCATAGGTAACAGGTGCACTATTTAACACACACATTTATGGCACCCACCATGGGGTATCTTGGCTCATGGGCGCCATAAATGTGTGTGTGAAATAGTGCACCTGTTACCTGTGGCACAACACTTTAATAGATCGTTATGTTAGTGGAAAAGGGGTTAGTAAAGCATGAAAACCCGCTAAAATCAATCAATTGCTTTCTAACTAGGAAGATTCTGAAAAAAAACATAATAGCCCTCAGATTATGCCTTTTTTAGTGACATAAACAACCTAGCATGAAAGATTCTATTAAAAACAACAAAGATATCTAAATAACATGCATTCTAGTTCTAGAAATGAGGATTATAACAATGCATGAATATGAAAACTAAATGTTACATGAATCTATATAAATCTGAACAACATAACAATGCATTTTCAATCTAAAATGAAGGCTTATTTGTGCTCAAAAACTCCTTCTATTTATAGAATAAATGAGGAGAGAGAGGAGGGACAAGGGTCATTAATTGAGTTGCAAAAATAATTAATGGGGTGTAAGAGGAATAAATACCAAAGGCATTGAAGAGGAATGGGCTTGAGGAATATGCATTAAATGCAAGAATTTAAGAGGCATGGAGAGGTCATATGTATTAAGTGCAAGCACTTAAGAGGCATGGAGAGGGTTTAAAGTCAAGCTTGAGAAAGTTGACTTTCTCAAGTGGGTTGAGTCCTTAATCACATTTTTAGGAATGTGACATCATTAGGAGGTGGGTTAGAAGAGGATTAGGATTGAGATTAGACTTAGCATGGGGTGAATAGGTTGGGATGGGTTTGAACCCATGGTCAAGGTGGTTGAGGTAGGTTAGGTTGGGGTTTAGGGGAATATTAATGAAATGAATTATATTAAATATATTCATTCAAAAATAGGAATATAAATTATTTAAGCATTTTATTCTTTTAGATAATTAATTAGGACTATAGCCAATTAATTTATATTAATTTAGGCTAGAAGATAGGATTTTTGCAAATGGTTGGATTTAAATAGGGATTTATTTAATTCCTCTTAAATTAATTACCTTAGCAATGTATTGTTTTGAATTGATTTGATTTGATTGGGTTAGGTGATTAATAAAATTTAGTGATTAGATCACTTAGGAGATTAAATTTGATTTGAATAAATTATGTCAGTCGATTGAAGAGTGGTCTAAACATAAATGGGGGTATGATCACACTTAGGGAAAATAGGGGCTATGCTCAAAGCAGACCAAATCTAGGTGGTTACAGGAAGGTGGATCTAGGTAGTAGCCACTAACTTGAGATCTATAGAGTGATCAAATGTTTGTTTCCATCTATAAAGAGATTAAAAATTTTAAAGCTTTTTACATAGGTCCAAGGACCTCCAATAAGGACCTTAATAAGGTCTTAATAATTAAAAAATCTTGAAAAATAAACAATACATTATCCATAGTGCTAACTTTACCACTTATATTTAGGTATGAAGGAAAGAAAATTACTAATAAAGAAGATTCTTAACTTGACAATGGTTGCATTCATCGACTAATTTGGAACATTCACCTAAATTTCATTCACCTTGAAGGAAGATTCAAAATCCACCAATGAGATCCCATGATCCATATGAGAATATTTTTCACCCAAATGTTTGTCCACAATTATAGCAAGACCTTTCTATAAGAAAAAATATCCTAGATGTAATGATAGGGAAACAGACAGAAGGACATCATATGTCTTAATAGGGCTAGTATAAATGGACTATTGTAAAGAATTATTTGACAGTAAATCTCTCAAGGGCCCCCTAATTTCCATTACGTCACTAGTCTACATATAAATAACACCAGACATAAGATAAAAAACACAAAACCCTAAACTAGGCAACATAGCAATATATACCTCTTGCAACTTGAAGTCATTCAGTACTATAGATTATGAAAAACAAATGTGAAATTATTTAGAGTAAGAAATATATTGGGAAATAGAGAAGATTATAAATGAAAAGGGTTACAAGTCTAATGACACACATATTTTTAATTATACATTTGTACAAGATGTGTTTGTTGGGATTGGATAATACTGAGAGGGGGTGATTCAGTATTATAGCACTTAATTAAATTCCTCAACCATTTAAATATCAACCATAAACTTGCAGTAAAGAAAATAACATAAGCAAATGACACAATACTTATAACACCATATTTTGTTGTTGAGGAAACCCTTTCCAAGGGAAAACCCTGGTGGGGAAGGTACCCACAAGTATGTACTAAAGTATAATGTCCCTATAAGGATACCTAGCCCTATTAGGAGCTAAATATTACATAGCACATTTCCTTGTTAAAGGTTTACAACACCTTGTTAGGGGCCAACTGAGCTTACAACTCTTACAATATAATTCAGGTTACAAAGTGTTCTTAGTCATGAATAAAACAAGAAACACTGGTTCTTAGATATTTCCTTTAATGTTCTTCAGTGATCTCTATCATTCTCTACTCTACTATTCACTCACCAACTTATCCAACTATCCTCTAACATTTTTACCAACAACACAACACTTATCTTTATCAAAAATATCTTTACACACACGCACGCGCACACACACACACACACACACAGATACATACATACATATATATATATATATATATATATCACAACTTTACAAAGTCAGCTCTTAATGTGAATATTACAAATATTACTAAGTCGACCTTCAATACAAAATACATTTCATATAGTAAACACTAAATGCATAATCGGCGCTCTTGCATAGTCAAGGTGGAGGTTATCAACAACCAAAATGCAACTTCAATATCCTGGAGTGCAAGCCATACTCCCTCAATCTTTGCTACTGTCAAACTTGTATGTTTCATTGTTCTGCAGTAGTTTGCCTGACTTCAATTCAGTCTAGCTCACTGTAGACTCTACCAAAGAAAAATTGATCTTAGGTGGATTTCATACATACCCCATACTATCTCCCTCTAAGTTCACTTTCCCTAAATCATCGATCTCGATCTTCGGCATCCAAAACACCTATGTATCTCTACTTCTACACTTAGTTGATTTTTGAATCACCAAAACTCATCTTTTTTTGGAATCGATCTGAAACCAAGATGTGTTGCCATAAATGAAAACCAAAAAGTAAATCACATTTACACAAAATTGATTACTTGTGAACAATCTCTCCCTTTGGCATTGATGTCAATACTTGACCAAAAAAAATGAATAAGTGTTCCAACAAATATGTCTCCTCTATAATCTTCCTTTATTTTTCTTTTCTCTTTTCTTTTCTTTTCCTATATAATTTTTTTTATTATATATACATCTATATTTTTTTTTCTCTTCTCTTCTCCCCCTTTGACAATAATGACAAAGGTGCATATAAAAAAAAGGTTTTAGTTCTTTCTCTCCAGTTTCAAAATATCCTGAAAGGAATCTTCCAAGATCTTCACTTCTGCAGTCCATGTTTTGAACAAAATTTGGCTAATGTGAATTAAGCCATTCAATTCAAATGATGTGGTCTCAGCTTCTTTTAAGTCTGTGGGCATAGATTTATCTAGTGAATCTATCACTTTCTCCAAGTTTGAGAGATGAACCTCAAGTATTGATAACTTAGGAGTGATAAAGCTTTTCAAAACATTGAATCTTGTAAATATTCTCCCTTTCTCATTATCTAATACACTAAGTTTATCAAAAATCCTTGTGAATTCTTTTTCTATCTTTGTTGTGGATTTTGAATATTTTTCCCAACCATCTATAATATTGTTCAGAGTTGCCCTAAATTTGGCAATAATGTCTTCTATATTCTAAACATGCGTTATTGGATTCATGCAATAGCTGAACAATTTTTTCCCATGTCCAATGTAGTTCCTTGCATTTGTCAAGTAGGTTTTCACAATGCCTAAATCCCATGTGATAGATTTGCGGACTGTTGTTAGATTCTTCTCTAAGTATGTCTTCTATGCCTTTTCCTCTGCTATTTTCAATACGTCTTCATAGTGCCCATCAAATTGATCAAGTGTGATTCTCAGATTTTCAATTTCATCTTTATTCTAGAAAACAATAGGTGTTGGAATAAATTTGTTTACAATATCAATTTCTCTTGTGATTAATTTTTCCTTCTTGTCTCCTTTCTGTTATGATCTTTCCTTTTCTTTGTTCAAAGCAATAAATGCAAATTTTACTAATTCTACTTCATCCATGTTGTCAACATTTACATCACTACTTTCCAACAATGAAATGGATGATGTGTTTACCTATTTCTTTTCATCCTCTTTTTGATATGTCTTCTTTTCTTCTTTCTTCTTCTCTTCTTCCCTCTTTGGTTCCTCTTCCTTCTTTTGTTCTACCTCATCTACCACAAAAGTATCCATATTCCCTGGAAAAGGGTCATCTTCATCTTGAGAGGTGTCAAGAGTTATTGCTACACCAAAAACATATAAATCTGGTGGTGAATCTACTTCGCTCTTCTCATTAGATGTCTCTTTTGCCATAGATCTCTCACCCATTCCCAATTGTGTGGGCGAAGTGGTCTTAGGAGGTGATGGCTTGTTATAAGTAGTACTCATTAGTATCTTCTCCAGTGCCTTCTGATTTTCCTAAGTGACTTCATCATATTTCCTCGCCATTATATTCAATAATCTCACCTTGGTCCTTAGTAGATGTTTTAGTTCCTTGTATAATCTATCCCTTTCTTGAACTAATATCACAGGAAGCATGTTATCATTTCTTGGTTTCTGATTGTATCACCTTCAATTTGTGCAACATGTTTTCTTATTTCCAATCTCCCATAAAGGTCTATGGGTATGCTTCCTTCAATTTATAATAGTGTCTTCTTGAAAGTAAGTAAGTTCTCTATCAAAATTTCCTCAATTTCAAGCTTGTCTGCTTCTTCATACCTATAATAGTATTTATGAATTGTGACCAATTTTCCTTTCTCTAATTCTCTCTTCTCTAGCATCTTCAGGTTAGGTTTCCAAATGTGTTTTTTTTGTTTTCTTCTCTTCTCTTTAGGTGATGTATGCATGCTTGATCTTTTAACTCTAGAGGTGATATAATTAGCTTGTGTTGTCTATTGTTGAGGAGGAGGAGGAATTTCTCCCATAATTACCTTAGGAGCGGAAGGGGTAGTAGTACTTCCAATTTTTGGTCCAAGTGACCTTTCTGTCATCTTCTTTTTTACTTGTTTAAGTTCCTCTTTTGGCAATCCAGCTTTAACTACACATTCATGTACAAGATTTTCTATATTTCTCTTCCTCAGACCTCTAGTTTGTTCTTCTCTCACTTTTTCTGACTTTTCCTCATAAGTTCCTCATCTTTCCTCTCCTATATCAATCTCTGATGCAAGGACATGTTCTAGTTGCATAGTAAGTACTTTATAACTTACTTCATAACTCATGGGATAACACCATTTCTTCTTGGGTATGACTGCTTGAAAGCACACACAATTAGTTTGAACCATGAAATAGATTGTATCTTTGTATTTCTCAACAATTTCTTCATGTATTTTGTATCTTGTCTTCATCTATCTTTGTAGTATCTTGATCAAACCAAATAGTTCACCATCAACCCAAGTAGCATTCTATCTTTTGTATCTGTGTGAAATCAATATGACAGTAGGTAATCCAAATTTCCAACCACTAGGATGTAAGCCAGGAAACTTGTTCTCAATATGAATGAACATATGCATTAGTAATGAACCAAATCTGAAGGTTTTCAATGTGTCCTTCTTCACAAGCTTCACATTATCAAGGAATTGTTGTGCCAGAACTTCTCATAGATTATACTGTACATTTTCCTTCACCATTCTCCATTCCATCATGATTACCCCAGGGGATACTGAGTTAGGTCTGCTACTGTAGTAGAACTTGTACCCAAGTATCATTGCAATCAATCTTACATCTTGCTGAAAGATGTCGTTGAGTATCATTTCTCGTCTATCCCATTTAGAATGAATTAGGGTTTCAAATTCTTTCTTCACACGTTTCTCTGTAATAGGGATGACTCTAGTGTTGTCCAATCCAGTGATTTCATGGATTAGGTCACTATAAATCTTCACAGGTTGATCACCAATCTAGATAAACTGGTCATGAACCCTACTTAATAGTATTTTGAACCATTCATCTTCATCAAATTTGCATAAATCCAAAATTTTCATTATTCTCAATTGATTAATTTTTTTGTATTCTTCTCTCATGACTCCATTGTCAATCATATACTCCATCTCAGTTGATATATCATCAATTCCCAGTATGTCATACTTACAATGTATGTAAGCCCTAATATCTTCTAGGTGTAACATGCCATATGGGGTTTGGGAAAATGCTCCCTTTGGATCCTCTTCAGATGATTTGAATGGATGTTTCTTAAAATTATACCTAGGTCTATCTGTAACATCAAAAATAATAGGTGCATCCATGGCTAGATGATGTAAATACCTTTATTCCATTGAATTATGAGTTTATCCTTCAATCGATCATGCACAACCAATGTAGATTAATCTAAACTTCTTTACTCTTTGAATTCCTTATCTCCCTCTTTGTCAAATGGCAAAGAGATAGGTCATTAAGTGGTGCTTTATACAAGTTTAAGTTATGAATTTATCTTTTACTTAAAACTGTCCAGTTGGCTGTTAGATCTTGTGAACAAAATATATGTGTCGGCTGATGTTGTACTCTTAGATGTATACTTCATGATGTCAGCCAAGATTATACCCAAGCTCGCATGATCTCAATCCATGAATTTTGGGGCAGGATATATTCTGATTTTTGTATCCAATGCTCCCCCTAAGGCCATGATCGGCCAATTAGGTCGATTATGTCTTGCTACCATCAGGCGAAGATCCAGTAGCCTCTACTGACTCTCCTTGAACTGATGTCTCACTAGTTTATTTAATCATCCATATCTTACCACTACTTCTATCTTATGCCTTCTTAAAATAGCTTTCAAAATCACTCTTCAAATCTGCAACACTCTTACCAATATCACTTCCATTCTTCTATGAATTCATAGGAGGTGGTACTCTTTTGTTGTCTGATCCATTATACCTACAAAATTTCACTATATGTCCTAGATTATTGCATTTGTAACATATAGGAGGTCTTCTTTCCTAATTGACTCGCAGCTTACAGTATTTTGCAATGTGTCCAATGTTATTACATTTGTAGCATGTAGGTTTCACTGTAGATTCTCTTCCATTGTCTTGTCTATATCTTGATTGATTAGGTTTTCTGCATTCTATTTTCTTGTGCCCATATCCACTATAGTTAAAACAATATCTATAAAATTTTCTAAAAGGGGCATTACCTCTGTAGTCTCTCTTCATGTGTCCAAATCTGTTGTAGCCAAAGCATCTACCTCTGAAGGGTCTGATTTTTTCTTTAGGTTCTTCAAAGGAAGGTTTCTTAGCATCAATATTATCATTTGATTTCTCTTCCTAATTCTTTGAAAATTCAGCTTCATTGAAGCCAATACTCATCATATCACCTTTAGGTTTATTTTTTTCTCTCTATTCATTAATCAAATCACTGCTGGTGTGAAGTTTCTCAACATGTTTCTTTGATTCAACAAGTTCACCTTTTATAATATGATTGTATTTCTCCATTTCTAGATATTTATTCTTGTAGTTGTCAGCCTCATTCTTCATTTGATCTAATGCACTGTTTAAATATTCTTCAACTTTCTTCTTTTCATCCTTTTGTACTTGTATTTCTTTAGCCATAGTCTCATTTTGATGTTTCAAAGTTTCAATCTCTTCTTTTAGTTGCTTCACCTGATCTAAACTGTCTTCATCTAAATCCTCTTTTATCTGAACCACACTATCTTGTCTTTGATTTTTGTAAAGCTCAAGTTGATCTTTGAGTTTATTTATGAATTTCTCAGCTCTTCACATGTTGAATCTTAACTCTTCATTCTCTGCTTTTGCTTTGTCAACATCTTCAAGTGCAGCACCAAAGTTTTCTTGCAAACTGTCCAAATCCATTCTAATCTCCCTCAAGCTATTAGACTTTCTCTCCAAGGAAAAGAAGCTCTAATACCAATTGTTGGGATTGGATAATACTGAGAGGGGGGGTGAATCAGTATTATAGCACTTAATTAAATTCTTCAACCATTTAAATATCAACCATAAACTTCCAGTAAATAAAAGAACATAAGAAAATGACACAATACTCATAACACCATATTTTGTTTTTGAGGAAACCCTGGCCAAGGGAAAACCCCGATGGGGATGGTAACCACAAGCATGTACTAAAGTATAATGTCCCTAAAAGGAGACCTAGCCCTATTAGGAGCTGAATATTACATAGCACATTTCCTTGTTAAACGAATAACAACCTTGTTAAAGGTTCACAACACCCTATTAGGGGCCAACTGAGCTT
>MU223687.1:249301-263235 GCA_018584345.1 Thuja plicata | reverse complement strand
ACTGAAGTGATGGACAATTCATCATCATTGTTGTAAAGCTTGACACCCATAATAGACTTAGACTCATGGGGAGTAAATAAGTAAGTGGGAGTATATAATCTGAAGAAGTCATGAAAAATAGATCAGAAATTGCAGAAGAGAAGTATATGAAGAAGAGGCTCAGTGAATTGGTTAGCAACTTTACACTTGATCTTAGTTCACTCAAAGTTGGTCAAGCATGATTGAAAGAGTTTGCAGAAAAAGTTAGAAAGATTATTGCTGACTGTATGAATTAGGCAAGTTAAGTGCCCATCATTACAAAGAAGATAAGGAAATCTGTGGAAGATCCCTCCACCGATATCAATATGTGTATGTCAGGGGCAGATTGATAAGATTGAGAAGGCAGAGAAGATAATATCAAAGGGTGAGTAAAGTATTGTATAGAATATGCAGTTTATCATATGATCAAGGTCCTAGCATAGACTTGGAGAAGATGGAGAAGCTACAATATGCATTATGAGCCCATCTACAAATTGTTAATTCACTAATTGCATTTTGGGAGAAAGAGATCCAGAAGTTGCAGATTGCATATCCAAATATGAATGTTGAGTAAGTACATAGAAGTGTTTTTGAGCACCTTTGTCATTAATGTTAAAGGGGGAGTAGAGTATGAAGAATATGGAGTCTGGTATATGATAAGAGGGAGATATAAGATAGAGAGTTTTTGTATAAGAGTACAGATAGTAACTTCACCATATTCCTTTGTTTCCATTAATGACAAAGGGGGAGATTGTTGGAAAGTTCACTATACTGAAGTATATGACTCTATTTAGTGTTTTCATTATGGCAACAAAGTCATATGAATTTTTGGAGTTAGCACACATTATCAGAAGATTAGAAATTGGCTAAGTACAGAAAATAGGATATAGTTTTGATTAGCGTGAATTTATTTGTTATCCAAAAGATATGTTCCTTTGAAGATAATCTTATGAGTATGTTTACATGCTAATTATAAGAGAGAATGATCAGATCTACAAGTGTGAAGAAGATATAGCCAATTGAAGAGGTACATCCAATGAATGCCAGAACATGACAGAGATCATGGAAAGAGCCGATAGAGATTATTTTGGCGTGGAAGTTGCCCTCATCCTCAAGAATTGCACCTTTTTATTAGTAATTTTTAGTGACCTAAAAAACTATGGTTAAAAGCAAATGACTTGATTCATCCGGGATAATTACTTAGAGCTATTTTGGTGAAGCGGGCTGTGTGAAAAGACGTGTCTATTCGGTTTGAGTAAATCAGTTATAATTTATGTTAAGATAACTTAATGAAGGGTTGTGTGGTTATGTAAGTGATCAAGATACATGGTAAAATGTTTCCTAAAGCCGACATGTTCATGTCCTTTGAGGAAGTACTTATAGAAGGTCATTTGTGATGGGAAAATTTGCGGAAGCCAGAGATAAGAAAAGCAGAGGAGAGTCTAAAAGAAGCAAAGATATATCTATCATATGTTGATGATATAGATATTGAAGTAGAATCTTTCAGATTGAAGATAAGATTTTTTTAGTGCTTTATAATAGGTTAAAGCATCAGCGCACAAAAGGAACTGATCAGACAAGCAGTGCCACAGCAACAGTTCACCTTGTAGATACAGTGTGTATCGAAGATCCAGAAGGTTGTAGCCTTCACCACTTGAGAAGTGTGCTCTTGGATAGTGATTCCACCACCCCTAATAGGGTTATTGTAAAAGACTCCTAACAAGGTCTGACCCTTAACAAGGTCACTCTACTTCATGTATTGTAAAGAGAACTCCTAACAGGGTTAAGGATCTTCTAACAAGGATCATAAGACACTAGTATAGAATATTTGTGGGTACTAATTCCCACTGGGGTTTTCACCTACATTGGGTTTCCCCATAATCATATACGGTGTTATGTGTTGTGTATATTTATCTTACTTGCATTGATATTCAAGTTAAGTACATAAGCATTAAGTAAAGATTCAGATAATAAGAAAAAGTATTAATTGATAGATCACTGATTCACCCCCCCTTCTCAATGATCCTATTCCTAACACTTACATATATATATTTATCCAAAAAATAACTCTATAAGTTGGCTTGCAATAAACAAAATTATATTTAACAATATATGCAAAGTCAGCTTTAAACTGTCACTCGGGTCCAAAAGACTACTTAGGTAAAAATCTGTCACTCGAGTGATGCTGAATACTCAGGTGATGTTGAACACTCAGGCAATGTTGAACACTCAGGAAACACTATATACTAAGGAAACACTCAATAATTGGGCAACATTAAATGACTAAGTGTTTTGACACTAATTGATATTGTCTTTCCATAAGGTCTACAATCTCCCCCTTTGGCATTAGTGACAAAAACACTTATCATTGAATTCTGTATCTTATATGTCAAAACTCCCCCTTTCTGTTTGCTCGAGTTTTGACACTGCCTTTGTTTCTTGGGTCCAACTGAATCTATTTTTGTGTTTTTAAAATGTTTATATATTCATTGTACATATTACAATATAATGATATTTCCCCCTTGTTTTTGACAGGAATGCCAAAAAGTGATATCTACAATGTTATCCTAAAGTAGGATAGGAAATCACTATGTACCTTCAAAATTTGAGACAGATTCTTGTCCCAATCCTCTTGTATAACCTTCATGATGTGCAATTCAACTTGTAGCTCTACAGAAAACTCTATCATTAGCTTGGAAACTAAGAAGTTGTTGTCATGAATGAGTGTCTTAGCATGTGTTATGTGTTTCTGCATTCCATCTATATGTGGTAGAAGTTGGCTCTAGATTGTTGTAAGAGATTCTCTAGTCCTTGCTTCTTCTCTAAAAACTTCAGCTTGTAGATCAGTAAGATACTTTATTTTCATGAAGTGAGAAGAACTAGTGCTCGGGTCAAGTGCTAACTTCCTTGCACTTTCCTTCATGTCTGCATCGATCTTTACTAACTTGTTCTTGATTTCCATAGTAAAGTTAGAGGACTCACTCAACTTTACAAATAGTGCTGCCACATTTTTCAGAGTGGTTTCTAGAGTGATGATGATCTTTGTAAGTTGTACTTGGTCAATTGCAATCTTCTTTGCAATTTTCTCTAGAACCTTGTTCTCAAATTTCTTCTCTGCCTTCTCAAGTAACTTCTCCTGACCATTCATATCTATGTTGAAATTTTGGACAATGTCAATAAGTTGGTCCATTATTGAGTCACTCTCATTGACTTCAATCTACAATGCATCTACAAATATGCCTTTGACATCTTTTACTACTTTATTCCTTTGTCTTTCCTTTTAGAGCTTTTTATATGTGGCTATTTTCTTCCATAGTTCTCCCAAAATATCCATTTTCTCTACAGATAGGCTGGATAGATCCCAATTAGGAATCACAATTTCTTTCTCTAGATCTATCTCATCAATAATTACTTATGTTATCTTAGGACTTAGTGAAAGAACAATTTCCTTACCTTTACCTACCTCAGCCTTTGCTTCAATATTCAATCCAATTAGGTCATTGACCTTTACAGTACCAATTGTTGGATCAATATTTACTGATGAATCAATATTAGTAGTAGAAATGTCTACCTTGTATTTTTGTGAATCAGGTGCGCATGAATCAGTAATAAGAGGAGCTTGTTGCTTGATCTTTGTCTATTTAGATGTAGATTCTATAACCTTTTCTTTTCTTGTAGGTACAATATTGTGTATAGGAGATTGGGGTATTGATGCCATTACCTCAACTACAATTTTCTCTACATTGGACTCTTCAATAGTCTATACCTCGAGTAGTGTATTATCATTTCCTTGTGCTGGAGGGTCTATACTTGGTACTTATTCCTTCACATTGCCTTCTATTATCTCAAATATTAATTTCCACACAAATGTGGGACGCTGAGCTACATATTCTATGTTCTTGTTCAATATTTATAATGCCCTGAATTTGGGGTTGTGATTATTCTCATATTTTCTCAATGACTCTTTTACTTCTTTGCCTTTCATTGCAGGCATGACCTGCTTCAATGTCTATTCCCTAATATCTTTTTCAATTTTTAATGCATTCTTCTAGGGAATAGATAATACCTTAAATAGGTCTTCATTCATATAACTCTTCAACTCGGAAGGGTCGTATTTCCACTTTGCCATCTTCTCCACCACTTCTTGTTCAATCTTCACCACTGCTTGTTCAATCTTCTTCTTCTCTTCTTCATGGCTCTTCCTTCTTTAAGGTCTTTAATCTTTTATGCGGATATGGACTGAATTGTTTATCTAAAACTGATGTAGAACATATTGTATTGCACAGTTCTAGTTATATCCTTACTTTCCTATTTTTTAATGATAGATCCACCCATCTCACTATTTAGGGTGTCATTAGATCCTTCATTTATTTGATCTAAGTTATCTGAGGCTTTCCTTACCCATTTCTTTCTCATTTGAGTTCTTATTTAAGAGACTTTATCTTTTCCATTCTCAAAACTAGTATCAACTTTTTCTCTGTTCATAATGTTCTTTCTTAGATGGCCGAGTTGTTTGCACACATAACATCTCTTAGAAGGATCTATTTTTCTAAAGTGAGTCTTCATACAATTTGTACCAATGTGTCCATATTCACCACAGTGACAACATATGTACCAAGTGTTGTAATCCCAACCAAAAATTACCTTGGTTAATTGTTCAATAGAATTCCATTTCTTAATTCTACACTTGGAAGATCTATGACCTTGTTTGTTGCATTTGTAGCATTTCCCTTCAAACTTAGGTTTCTCTTTGTATTCACTTTCTCTATGTCCATGTTTGTTTCAAATGTAGCATTTACCATTAAATTTTGAGTTTCCATTGCTCCAACTTGTGAAAGGGAGAGCTACATTTTCACCCTAGGGGTATAAATGAGGTTTCACTTGTCATTTTTACATTTACCACGAACAAATTACCTTCAGCAAATTAAGAGCAATTAAGTGTAATTTGTGAAGATTATTAGTGAGCTAAGTGAGTTTGCTTCAAGCATTTAATGGTGCAGTTACATTTTGACCTCGTGCATGCTTCTGGTTACCCTGCAAGGTTTTTGGTTTTTGTGGTTCGTGAAGTTACTAGTTTGTAGAGCACTTCTCATGATCTTTCTCCCGCATTTCTTGGTTTCAACGTAGGACCTTCCAATTCTTTCTATTTCTTTTTGTTTGCTTCATTCTTTCTTTTCTAGTTTTCTCTTTTTTCTTTGTTTTCTTTTTTTTTGTCTTCTTCATCGTCGCCTCCCATTGGTGTGATGGCTTCACAGGAAGGTTGTCTGCCTTCCGTGAACTGTATTTTCATGTACATTTTGTAGATAATGTAATTTTCTATGCAAATCATTGTAAATATTGTATCTTAGTGTAAATCCCTATAAATATTGTTTGTAGTTTTGAATTCTTGTTAGTTGTTAGTAGTCTATAGGTTAGCGAGTTGCTTCCTATAAATTCACCGTCCTTCAGCTTCCTATGTAAATTTGGTTAGTTATTGTCTCTCTATACATTGGTTTGTATATTCTATTTTGTCCAACCTGCCCTATGGTGAGCTCACTATGACCTGTTGCATTGTAGACCCCAAATTTGAGCTTACCCACTTGGTTTCCACCTGGTTCAAACTCAGCACCTCACCTATTTGAGTCATGGCCATTTTCTCTATCCTGTCACTTTGGCATTGATGGCGGGATTAATTCACCCACACACAAGCTTTTAAAACTACTCCAAGTGGTATTCATTTCATTCATGTTAAGACATATATCAACATTAAGTGCCATTACTCCATTTATTGCAAGACCATGTGACAACCCACGTCAGCCCAGTACATCTCACTGCCTAGTCACTTCAATAATGACAAGTTTTTCTAGACTCTAGGTTCCACGCAATCCCATGACCATCACATTATTTCATAGACCAAAATCCTCGAAACCCCTGGGTGTTAATTAAATCCAAAGTGTGTTATTATTTATTACATATTCAGGATTTGATGTAAACTAACGTCTTTTTGAACAAGTGCAAAATTGTGATGAAATCTCTGGAACCCAGAACTTATTTAATAACTTGTATTCCAGAACTTCCAACAACTTAAACAAGAGTAGCCACCAAGTCAAAGGCTGAGAGGGAACTGGAAAAAATCTCACTCACATACAAATATCCAAAGGATGATGCCCTCATTGGATCCAAGGTGGATTATATGTTGCAGCTAATCACCAACACCGAGGTTAGACCATATTTTTAGATTACAAGGTATAATCAAAACAATGTTCACCCAACCTTCTGCTGGAGATAATATGGAAAAGAATGTGGAAGCCTCTAGTATCATCAAAGATGCCTACTTTCCTTACTCTATGCAGAGCCCAGAGTTGATCCTAACTCTAGCCAAGCATTACAACACCACCATCCGAGACATGATACTTACTGCTACCCTTCCAATGGGCTATCCAATGCCCTTAGTATCTTTGGACAATATTACATTTTCTTCCAGGATGAGAATCCCCTAGTTCTCCAATTCTACTATCATCTCTCACGTCACCTCACTCCAGGAGTTTGACAAAGTCCCATAGGTCACCTGGCAACACCTCAATAGCCACTAGCTAAAGACACCAAGGAAAGACTCTAAGAAGATGAATTTGGAGATCCCCTAAGCAGACTTCAAAGAGAGCATCCAAGTGGGAATTATCTTCTTATGTCAGGTCTTCAGGTCTCATCATGGATGTATTACTTCTTATATGGCATATGCACCAATGGGAAGAATTTTGACTGGGCAACAATTGTTGCCAATCATGTAGACTTCTAGTTGAACAATGTCGGCTAGAATTTGAAGTTCTACCTGACTCCGTATGTGTTATGGGCATTGACACAACAAAGATCCAGAATTTTGGGTTTAGTTACAGTGGGAATCCTTGGGACAAGGCCTGACCAAAATGCTCCATGGGACCATTTCCCCCTGATCCAATGGGAAGCCAACTTCCCCTATTTTTTTAGAGTAAAAGACACCTTTGTTTATTTCAACATTTTGATCCCATCCCGGGATGCGGGTTACCAGCTTTCAAAGGAGGTTATGGCCTTGGTAAGTACATATGAAAATTATTTTATTCAATTTCATCAAGATTCTTATATTTGGGTGACCGAGTTCTCCGATAAGCCCTACCTACTCCCCAAGCATTGCACGGATAGGATTATTATTTTAGAGTATTGTAGGAAAATATTAGAGCTGTACGCATTTTATGGAGTGAAGAAGGTTACCTCCATCCTATTCTTGATCACTTGCAGGAACTATTCTTGTAGCCTTGAAGTGGCCAAAGAGCCTGATAATGAGTTGAAGAGTCTGGGACTAGCCAAGTTACACTTGGCAATAAATTTTTTTGACCCACTCAGCAAGATAAGCACAACACTGCATCGGGCATCCACACTGCACAAGCCTCACATGGAGGATTTTTGGTAAGATTTCCAAGATGATTTCAATGTCCGAGAGTAGAGGTACTCAAGGATGACAAAAGGGATGATGAAGAGCCTCGGCCTTTAGACCTTTGTAAAAGATTTTTTGGACAACGGGCCTTTGGAGGACCCATCTTACAAACTATAGGGGATCAATAAGATGGATCTCCCTCTGGTGGATTGGGACACCCAAGAGACCTTAACAATTGAGGATGTCACCCAGGGCATCATTCAACACAACCACAAGTATTTTGCATAAGTGTACAAGAAAAAGTGTCCGCCGAGTCCAATTTTGCAGGGGTCTTCTTCGGCCTCCAGAGTGGTCAAGCCAAGCAGAGACAAGGGAAAAGAAAAAGAATGTACCCCAACCTAGGTTACACCCCTGGATTCACTCCCTATTTTAGAACAAATACAAACTCAACTTGAGGCATCCCTCCAGCCGAATGAAACATTGAGGGCCCTGTTTCCTCTCAGCCTTCCAGTTACTTTGGTGGGATCTGCCCTCCCTTCAGACTCACAATCACTTGCAACACTAATGAGCCAGGTGGTGAACATGGAAGATAAGAATGCATCTATCATGGACGTCGGAGTCCTGCTGTAGACCAGAAGAAAGAAGCCAAGGGTGGATAACCCTCCACCCAATGCAGATATAAGTCCTTGGCAATCAGGAAATATTCCTATGGAGGTTATCCTATCCAGCCCTAAGGAAGAAGATCGGTTAGAGGCTTCCCCTCCCCATGATGATTTTGATGACATCTTCCAGACCGAAGATCTAGTAAATCTACATGAAGATGTTGAGTAGGCAGAAGAAGAGATCATGGTGTAGGAGGCAGAGAATATCCTCGGGGAGGGAGAAAGGAAAGAAAAATAAATTGCCTTGAAGGAAGAAGCCCAGGAGAAACGGTAGGAATAGGAGTCAGAACAAGTATTGGTGAATATATCAAGTACTAAAGAAACATCGGTCCTGGGGACCAAGACAGAGGGAAGGAAGGCACAAGATGAGAAGCTGACAATGGCTGGGGAAATCAGACCTTTGGGAGAAACCATAGCCCTAGTTGTCACGCTCTAGATGCCTCAAGTTAATCTAGGTGATCAACTACCCCAAAATTTGATATTTGGCTAGGTGGTCTTTGCAACCTAACATCCAGATCTAGGCCAAACACATTTGGCCCCTCCTAAAAATGTGCCCTTTGAGGAGAATGGCTCAGCGGATAATGCTGAAGAAGACCAACAACAACAAGATGCAGGGAAAACCCCAGAGATATGGATACCAATGTTATGGGTGTCAATAGAGATGGGGTCCCCAACACTATAGATGAGAACGCAACTAAGGCAGGAGACATAGGGAATCCTAGGGAGCAAGAAAAGGAGTCCATAGAGACCATAGATGCCAAAGAAAAGCAACCAAATCCCAAGGAAACCCCTAATACTCAAGACCTAGCCACAAAACCATCCCCGCCACCACAATTTTTGGTAGAGACGAGGAAAAGGAAGGCCCCAATAGCAGGGAGAGTTCCCCTCCCCTTGGTTAAAATGATGGCCCAAAATCAAGAGGCTCAGAAGCCTAAGAAGGCCTGGGTCATCCATACCCTCTGGACCAGTTCGGGAGGAAGCACCATTGCAGTAATAGCAATGCCTCCCCAAGATGCAGAGGAAACAGTCATAAGGGCTGAAGAATACATATTTATAGAAGTTCCTCTGGGGATGAGAGATAAACAAGGGGAATTGAACCTGTTGAAAGAAGCTACCCAGGTAGTTGAGGTCTGTTATGACCAATTGGCACAAAAGATGAAGGAGGAAAAATAAAAGAATGCAAATCACCTCGACCTTCTTGCATAATTAACATAGCCATTAGCCATGATCCATACGGAAGCCTCCACCTTCGGAACACCACTCCCACAGGGTGATATTGATACTTTGAGAGCCATGAAGAAGAAGGCACATGGTATGGATGGGTGGATCACTGAGAAAATCACAGCCGTAAGGCAGTTCCTAGCAGGAAAACTCTTGAACCTCTATCAGGCCAATAACATTTTGAGCCAAGTAAATGGCATCATCTCCCTATGGGAGAAAGAAATGGAGAAGTATGAGGAATGGAGGTCTAAATTAGAAGAAATAATGAACTTTGGGGAGGAATTCATCATAGAAATAGGAATTTTGGGAGACAAACCCTTTGGGTTCCTCTAGGCCCAACACTCTAGACTTGGCCTCAAAATTGAGGTGAGCAAGCAACTCATAGTGGTCCTAAAGAATAGATTCCTGGAAGTCTAGAATTATTTAAATTCATATACAACATTTGTGATAAGGGTTTCGGAAGTTGATCCCTTCACTACTAGGACTTGTACTCTAGAATATTTTGTACTAAGTAAATTTGATGAACTGATGGAGTCCTGGTACCAGTCCACCAAAGATTTTGATGGAGTAAAAATGTTACGGCTAATCAAGATGATGCTATGGGAAAATGACGCAATGAAGGTGACTGCAAAATTTAAGGAAGGGGCTGGAAATGTTGATGAACAATTTGGGGTTGTCAACAACCATTGCGACTGCATCAAAGACATAGATGAGGAAGGAATCAACCAGATTTTGGAGGCCTTCAAACAAAACAAGGAATAGTAAAGTTCTCCAGTCTCCAGAGATTTTCATGAGTAGGGTACAATTTTGTAAATTCATTATTCTTTGAGTGTAAGCTCCCAAACTCCAGAATTTCAGGTCTGAAGTTTTGTATTCATTCACAGTGATCTATATCCAGGTTCCCTAGAGCCGACCAATCACTGTTAAGAATTTAATAAGGGTTAGAAGGTTGGTGATCTAGATAAGGCATGTCAGGCGGAAGATTTGGTTCTAACAGATGATTCTCCTGAGTCGTCACTCCTGGATTAACTACCTAGAGCACCTTGAAGACAAGGAGCCACAATTTTCATTTATGAGGCATGTATCCTCAGTTACTAGGATTATCAGATTTCTTCTATATGTACCTCGACACTCTTCTTTATGCCAATTCTTCTAGATTTCTCCTCTTATGTTGTTATTTTGTCTTTTCAAACCTCTAAACATTTCGAGGTGACTGTAAGTGGTGTAGGTAGTACCAGCTATAGATAATGTATTATATCTGGCAAGTGTACAGTTAGATTAGGTTAGTTTTTGGGTCAAACTTTGTGTATAAATAAGAAGTCTGAAGCCATAACGAGGGTCGAAAAAGTTGATGATTTTGCAGTCCAACAAATAATAGAAGCATAGCATCTTAACTTTCAATTGTTTTCAGGAGCTCAATACTCAATTGTTCTTAGTAGCTTAGAATGTTCCCTTGGAGCCATGAATGTATTTTCTAGTGATGCTAGAACCATTTGAGTTAATGAAAGAAAGAAGGACATCTTATGGCCATGTGTATTGTTGTTCTGATCTCTGAAGTTGGAAAACATCTTTTGTGCAGTATGTTATCTTATGTCCTTTGCTCCTATGTTCTATTTTAGATTAATGATCTTATCTCCCCTTGTTACTAAATGCATGTGAATCATTGGTTCTTTATGTAGTTGGTATTTAGTGTAGTTTTCTTACATTGGAGCTTAGTTTTTATGTTTGAATACTTAATGCATAACTACAGGTAGAAACATATATCTAACCTTGATCAATCTTTTGCAATTTATTTACTAAGTCCAAATGCTTGCAGGAACCCCATTCCCTTTTGAAATCTCTGAGAAGATGAGTAAAAGTTGGCTATCCCCTCACACAATAATCACCTACCCAACATAGCTCCCCCGTAGCATTGAGACCTGACTACTAGGTGCTTGGAGGCTAGGAGAATTCATTCTCTGGTAAACCTCTTTAGGTGGAGTTGGTCGGTACCCCAGTACCCAGTGACAACTTACCTCTGTTGGCAGAGCTGGTCACAAATTCCTATCAATAGAAACTTGTGCTAGAAGGAGGGAATGAGCTCATCTCCCTTAGAAGATTTTGATTTCACACCACCTGAGGGCTCCCCAAGAAGTAGGTTTAGGAATCAAAATTTCTACAGAATAGGGTTGTCTTCATCCCTACATTTTGAAAGAATCCTTCAATCAACCCTAGATCCCAAAGAGTTTGTAGAACTCAGACATCGTGTCTAAAAGAGTAAGACCCAACAAATGAGGTAGTCAACAAACTTTATCTTGGGATTCGCTATGCACAAGAATACCCAAATCCCCTAGATAATCCTAGGGACTCACGTTCAACCCAGCCAATACCAAACAGTCCCCATGGCTACTTACTTTGGTAATATAGGGTCCCCAATGGGACAATTCCCTGATGCCACCAACGATCTTCCTCCATAATTAGAGAAGATCTTCCCCAAATATGAGCATCTAGGCCTATGAACTGTAGAAGAACACCTCCAGGCCTATAAGGATGCCATGAATCGACACCGGATACAACACCAAGACATTATGACCTAGATGTTCCATCTGTCTTTAGGAAAGAATGAGTTAACTTGGTAACTAAAATTTCCCGCCAACTCCATCAATAGTTGGTAGGATATGGAAGATGCCTTCCTCCCACCATTCTATGTTTGCATAGACCCAATGTGGTCCCACAGCAAGTTTATCTTCACCAGAAAGGAACTGAATGAGCCTCTCGCTACATTCAACCATCAGTTCTAACGTGCCTTGAAGTGGTGCATGAGCCCTTTCATTCCATGCACTGAAGTAACCATCAAGACATATCAGAATGCCACGGACCCCATTGTTGCTACTCTCCTCTCGATAACTATCATCACTAATGACTAGGATACTCTGGTTAAAGTTTACAACTTAGCCCTGGAGTTGTCCCGCGGTTTGAGAAAATATCTCAGTGGGATTGGAAAAATCCTACCATTTAATATGATACCCGATGGAACTCCTTATTCTAGGGGATATAAACAATCTGGAAATGGGTTCCCCAACAATGGCTATGGGCCCACCGCCAATAGATCAGTAGGCCCACTACATTTACCCATCTCAAGCCCAGACAATACCGGGTCTGGAATATATTCCCTAGAACAAGCCATAGAAAATGAAACAACCTTTTCCACAACCCTCTGGAGTACATTTCTTCCATTAACCTCTA
Organism: Thuja plicata; assembly: GCA_018584345.1. Lineage (NCBI taxonomy): Eukaryota > Viridiplantae > Streptophyta > Pinopsida > Cupressales > Cupressaceae > Thuja > Thuja plicata. Next base: position 250,722 of record MU223687.1, on the reverse strand, counting down.
GCTAGAGGATTTTTGTCCTTGACTTCAGGAGCTACTGCCTCTTTTCCTGGGAACCCAACACAACAACCTTCACACTGTGACACAACTACCCATCTGTCCACCGAGGTTGAATTCCTCTGGTGATTGGTGTCCTCCCTGATGACGAACATGTTGGAAATTTAACTATAATGAATTATATGACTATATTTAGTTTTTTCATTATGGAAACAAATTCATATGAAGTTTTGGAGTTAGCACACATTATCAAAAGATCAGAAATTGGCTAAGTATAGAAAACAGGACAGAGCAAGGAACAAACTGTTATAGTTTTGATTAGCGTGTGTTCATTTGTTATCCAAATGAAATGTGCCTTTGAAGATAATATTATGAGTATTTTTACATGCTAATTATAAGAGAGAATTATCAGATCTACAAGTATGAAGAAGATACAGCCAGTTGAAGAGGTACAACCAGGGAATGCCAGAACAAGACAAAGATCATGGAAAGAGCCGATAGAGATTGTTTTGGCGTAGAAGTTTCACTTATCCTCAGGAATTGTGCCTTTGGATTAGTTATTTTTTGTGCCCTAAAAATATATGGTTAAAAGCACATGACTTGATTCATCTGAGATAATTAGTTGGAGCAAATTTGGTGGAGTGGACTGTGTGAAAAGACGTGTCTATTCGGTTTGAGTAAAGTAGTTATAATTAATGTTAAGCTGACTTAATGAAGGGTTGCATGGTTATGTAAGTGATCAAGATAGATGGTAAAAGGTTTCCTAAATCTTACATGTTCATTTCCTTTGAGGGATTACTTATAGAAGGTTATTTGTGATGGGAAAAGTTGTGAAAGCCAGAGATAAGAAAGCAGAGCAGAGTGCTAAAGAATAAAAGATATATCTGTCATATGTTGATGATATATATATTGAAGTAGAATCTTTAAGAGTGAAGACAAGATTTTTATAGCGATTAAAAAGAGGTTAAAGCATTAGCGCACAAAAGGAACTGATCAGACAAGCAGTGTAACAGCAGCAGTTCACCTTGCAGATACAGTGTGTATCGAAGATCCAGAAGGTTGTAGCCTTCACCATTTGAGAAGTGAGCTCTTGGACAATGAGTGCACCACCCCTAATAGGGTTATTTTAAAAGACTCCTAACAGGTTCTGACCCTTAATAAGGTCACTATACTTCATGTATTTTAAAGACAACTCCTAACAGGGTTAAGGATCTTCTAACAAGGATCATAAGACACTAGTGCAAAATATTTGTGGGTACTAATTCTTACCGGGGTTTTCACCTACATTGGGTTTCCCTGTAATAATATATGGTGTTATGTGTTGTGTATATTTATCTTACTTGCATTGATATTCAAGTTCAATACATAAGCATTTAAGTAAAGATTCAGATAATAAGAAAAAGTATTAATTGATAGATCACTGATTC
>MU223687.1:230153-249251 GCA_018584345.1 Thuja plicata | reverse complement strand
GATCACTGATTCCCCCCCCCCCCCCCTGTCAGTGATCTAATCCTAACAATTGGTATCAGAGCTCTAGTCCTTAGCAAAGAAGTTTAACCACTTGAGGAGATAATGGAGAAGGAAGAAATGAAACACCTGAAAAAGAATCTTTAAGAAGCCCTTGAATAACTTGACACATATGAAAAATAAAATGAAGATCTGAAACTAAAAGTTGACGGCATGCAAATACTTATCAAGAAACTAAAAAAAGAATTATGAAATTGTTCTTCAAATGATTGGGGGGAAGTAGTCAAAAAGTTGAATGAATAAAATTTGTCTCTGAAGGATCAGATTGAAGAATTAGATGAAAAGCTATGTAACAATCAAGATGCCTATGATGATCAAGTCAAAGAAAACAAGCAGTTAGATGAAGAACTGAGACAAGCAAACATGGAAATCTTCGAGTTAAGAAACAACAAAGATAGGATGGAATTTGAATTGATTGTAGCAAAGAATCATATTGACAAGTTACACATAAGAAATGATCTGATAGAATCTCAATTGTATGCTCAGAAGGTTAAAGGAGATACAAGCGGTATAGGATATAATGAAGCACAAATTCAGATTGATGCCATGCAAGAAAGAATGAAAGCACCAAAGGAAATCACAGACACTAAGGAGATTGTAAATCAGAATAAAGACAATGTTGAACCACCAAAGGATGAATGCAAGCTAGTTGACCATACTTATTATTCCTATAACAAGCATGGACATATTGCAAGGAATTGTAAAGAGGTAAGACCCTTCAATGGTTACTATTATTCATGCAATAAATTTGGTCATAGAGCTATGAATTGTAAAACAAGTCAGAAGAACAAGAATCAAAATAATCAAAGAAATCAGAATCAACAAAGACAAAGAAGTTATCCTTAGCAAAATGTTAGAAGCCCTCAGAACATTACATGTCAGATATGTAATTACATTGGACACACAACCAAGCAATGCATCATGATGAATAACAACATCAGACCTCCTATCATTTGTCATTCATGTGGAAAGGATGGACACATCTCAAGGTGTTGCAGATCAAGAACAAAAGGACAAGAGAATCATAAGAAGTCTTTGTTTGAAGAATCAGGAGAAGTTAAGTTTGTGGAAGATAAATCTAAATTAGATAAAATATGGGTTGAAGTAAAGAAGGACAATGAAGAGAACAAGGTAGCAGATGCATCCTTAGTGGATGCACCTTATACTACTGAATAGTTGACCCTCATGGTCTTAGGGGGAGCTATTCTAGCTCTAAACCCCTACGTGGCTGGTATACTCACCTCCGAGTATGTGCCTTGGATTACAATTGTTTGGTGACACTATGATGAAGTATGCAAGAGAACATGGTCCAAATTGTTATCAGAAACAAGAATGAAAGATACAGTTGCTTTCTGTGTCTACGTGGGAAGTATTAATGGCATAAATCTACTTTGAAATCACCAAGTCCTAACTTGCGGTCAGAATAAGTGATTGGAGATCATGGAAGCCCTAGTAGTTATATTGTTAATGAATTTGAATTATTCTCAATAGTGAAGAAACGAGATTGATAATCGTTACTTGTTAAGAAAAGTTATTTAAGTTTAAAACAAAGCCCAAGCACAGACATGTCATTTTGAAAATTAGTTGAAAACTTACTTAGCAATTGAGTAAGCGGTTGGATAATAAAAGGAGCACTTGCAGTCAACCAGAAAAGTATCACAATTACATTATTTAGAAGAAATTGATATCAAGAAAATCTTTGAAACATCTCGGAAGTGATTTATTAGTATGCTTCAGCGCGTGAATTTCATGAAGTGGAATGGGTCAAAATCTTGTTGAGCAGTGTTCTATGTGAGAGTATCAGTATAGCCATCGGAGATTTTGTTTTGGAGATGACTTGATGTTAGCCTTGGAAGCACATACTTATTATTGATCATCTAAGTGTGAATACAACAACAGAGTGTTGATGTAAGAGTAGAATTTATTGAAGATACAATTTGAAATATCATGTGAAGAAGCAAAAAAAACTATTATGATAGGTCCACAGGATTCTGCACCCATGGCCAAGGACATGGAGGATACATTTGTTATTGATAATGTTGAAGTATCAATGGAAGTAATGGATATTAATCTAGAAAATCTTGAAGAAACATTAGTGAGTACTCAGGAAGCTGAGAGTCTTTATGCTAGCAAGAAGATATATTGATTTAAGATATCATTGAAAAGGAAGCAGAAAAAGAGAAGACTGAACTGATAGACAATTCATCATCATTGTTGTAAAGTTTGACACCCATAATAGATGTAGACTCATGGGGAGTAAATAAGTAAGTGGTAGTATACAATCTAAAGAATTCATGAAAAATAGACCAGATATTGTAGAAGAGAAGTATATGAAGAAGAGGATCAGTGAATTGGCTAGCAACTTTACACTTGATCTTAGTTCACTTAAAGTTGGTCAAGCATCCTTGAAAGAGTTTGCAGAAAAAGGCAGAAAGATTGTTGCTGACTGTATGAATCATGAAATTTAAGAGCCTATCATTACAAATAAGATCTAGGAGGTAGAGGCTATGATAGAGAAGATAAGGAAATATGTGGAGGATCCCTCCACCAATATCAATATGTGTACATCAGGAGAAAATTGATAAGATTGAGAAGGCAGAGAAGATAATATCAAAGGGTGAGTAAATTAATGTATAGAATATGGATTCTATCATATGATCAAGGTTCTAGCACAAACTTGGAGAAGATGGAGAAGCTACAATATGCATTATGCACCCATCTACATATTGATAATTCAGTGATTGCATTTTGGGAGGAAGAGATCCAGAAGTTGCAGATTCTATATCTAGATATGTATGCTGAGTAAGTACATAGAAGTTTTTTTGAGCATGTTTTTCATTAATTTCAAAGGGGGAGTAGAGTATGAAGAATATGGAGTCTAGTATATGATAAAAGGGAGATATAAGATATAGAGTTTTTATATAAAAGTACAGATAGTAACTTCACCATATTCCTTTGTTGCCATTAATGAAAAAGGGGGAGATTGTTTGAAAGTTGACTATACTGAATTATATGACTTTATTTACTGTTTTCATTATGGCAACAAAGTCATATGAAGTTTTGGAGTCAGCACATATTATCAGAAGATCAGAAATTGGCTAACTACAGAAAATAGGACAGAGCAAGGAACAGACTGTTATAGTTTTTATTAGCGTGTGTTAATTTGTTATCCAAATGATATGTGCCTTTGAAGATAAGCTTATGATTATTTTTAAATGATATTTCTAAGATAGTATGATCAGATCTACAAGTATGAAGAAGATACAGCCAGTTGAGCAGGTACAGCCAGGGAATGCCAGAATAGGACAGAGATCATGGGAAGAGCTGACAGAGATTGTTTTGGTGTAGAAGTTTCACTTATCCTCAGGACTTGTGCCTTTGGATTAGTTATTTTAGTGACCTAAAAATCTATGGTTAAAAGTGCATGACTTGATTCATCTGGGATAATTAGTTAGAGCTAATTTGGTGGAGCAGACTGTGTGAAAAGACGTGTCTGTTCGGTTTGAGTAAAGTAGTAATAGTTAATGTTAAGTTGAGTTAATGAAGGGTTGCATGGTTATGTAAGTGATCAAGATAGATGGTAAAAGGTTTCCTAAATATTAAATATTCATTTCCTTTGAGGAAGTACTTATCGAAGGTCATTTGTGATGGGAAAAGTTGTGAAAGCCAGAGATAAGAAAGCATAGAAGAGTGCTAAAGCAGCAAAGATATATTTGTCATATGTTGATGATATATATTGAAGTAGAATCTTTTAGAGTGAAGAAAATATTTTTATAGTGATTAAAAATAGGTTAAAGCATCAATGCACAAAAGGAACTTATCAGACAAGCAGTGTCACAACAGAAGTTCACCTTGCAAATACAATGTGTATCAAAGATCCAGAAGGTTGTAGCCTTCACCATTTGAGTAGTGAGTTATTGGAAAGTGAGTCCACCTCCCCTAATAGGGTTATTGTAATAGACTCCTAATAGGGTCTGACCCTTAACAAGGTCACTATAATTCATGTATTGTAAAGACAACTCCTAACAGGGTTAAGGATCTTCTAACAAGGATCATAAGACACTAGTGCAGAATATTTGTGGGTACTAATTCCCACTGGGGTTTTCACCTACATTGGGTTTCCCTATAATAATATATGGTGTTATGTGTTGTGTATATTTATCTTACTTGCATTGATATTCAATTTCAGTACATAAGCATTTAAGTAAAGTTTCAGATAATAAGAAAAAGTATTAATTGATAGATCACTGATTCAGCCCCCCCTCTCAGTGATCCTAATACTAATAGGACATGGGAAACCTAAAGGTGGGGCCTTCCATGCCCCAAAACTCCAATTCCCAGAGAGGGAATATTTTCTCCGAACAATGAAACACCAATTCTGGAGGTCGAAACTACAAAAATGGGCCCCGGCCCAGCCAACAGCAATGGAAAAATAACGCAAATACCAGAGGTCCTCCTCGAAATCAAAATACCACTCAGGGTGGTTCTAGAACAAGTCATTCTACACAACTTTTAGAATTCCACCCCTTGACCACATGGTGTACATTGCATAACACTGTCACACCGGCTCACATTCCAAGGTGAACTGTGCCACACTCGAGAAGATCATCATGATCTCCCAGTCAAATAGGCAAAAACGTGTCAATCCCACTCCCTTGAAATCATCCTCATCAAAGCCTCCTCACACTGCCTTCACAGGTGAGACCATCTTCTTCAGGATAGATGAACAGGATAAAGAAGAACCTAAGTTACAGGGATTCTTTGATAAATCCATCCTGGTCTTTGAGGCTAATGCCTTCACCAGCCTGTAGACACCCTACAACACATAGAGTTAGGCTAGAAAAGGACCATCTTACACACCAATGCCTCCCAAGAATACCACTCCCCAAGACAACACAAATGATTGATCCTGCCCCCAAAGGGACCTGGCCCTAACCACGCTAGGGATCCAGCCAGGGGAAACCAACTTTACCTGGGGGGACAGTTTGACATCACCAAGGTGTTAAAAAACACCACCACCTCCATGACCTTGATGGAGGTTTTTCTAAACTATCCTAAGTAGAATAAATCCCTTTTTTAGCTCTTAGGAAACCTATAAGTCATCAGTCATCCACCAAAGACTATCATATTCGACGATGCCAACTCGGTCATCTTCCGAGGAAACACAAAGGATCCTCCCTTCCTACTAGTCTTGAACATTCAAGGGAAGAACCTATACAACTACCCGGTAGATTTTTGTCCTTTGGGAAATGTCATGCCCTTATCCATATGCCAGAAGCTTAGACTCACTCCCACTCTGTCCAAAGGCGCAGTAGTCTAATTGGACAAAAATACCATGAAAATGGTTGGTTATATTTCTAGATTCAACTCATCCAGGACCACCACATATTGAGCACCATAGACATCCAAGTGGTGGATATCCTTGAAACCTACAGGATGTTATTAAGTTAGAATTGGTCAAAGGCCCTCAATGAGTATTTATCAATAGACTTCTCCCACTTATGGATCCCCTAGAAGGGGAAATCAAATCAAATCCGAGTAGATAGTGAACCCAGAATGAAAAAGGCCCTCACCTAAGTCAGGAGGGTAAATGAAGTCCTCTTCTCTGAATCCTCCCTTGGGGTATACAAAACATGAGAAATCCTAACCTTTGATTTCATCCCTAGGGAGGATCCTATAATCTATCAAAGAATTCAAGATCTGGGTGAGAAAGTGAAGTATTAGGTAAACTCACAAGGTAGCATGGCAACTCTGTCCACTCTCTTGTCTAGCACTTTGTGCCAGGTACACTACTAGAAACAATCTGAACTAGAGTGTGAGAGTTTCATTTCTACCACTACCCACTACATCAACAACCTCCAAGAGAAACAATGCAAAGCTAGATTCCCTGGACCAAGTAGTCCACCCAAGAGTACACCAGAGGTGCCACTCATCCAGGAACCCGAACTAGAAGATTCTCTAGAGGAAAGTCTCACCCATGCACCATCAGAGCTGGAGGAATCAAATTGCAAACCTCCTAACCCAAAAACCAATCCAAATGCCACTTCGCCTCCCTAGCCCCAGAAAACAAATAATAATTTATGGATCCTCAAGTTTGACAGATCCTAGTCTAAACAAGGTTGTGGGGCAAGAGTGGAACTATTCAACCCATTGGGGAAATCCTTCCTCAAGTCTTATGGGTTGTATTTTAACTGCACCAATAATGTCATGGAGTGCAAGGCCTTGGTCCTGAGACTCCTGTTTGCATTAAGTAAAGGGATCACCCACCTCTGAGCGATGGGTGATTCAGAGCTAATTGTAAAATAGGTCCAGAGCCAATACATGTGTTATGACAAAAGGATGGTTGCATAGCACAACTGGGAATGGAGCCTAATTGAATAATTTGATGCATTTTTCATTGAGATTATTCATCAGAAACATAACTATGTTCTGGATGACCTGGCTATGTCTTCTAACACCCTCTAGCTGATGGCTGGTTCCCGGCTCTAAAAATTTTATGTTGAAACGGTCCCCACTCCATCCATCCCAAATGATATCACCCACTTTCATGTTTTTGAGGATGACCAACATATTTTTTCCTTCATGGCGAATGTTGGCATCTTTGAGGATCAGATAGAGGAATAAATTGATCATGACGATACCAAGAAGGGTGAAAAAGATGACGGGATCATCGATCTACCCACGAACACCATCCCTAAGGGGATGGTAGCTCTAGAAAAAATCTTTGATTCGGACCCCCGAGACTGATAAAAGATAACATCCTCCTCTAAGGGAGGAAATTTTGAGAAATTCAACATCGGTAAGGCTGGTGAAGAAACATTGGTCCACATTGATACCTCCTACTCCCCAGAAGAGAAGGAGAATATTCTCGCGGTTCTCCGAGAATACATTGATGCTATTGCTTGGGGGTATGAGGATCTTAAGACCTATGACACATCTATCATGACTCATACCATCCCCCTAAAACCAGATGCTAAACCCTTTTGACAAAAGTAGAGGTCATTAAACCCATTGATCGAACCTCTAATCCATCAAGAGGTTCAAAATTTATTGTCAGCCCAGGTTATCTTTCCTATCCAGCACACAACATGGGTTTCCAACTTCATCCCTGTGCGCAAAAATAATTTCAAGATCTGCCTGTGCATAGATTTTTTAATTTAAACAAGGCCTCCAAGAAGGACAATCACCCTCTCCCCTCACTAGATGAGGTATTAAAAATTTTTAATGGTTCCCAAAAGATGTCCTTCCTGGATGGATACTCCAGATATAACTAATTTATAGTTAAGTTTGAGGATAGAATGAAAATGATGTTCACCACCAAGTGGGTAACATTTGCATATTGGAGAATTCTCTTCAACTTGATTAACATGGGGGCTACATTTCAAAAGGATATGGATATTGCATTTGAGGGCCTAGTTAACAGGTGCATAATAATCTACATGGATGACTTAAAAGCCTTTTCCTAGGACAGGCGCGATCATTCTTCCCACCTTGCTCAAATCTATGAGATATGTCACCAGTATGGTAGCTCCCTCAACCCCAAGCAATGCATATTCAGGGTCACTGAAGGGAAGATTCTTGGGCATATAGTCTCTGAGAAGGGGATATCCATGACCCTGAGACAGTTGAAGCACTGTTGAATTTGCAAATGCCCAGCAGTAAAAAGGAAATGAGATCTTTCTTTGAAAAGATAAATTTTGTCCAGCGGTTCATAACTATATTTGCCAAGATCATCAAACCACTCAATGAAATGATGAAGAAAGACACCAAGATTGAGTGGAGCTCTGAAGCAAAGTGAGAATTTTCTTAGATCAAACAAACCCTAGTGGAGGCACCAGTCCTGGCAAGTTTGGACTATTCCCTCCTGTTCCATATCTACTCCTTTATTTCACCACATTCTACAGCTACAGTGTTAACCTAGAAGGTTGAGAGGGAAGAGAAACCTATTGCATTCAAGATCTCCCCTTTTAAAAATGTTGAAGTCTGATATAGACCCTTGGAAAAGCAGGCCTTTTCTCTAGTCCAAGCCGTGAAAAAATTCCCGCACTATATTCTCTGGAGAAAAGTGCATGCTATCATTCTAGACCATGCTGTTAAATCTTTATTGGTGCAGAGTGAACATGGTGAATGCTAGGGGAAATGGATGTCCATCCTCCGATAATATGATCTCGAGATGCAACTTATGAAGATAGTCTGAGGCCAGGGGCTATGTAGTGTGATGATAGAAGTAACTCCAAATGTTGAATGTCAAACCTATACTATGGAGTCCATCACTCAGGGTCTATGGTATACCAATCTAGTGTACCTGTTTCTCAATAATAGATGCCTGGAGGGGCTTCCCACAAGAAAACATTGCACCCTGGTACTAAAAAGTGCACACTTTATGATAACAAAATGGAATGCTTTTTCTGCAGGAACTTTGAGGGAATTTACCTCTAGTGTATAGATAGGGACCAAGCTACCGAAATGATAGAAGAATTCCATGGGTAGTTTGGAACCAGGCATGGCTCAGCTAATGCTACTTCCCATCAGATTCTCCAGACTGAATATTATTGGCCCTTCATCTTCAAAGATTTTTACACTCACGTAAGGAAGTGCCATACTTCTCAAACAATAGCTCATCGTGAGAGGAACCTAGCAATGCCTTTGCAACTGGTCTTTGAAGTTTGACCCTTCGCCCAATGGGAATTTGATTTTATTGGGGAAATAAACCCCCACTCATCTGCCAACCACTAGTTTATCATCACTGTGACTGATTACTATACCCAATGATCTGAGGCAATCCCATGCAAGAACAACACAGTGGATGTAGTTATCAAATTATTGGAAGAAAACATAGTCACCAAATTTGGAATACCCTTCGCTATCGTATGTGATAATGGTTTTGGCATTTTATTCAAAAAAATTATTAGAATGGACCTATCAGAGGAAGGTGACCCTCAAATTCTCTAGCAACTATTATCCCCGAGGTATTGGTGTTGCCGAGTCTACCAATAAGAATCTGCTAGAGGTGATCAAACATTTGCTAGAGAAAAATCCCTGGGACTAGCACCAAAAGCTCAGGTTCTCTCTATGGGAGGATTGTATCAGAATCAAGGTAGCCCTAGGGACTTCTCCATTTCACCTAGTTTATGGCCACATTTATGTGTTCCTTATCAACTTACAAATCCCATTTTTACAATTCATGCAGGAATTCAACGCCCAAGACAACATTATAGAGGTTTGGCTTTTGAATTTGGTGAGAATGAAGGAACAAAGAGATGCGGCACTGGAAAATTTTTTGCATCATCAATTAGTCATCAAATGATGGTTTGACCAGAGAGCCCAATACAAATCCTTTCAAGTTTCAGATCTGGTCCTTTTGTGGGACAAGGCCCGAGAGAAGAAATGAAATCACACTAAGTTTCAAAGGCTCTGGCTCAGACCATACCTTATCTCAAAGATCTTTGGGGAAAATACTTATTGCCTGAGCACCATGACTAGAGAAGTCATCCCATTTCTTGTCAATGGATAGTTCCTCAAACATCACTTTGAATGAGGCAGGAGGTAAGTTTCCCAAATTTATATTATATGTATAGTTTCCTGCTTGTAAATATTTTCTTGGCACTTCTCCGGAGTGCCTTTTCCTTATAAATAGTTGTTGGTCTTCTAGGGCCTTCTTCTTTCCTTTTTCTTTGTTTTCTTTGGTTTTCTTTGTCTGCTTTGCATCTCTGGTTTTTTGGGTTCCCAGCATGTTGCCCCCCTGTTGTAGATAGGTATGCTTTGCATGACATCTAGTTCCTAGAATGATGCCTTATGCATTTTGGTTAGTCCAGAATCTATTGTTAGCATGGTGGAATTTGTCCACACTCTAGAGTTATTTTGTATGCATGGTAAAAGGTTATGGGTAATCTTCATCAGATTCACATCTTGAGGGTCTTGACATCAGTTAATAGAAAATCTAAGAAGCAAGTAATCATATGGTCCTTGAGAGAAGATCGGTTACACTAGTTATTGGCCATGTTCAAAAATCAAAATTATATCTCAGGTCAAGAGCTTCTCTCCTATAAAGCTAAAAATTGGATGGCAAGGTGAAAGAAGTACTACCATAAAAATTAGCTAAGCTTAAGGTTCATGGTGAAAGAAGTATCGCCTTCCCCATCTTCAAAAAAAAAAAAAACTGAAGAGTAGAGAATTTTGGGATTCAGGGGGATCATGCAGGATATAGTGATTTTGGTCTGATATGCTTCACACCCTCTCTCTGCTTCTCCTGGAAATCATCAGCTTGATTTTCTTCCAAAGAACACACTTTATAGCTAACAAGAGATTGAAGGATTGAATCAGTGATGAGTCATATTTTCTTAGACACCTCGCTCCTTACAAGTGAGTTGCTCCAGGTAAAGATAAGTTCTAGTTTGTGAAACCAGAGGTTGTGTGGTTCTCATATGCACTAAGGCATTCATCCCAGTGAGTCGCCATTTTTTATGCCCTGCATACCCATCCCTACATTTTGTTAGAAAAATGTTGGGTCCCCCTTTTTTATTTTTCCCTTGTTCCTCTTTCTTTTGTTTTCCTCTGGCCCTTGCCTCCACGGGGACGTGACTTTCTTTTCTTTTTGGTTTCTCTCCCTCTGGAACCTAGTCTCAGAGTTTTTTTATTTCTTTGTGCCAGCCGGATTCTAGACTGCAGGATTCTTTTCCACTACTTCCTCTTTTGTTAGAGGGTGTGATTGCATGGGATCCATGGGCCCGAAGTCTGGAGGTTTGCCTTTTTTTGGGACTTGCAAAAGGGAGTGGTACTTTTTCACCCTAGGGGTATAAATGAGGTTTCACTTGCCAATTTTACATTTACCATGAACAAATTACCCTAAGTGTAATTTGTGAAGATTACCAGTGAGCTAAGCGGATTTGCTTTGAGTGTTTAACGATGTAGTTGTTGTTTGAGCTTGCACATGCTTCTGGTTACCCTACAAGGTTTTTAGAGTTTGTGGTTCGTGAAGTTACTAGTTTGTAGAGCACCCCCCATGCTTCTCCCCCCCATTTCTAGGTTTCAAGTTAGGCCCTTATGGATCTTTCTATTTATTTTTGCTTGCTTCATTCTCTCTTTTTTCTTTGTTTTCTTTTTTTTGTCTTCTAGTCTTCATTGTCGCCTCTCATTGGTGGGATGTCTTCACAGGAAGGTTTTCTTACTTCTGTGCACTATATTTTCATGTACATTTTGTAGACAATGTAAGTTTCTATGCAAATCATTATGAATGTTGTATCTTAGTGTAAATCCCTGTAAATAGTGTATGTAGTTGTGAATTCTTGTTAGTTGTTGGTAGTCCATAGGTTAGTGAGTCATTTTGTATAAATTCACCATCCTTTAGCTTCCTGTGTAAATTTGGTTAGTTAGTGTGTCTTTGTACATTGGTTTATATATTTCATTTTGTCCAACCCACCCTGTGGTGAGCTAACCGTGCCTTGTTGCATTATAGACCCCAAATTTGAGCTCTCCCACTTGGTTTTCACCTGGTTCAAACTTGACACCTCGCTTGTTTGAGTCATGGCCATTTTCTCTCTCCTCCTGGCACTTTGACATTGATGGCGGGATTAATTCACCCACATGTGAGCATTTAAAATCACCCCAAGTGGCATTCATTTAATTTGTTTCAAGACATCTATCGCCATTAAGTGTCATTACTCTATTTGTTGCATGATCATGCGACAACCCAAGTCATCCCAGTACAGCTCACTACCTAGTCATTTTAATAACGACTAGTTTCTCTGGACTCTAGGTTCCATGCAATCCCATGACCTTCATCACATTGTTGCATAGACTAGAATCCCCGAAACCCCCGGGTGTTGATTGTATCCAAAGTGGGTTATTTTTTATTACATTTTTAGGATTTGATGCAAAATAACATCTTTTTGAACAGGTTTGAAATGGGGATGAAATCTCCAGAACCCAGAACTTATTTAATAACTTGTATTAACGATCGTCCGGTTGTGTAGGATATCAACAATTCAACGATCAACAAGTTTGAGGTAGCTTCTCTCCCTAGAAGTCTAGAACTTCAAACCACTTCAACAAGAGTGGCTACCAAGTCAATGGCTAAGAGGGCACTGGAAAAACTCCTGCTCACATCCAAATATGCAAAGGATGGTGCCCTCCTAGGATCCAAGGTGGATTTTAATTTGTAGCTAATTACCGACACTGAGAGTCAGACCCTAGACTGGAAGGTATAATTAGAACAATGTTTGCCCAACATTTTTCTGGAGATAATATGGTGAAGAATGTATCCACCTCTGGTATCATCAAAGTTGCCTTCTTTCCTTACTCTTAGCAGGCCCCAAAGTTGATCCTAACTCTAGCCAAGCATTACAACACAACCATTCGGGCCATGTTACTTACTGCTACCCTTCCAACGGGCTATCCAATGCCCTTAGTATCTTTGGATGTTGCTACATTTTCTTCAGGGTTGGGAATCCCCCAACTCTTTAATTCTATTTTCATCTCCCACGCCACCTCACTATAGGAGTTTAACAAAGTTCCATAGCTCGCCTAGTAGCACCTCAATAGCCACTTGCTAAATACACCAAGGAAAGACTACAAGAAGATGAAGTTGGAGATCCCCTAAGAAGACTTCAAAGAGAGCATCCAAGTGGGGATCATCTTCTTATATCGGGTCTTTGGAGAATCTCATGCTCAGGATTTCTCACCGTGGATGTATTACTTCTTGTATGACATATCCACCAATGGGCAGAATTTTGATTGGGCAACAATTGTTTCCAATCATGTAGACTTCTAGTTGAACAATGTCAGCTGGAATTCAAAGCTCTACATGACTTCATATTTGTTACGGGAATTGGCACAGAAAAGACCTATAATTTGGGGTTTAGTTACAGTGGGAATCCTTGGGACCAGGCCCGACTAGAATGCTTTGTGGGACCATTTCCCCTAGATCCAATGGGAAGCCAGCTTCCCCAATTTTTATAGAGTAAATGACACCATTTATTTTAACATTTTGATCCCATTTTGGGATACTGGTTACCGACTATCAAAGGAGATTATGGCCTTGGTGAGTACATACGACAATTATTTCATTCAATTCCATCAACATTCTTATATTCAAGTAACCAGGTTCTCAGATAATCCCTACCTATTCCCCAAGCATTGCGAGGATAGGATTATCCTTTTGGAGTATTGTAGGCAAATATTGGAGCTCTAGGATTTTTATGGAGTGAAGAAGGTTACCTCCATCCCATTCCTGATCACTTGCGGGAACTATTCTTGTATCCTTGTAGTGGTCAAAGAGGTTAATAATGAGTTGAAGAGTCTGGGACTGGCCACGTTACACATGGCAATAAACAATTTTGACCCACTCAGCAAGGTAAGCACAACACTATCCCGGGCGTCCAAACTATAGGAGCCTCACATAGAGGATTTCTACGTAGATTTCTAAGATGATTTCAATGTCTGGGAGTGGAGGTACTCAAGGATGACGAAAGGGATGATGAAGAGCCTTGATGTTCAGACCTTTCCAAAAGATTATTCAGAAAATGAGCCTTTGGAGGACCCATCTTACAAACTACAGGGGATCGACAAGATGGATCTCCCTCTGGTGGATTGGGAAACCTCGGAGACCTCAACAATTGAGGACATCACCCAGGGAATCATTTAGTGTAGCCATGAGTATTTTGCACAAGTGTGCAAGAAAAGTTCCCGTCGAGGTCCAATTTTGCGGAGGTCTTCTTTGGCCTCCGTAGCGGCCAGTCCAAGCAGAGACAAGGGAAAAAAAAAGCAAGTCGCCCTGGCCCAAATTACACCCTCAGCTTCACTCCCTATTTTGGAAAAAATTCAAACTCAACTTGAGGTATCCCACTAGTCGAGTGAAACATTGAGTGCCTAGCTTTCTCTCAGCCTTCTAGTTAATCCGGTGTGATCCGCCCTCGCCTTAGGCTTACCATCACTTGCATAACTAATGAGTCAGGTGGTGAACACAGAAGATGAGAATGCAACAATCATGGATGTCAGAGTCCTGCTGTAAACTAGAAGAAAGAAGCCAGGGGTGGATAACCCTCCACCAAGTGCAGATATAAGCCCTAGGCAATCAGGAAATATTCCTATGGAAGTTATCCCATCCAGCCCTGAGGCAGAAGATTGGCCAGAGGCTTCCCCTCCCTTTGACAATTTTGATGATATCTTCCAAACTGAAGATCCGGTAAACCTACATGAAGATGTCAAGTAGGAAGAAGAAGAGATCATCATGCAGGAGGCAGATAATATCCCCAGAGAGGAAGAAAGGAAAGAAAAAGAAATTTCCCCAAAGGAAGAAGTCCAGGAGCAAGGGCAGGAGTAGGAGCTAGAACAATTATTCGTGAATATACCAAGTACTAAAGAAACACTAGTCTCAGGGATCAAGACAGAGGGAAGGAAAGCACAAGATGAGCAGCTAATAATGGCTAGGGAAATTAGACCTTCAAGAGAAACCATACCCCCAGTCATCATGCTCTAGATGCCTCAAGTTAATCTGGGTAATCAACTACCCCAGAATTTGACATTCGGCTAGGTGGTCTTTGTAGCCTAACATCCAGATCCAAGTCAGACACCTTTGTCCCCTCCAAAAGATTTTCCCTCATAGGAGAATGTCCCAATGGATAATGTCAAAGAAGACCAGCAACAACAAGACACAGGGGAAAACCTCATAGATATAGATACCAATGTTACGAGTGCTGGAAGAGACAGGGTCCCCGACACCATAGATGAGAATGCCACTAAGGTAGGAGATACATGAAATCTCAGGGAGCAAGAAAAGGAGTCCATAGAGACCATAGATGTTAGAGAAGAGTGATCAAATCCTAAGGAAAATCCCAGTACTCAAGACCTAACCATAAGACCACCCTCACCACCACAGTGACTAGTAGAGTCAAGGAAAAGGAAGGCCCTGACAATAGTTAGATTTCCCCTCTCCTTGGCCAAAATGATAGCCTAAAATAAGGAGGTGTAGAAGCCTAAGAAGGCCCAGACCATCCATACATTCCAGACCAGTCTAGGAGGAAGCATCATCCCAGTAATAGCGATGCCTCCCCCAGATATAGAGGCAACAACCATAAGAGCCAAAGAATACACAATTACAAAATTTCCTCTGGGGAGGAGAGATAAATAGGGAAAATTGAACCTATTGAAAGAAGGTACCCGGGCAATGAAGGCCAGGTGTGAAAAATAGGCGTAGAAGCTAAAGGAGGAAAAAGAAAAGAATGAAAATCTCCTCGGGCTTCTCACAAAACTAGCACAACTTTTGGCCAAGATCCATCCAAAAGCCTCCACCTCTGGAACACAGCTCCCGTAGGGTGATATTGATACTTTGAGAGCCATGAAGAAGAAAGCATAGGCTATGGATGGGTTGGTCATTGAGAAAATCATAGTTGTCAGGGAGTTCATGGTAGAAACACTCCTGGACCTTTATCGGGCCAACAATATTTTTGGCTAGGTGAATGGCATCATCTCCCTATGGGAGAAAGAAATGGATAAGTTTGAGGAATGAAGGTATGAATTAGAAGAAATAATTAACTTTGGGGAGGAAGTCATCACAAAAATAGGAATTTTGGGAGATAAACCCTTTGGGTTCCTCCAAGCCTAGAACTCTAGACTTGGCCTCAAAATTGAGGTGAGAAAGCAAGTGGTAGTGGCCCTAAAGAATAGAATCCCAGAAGTTTGGAATTCTTTAAATTCATATACAACATTTATGACATGGGTTTCACAAGTCGATCCCTTCACTACCGAGACTTGTACTCTGAAATATTTTGTACTAAGTAAATTTGATGAGATGGAGTCTCGGTACTAGTCTGCCAAAGATTTTGACGAAGGAAAAATGTCACGCCTAACCAAGATGATGCTCCGGGCACATGACACAGCAAAAGTGGCTGTAGAATTCAAGGATGGAGCCAGAGATGTTGATGAACAATTTGGGGTTGTCGACGACCACTGGGACTGTGTCAAGGACGTAGATGAGGAAGGAATTGGATAGATTTTGGAGGCCTTCAAACATAACAAGGAATATTAAAGTTCTCTAGTCTTTGGAATTTTCACTAGTAGGGTAAAAATTTTGTAAATTCATTATTCTTTAAGTGTAAGTTCCCAGACTCCAGAATTCTGGGTCTCAATTTTTTCATTCATTCACAGTGATCTGCGTCAGGTTCCCTAGAGCTGACCGATCACTATCAAGCAGTTAATAAGGGTCAAAAGGTTGGTGAACCAGATAAGGCATGTCAGGTAGAAGAGATGGCTCTGATAGATGATTCTCCCAAGGTGCCGCTCCTACATTAACTACTTGGTGCACCTCGAAGATAGGGAGACACAATTTGCATTTATGAGGGATGTAGCCTCGTTTACTAGGGTGATCATATTTATTCCATAAGTACCTTGGAACTCTTCTTTATTATGATTCTTCCAGGTTTCTCCTCTTACCTTCTTCTTCTGTCTTGTCAGGCCTCTTCACATTTCAAGGTGATTGTAAGTGGTGCAGGTAGTATCATCCATGGATAATGTATTATATTTTGCAAGTTTACAGTTATATTAGGTTATTTTTAGGTCAAAATTTGTGTATAAATAAGAATTCCAATGCCAAAATGAGGGTTGGCAAAATTGATGATTTTGCAGTCCAGCGAGTAATAGAAACATAGCATTTTTACTTGAATTTTTTTTCAGGAGCTCAATGCTCAGTTGTTCTTAGTAGCTTATAATGCTCCCTTGGAGTCATGAATGTATTCACTAGTGATGTTGGAACCATTTGAGTTAATAAAATAAGGAAGCACATCTTATGGCCATATGTTATTATTTTTCTGATATCTTAAGTTGGCAAACATCTTTTCTGTAGTATGTTTTCTTATGTCCTTTAATCGATATGTTCTATATTAGATTAATGATCTTATCTCCCCTTGCCACTAAATGCATGTGAACCACTATTTCTTTATGTATCTTGTATTTAGTGTAGTTTTCTTACATTGGAGCTTGGTTTGATGTTTGAATACTTAATGCATAACTACAGGTAGAAACATATATCTAACCTTGATCGATCTTTTGCAATTTCTTTACTAAGTCCAAATGCATGCAAGAAACCCCATCCCTTTTTGAAATCTCTGAGAAGATGAGTAAAAACCAGCTATCCCCTCACACAACAGTCACCTGCCCAACCTAGCTCCCCTGCACCGTCAAGACCTGACTACCAGGTGCTTTGAAGCTAGGAGAATTCATTCTCTAGTAAACCTCTTCAGGAAGAGTTGGCTAGCACCCTAGTACTTGGTGACAACTTACCTCTATTGGTGGAGCCAGTCACAAAGTCCCATCAATAGGTTCAAAGAGACAAACTTCAATTCTTATGTTTAATGTTTTAATCTAGGGTTCTTTTCCTACCATTAGCAATTTCCCTGGAAATCTCTTTGGTTTCCTTATTTCATCATGTGGATCTTCCTTTACTATTATCCACACCCACATCAACTTTCTCCATTCTTCCTCCATAGTACATAGTCTAGAGGACTCAAGGGAAAAAGTATCAAATTCAAGGGTCAGCACTGCCAGCCTCGAGGTAGACAATACCTCATTAACTAGGAGGGGATTTAATGGAATAAGAAACACAATCATAGGATTAGAAAGCTCCATTTTATTTTAAATAATCTATCCCAAGGGTTTAGCATAACCAATCACGTAAGCTATAGAAGATATCACAACTAGTGTGGGGGAATAAGGGATATTTCTTTCCTCGTGAAGTACCTTATCTCCCATCATAGGAGAATGAGATTCTACCATGTTGAACACTTGATATATGTAGAGGGGGGGATGAGTTACGATATCCTTGAAAAACATAAAACACTTAACAATTTTACCATTTAACATATTTCAACTTTGAGGGAAGGAAAATAGAAGAAAACATAAAACTAGATGTTTTCTTTGCGGAAATCCAAGGTAGGAAAAACCACATGGGAGGATTATCTCTCTAGTATTGTGTAACCCAGTAGATAATAGAGTAGGTGGCTCACTACCTGGGTTTCTCACTACTAAAATATAAAAGTAGCACTAATGGCTAGGTATATAAAAGTTGAATTGAAGAGAATGCATCAACATATGCATAGATTATAGTACACTATGAAATACAATCCTTCTTCTTTCACCAATACAATATCACATGTATATACAACTTACTATACTTCACAAATACATAGCATTGACATAATATTACAAATATTGCATAAATAAGTATGTACATGACTACTGCATATATCATTCATTGGTATAATCATCCTTGTTGTCAGTTGTGCACTAAATGTGTAGACAATTATTTTTTCTCTAAAACCCTGCCAGCTACCCAAAATGAGTTAGTTTTAATCATGTTGTATAGTGAGAAATCCATAAATATTGCTGATGATTCTAGAAAAACATAGCTATCAGTGATAACCAATGGCATGCTCTTTTGGTGCACATTAGCATCGATATCGATAGAAGTAATATTGTAACCAATACAGATGGGATCACACTGATATCGATACATCCAAAATAATGACATGAATGACAACAAAAAATAGGAAGGCTAACAATCTCCCCCTTCTTCATTTATATAAAAACAAAAATTATTATGGACTACCAAAACTAAACTGTGAACCAAAAATGTTGACCAATAGAACTATCCTCAAAAATATTCAAATCCTCCCCTAAGAGGGACATCCTGATATACTAGCCTTAACTTACTTTATTAAAATCTTTTTCATTTTTTTTGTAAACATCTCTATCTCCCCCTTTCATCATTAATGAGAAAGGGGCACAATTAAAACTAAAGGTATAGAAAATATACTGACAGACTCAAGGAATCATGTTGAACTGCCTCAATAATCTTGTTCCAACTTTCTAGTACCTTTATCCATTGATGAAGGGTGCTCCCCTTAATGCCACAAACACATAATAGAAACAAAGAAGCAACAACAATTTGCAAGAACAAAAAATGGGCTTCTTATTATCTCCACAAATGTGGAATTACAAACTTTTAGAATTACAATATGCAAAGCCACATGGGCATTCCCCTTACAATAT